>OZ038378.1:1848598-2357548 GCA_964036045.1 Eutreptiella sp. 'Long Island Sound 2002'
AGGGTAGGTATCAGTTGTATGTTGCATAGTTTTATGATTTCGTTGTGTGTGAGAGGGAGGGTGGATATGTTGGCGAAAAAAGCGTGAATGGTGGTGAGTAGAAGTTGGAGCATGCTAGGGTTTTGTTGTTTGTTGAAAAAGTAGGTGCCCAGGTATTTGTAGAAAACTCTTGGGTTGCCATCTTCGGTAAAAGTGCTGAAATGTTGGGTAGGACTAACACGAATGGTGATGTGGGTGGCGTTGTTGAGGGCGTGGAGTTCGGACTTTGTAGTGTTAAAAGAAAGGACGTATCAGGGCTCTTGGACAAAGAGAAAATGAAGTACGTTGTGTAGAGTGGCATGGGAGGTTGTTTGGAGGGCGATGTCGTCGATGAAGGAGAAAAGGTTGTTGAATTCGTGTTTAGGTAGGAAAGATTGTATGTGGTTAATGATGGGGTCGACAAAAAGGTTGAAGAGTATGGGGGACATGGGGCATCCTTGTCTAAGTCCTCTTATGCAGTGGGCTGCAAAGAGGGCGAAGCCGTTGACGACAGGGAAGTCATGGGGGCAGGCATACAGGTTTTGGATGAGGTTGATGATGGAGTGAGGTATGTTGTAGTTGGAGAGTATTTGCCATAAGGCTCCGTGGGGAACGGACTTAAAAGCTTTTTTGAAGTCAAGATACAAGTGATACATGTCGGGGTGCAGTGAAAGGTTGGTAATCATAGTGTATATGTCGTCTGTGGTTCTGTGGTTAGGGAGTCCGCCGTATTGTGTGTTGTTGGTGAGGTGGTACGTTGTGGCGTAGTAGGTGAGGGTGTGTGCACCGTAAGAAGCTATGATTTTGTACAGTGTGTTAAGGAGTGCTATTGGTCTGTAGTTTATAGGATTATGAGGGTCGCCTTTTTTGTAAAGTAGAAAAGCTTTTGTCTTAAGCCCATGAAAAGGAATGTGGTCGGTGATAAGGAGGGAACACAAGCTGTAAATGTAGGTTTGGATGTCGGGGGGGCAGATGGAGAAAAGGTAAAGAGAGGTTTCGTCGAAACCAGGTGCGGTGTGGGGTTTAGCGTTCGACAAAAGAGGGTTAAAGAAGTCTCTGGTAAAGTGTGGTTGTGGAGCATCGTTGGGTATTTTTGGGGAGTTAGTCATGAGTGTGTCGATGAAGGCTGGGTCTGTGTCAAAGTCTGGGCGGCCTCCCAGGGAGGAGAGGGTGTTTCCCATAGATTTGCACATTTCGTAAGGGTCAGTGGTGAGCTAACCAGTTTGGTCATAGAGAGAGAGATGGGGGTAGTGTTTCTGGGGTTGAGAATGTTGTTGATTGTCTTTTTTATGCGTTTGGGAGAAAAGAGGGATTGGTGGAGCTTCTTGTGCGCTTGTGCTTGTTTCTTTGAGGTCCAGTCATTGAGTAGTGTTTGAAGTGTTTTAGTTTTGTGTGTATCGGAGGCAGAAGGAGGTAAGTTTTTTATAGCGTCAAGGAACTGTTTCTCCACGCTGGTTGGTTTGTGATCGTGTGCTTGATGAGTGACTTTTTTGTAAGTAGTGACTAGTTGGGTGAAAAGGAAGTCAGTCAGTGGGATAAGTTGTTCAATGGGTTGTTGGAAGAGAGCGTTGTGGTGCTTGGAGAGCCAGTCGTTAAGAGGTTTACTGAGGGACGTAAAGTGTGACTTTTCCTCTTGGCTTAGGGGGCGGTAGTGAATGGAATTGTGTGGGATGTTGTATATGTTAATCGGGTTGGTGGGGATGGCTATGGAGGTGCATACGGGTCGGTGGTCGGAGATGTCGTTGTGAATGTCAATGAAGGTGTTGAAAGGTTTGAAAATGGTGTTGGAAGAAGGAGAAGAGAGCATCAGGTCGATGCGAGTGTGAGACGGGAGCCTTTTGTTTGCAGGGCGCGTCCATTGTTTTGTCTCTGGGTGGTCCTTACGATACAGGTCAATGAGGGTTGGTGTGGTGGTGGGATTGGTGGGCTGTACCTGGTTGTGGAGCCAAGGCCAGTATTTATTGTGTTTGATATTAGCCGTGTCTAGAGAAGGTTGGAGATATGTGTTGAAGTCGCCGAGCATGATGTGGCACGGCTGGTCTTGTTGGAGGGCAGAGATTGTTTTCTCTAGCCTGTGTCGGAGAAGAGCGTGATGTGAGTTGTACACGTTAATGATACGGAGCGTGTGGTAGCCTGGTATAGTAAGGTCGATGGCAATAAGGCATCCATTGACCTTGTCGTGTTTGATTTGCGTGACGAAGGGAGATAGGGAAGAGTGAATGATGATCGCTGTGCCAATGGATTTGTCAGAAGAAATGTTTGTGAAAGTGTGTAGGTTTAAAAGTGAATGTAAGGAGGGGGTGGTAGGTATTTCCTGTAAACAAAGTATGTCGGTTCCTTGTTGTTGGTGTCGTAGTATAATGGCGTCTAGGTTGTCAATGTTTTTTGCAGTGTTTTGAGTAGTGAGTGTTAAACGTGTTTTAGAGTGGATTAAGTTGTCTGTTGGTGTGGTAGGTGTGGGTGCTTTGTGAATGTTAGTAGCGTATCTTGGTGGTTGGGGTACTCTCAGTGGGAGGGGGATATCAATTGACGGCGTCATGATGATGAGAGAGATGGAACCACGTTTCAAATACTGACCACTTCCAAGACATTCCTTGATCTTCACGAGTCCTCGAGTCTAAGGTGAAGCCATATTGGCGGTCGTGGCCCGAATGGAAGCGGCCACCGAAGGGGTCAAGAAGGAACCACTTGCAAAACGTTAAACCCTTCATGCGGTCATGACATAAATCAGATCGGCCATGTGGTTGCGACTTAGAGGGCAGAGTGACAATGGGCGTGCACCTGAATACCCCTTCGTGGCTTGGATAAATCAAAATCTTGACACACAGGAGATGAGTGAAAGAAATCCCCCCGCATGCGGGAAGCATTGTGAGGAGAGTGTACTTTCCAGTGTGTTCGCATTTTTTTCGATGCGTGGCACTATACCTCGCGAGATGATGCTTCGTGAAGGGTAAGATGAAATCGCTTCAAGAACTAGCAGCCTGATAAACAGGTCATACCGTTGGTATTGAAAGGATTGAGGACGAAGGGAATTCGTATATCTGAGTAGTGACATAGTGAAGACATTGAGAACTGGATGAGAGAAAGAGTGTGGGTGGGTGGGGAGTCATAGGGGCTTAGCCACGATCAATCGCTCATTAATGGAGCGCAGCTGTTTCTCGGAGCCAAATTCTTTGGCGGCGAAGAGTGTGGCTTCCCATTTAGAAGTGGCATGGTCTTTCACAATTGAATCAATGATGTTTTGTTTTTTTAAGAGGTTGGGCGAGCCGGATGTAAAAGTGATGACTTGAACTTTTTCTTGGTGTGCTAGGATACCGGATCCCAGGTTTTGAAAGAGTGCTTCAAAATATTGGTGTGATTTGGCACTGGGGTTGGATTCCAGTGGTTGGATGGAGGTGAAGGTACCAAAAAATGAAGTTTCTTTGTTGATGTCTCTAAAACTTATGGGGCGTGGAGCACAAATGACAACCGATTTGGCGTCGGTTGGTGTGTAGGAGGGTTTAGCCCGGTAGCTTAGTGGAGCGACGGACAAAACTGCATAAGTGTTATCGTGATTGAAGAGGGTGGGGCCGGCTTTCTTGCATTGCTCGTTTATCCATTTGAGTTCTGAAACTCGTGTTTCGGTGTTACTTGGAATGGAGTGGAAATCCAGATGCACCAATACTGAGTATTTGGTGCGTAGAATTGCGTATTGCAGGATAGAATTCATTTTTTCAAGAGAGGCCACTCGATTTAGAAGCTCGGTGGGTTCGAGTTTGGCTCCGCTTTTAGCAGATCTTTTTGTGGCGGAGATCATGAAAGTGTTTTCATCGGCGGAGAGGTTGTAGGGGAAAGCCATAATGAGTGGATTCCCGTCTAGTGGGTAATGGGATTGAACGGTTCTGGCGATTTGGGAGGAGAGGGCTGAGTTGATTTCGATGTCGAAACGAGTATGGGTGCTTCCAATGGGCGAGCCACGTTTTTTTATCTCACCGCGGTAGTGTGCGCAATTGGTGGAGGTAATGGATGAGGCATCTTGGAGGTCGGGTTTGATTACTTTGTTGAAAAATTGGAAAGCATCCTCCTCGGTGAGGACTTCGAGGTCTCGCGAAATGTCAATTCTGACATAATCGGTGATTGGTGGTGTGTGATGGGCTTCTTGTTGCGGAGAGATAAAAGCCTCGGCATGTGCAAGGTCATGGCCCGGCGAAATGTGAGAGAATTTGGGCGGTGTGTATTGGAACTCGGAAAGGTTATCCGAAGTAATCATAATATATCCCTCCGGGTGTGGGGCGGAGCAAGTGTCAAAACGTTTTTGATCATTCTTGAGGATCATATTCAACGGAACAAAGTTTTGGGAGATTTTTTGGTCAACCATAAACCTCCTTGCTTTGGCATAGGCTTGAGAGTAATCCCAAATCCCGGTAGTGGCTTCACACACTCTCGGGTCCGACACCAAAAGAATTAGCGTACCCCTTACATGTATTTTAGCACGCGCAAGCGACGCTAAGGCATTGAGCAACATGTTCACGTGAGCGGTTGTGTTGTGCGAGGCGTCCTTGTTGAAGTCGTAATTTGTGGTGGGGGTGTAGATGGAGGTTCTTGTTTGGGACTCGTAGAGGTTGGCCATGATGTTGAGGGTTGTGATATTTTGGGGAGTGACCAAATTTTCGTTTTTGATGGCTCGTGCATGGTCTTCCGTTGGATATGGGGCGGAATATTCGTACTTCTTGTTGAAATAGTGTTGGTAGTCGGTGCCCCCAAAATGTATTTCGTGAGGTTGTTTGTGAAATTGGGCTATGATGTCCTCTGTTGGTAACATGGTGATGTAGTCGGAGTATACACGGTTGTCTTGAGATTGGAATTGATAAACCTCCGGAACTTTTTCGTCTTGAGGGTCTTGGTGAAATTGGGATGGAGAGTTGCCTTTGGGGTCGTTCACAACAACGTTGGTGGTTTGGTTGGTTTCCAAGTCTTCCATAGGGATGAAAGTGAAACTCTTGTTGCGCTTTTCTGAAGGTTTGGCATAATCCATCGTTGGCTTTTCATTGTAATGAAGTTGGGTGTTGATGACGATGTTGTCTTTGACTGCCTCCTTCGTTTCACGGTTTGGTTGCGGGGTGGTTTTTTGAATCCATTTTGTCTTGTGGCGCTTGGATTTGCCGCTTGGGCTTGAACTTGCATTCTGGCTTCGAATTGCGTCTGGAGTGTTTTTCTCGGAGTTTGTTTTCTGATTTCAGTTTGGGGTTTGGGGTTGTTGATCATTCTCCTTTCCTTTTTCATCTGTTCTGCCTTCCCGAAGAGCCGCGTTGCGTCTGTGATCCCTCAGCTGTTGGTCGCTTTTCTCGAATTGCGCTACGCGATTGGCGACAGACTTGCTCGGATCTGCGGCTTTTGGCACGGTGCGATCTTTGCCCAAGATGGATTTCTTGAGCAGCTGTTGTTGAAATTATGATCAGCGTGTGCGCCAGGAAATTGCGGATCGAGTGATACCTAATACGTGGGCAGAAATCAGTGACATCGGAAAAATTCAGGAAAAGATTTTATTGTAGTCTGTCAACCTGAAATTAGGAATTTCCCACGGAGGACCATGTTGGCGGGGGGTGACAGGTTATGCCCAGCAGGGGGCTGCCCGCAGCCAGATCGCGAGTCCTGTAGACTAGGATGCGTCGCGCGGTGCTGAAATTCAGGATTTTGTATCAAGAAAAACTGCGATTTTATAGTGCAATTTCTGTAATTTAGTGCAGGCTATTGTATTATGAACCGGATGAAGGATTTACAACAAATTCAAAAATTTTCAAGGATTTAGAGATATGTTTTGAACTTTGCCGTGCCTTGCAATTTCGTCGACGGATCCGGATCAGTACTCCTGGCGGTCGCAGGAGTATACAAGTAGCTAAACTGCCCCGAGGCTGCCATGGGTTACAAGTGGGTATGTAGACGAAATATGTCCAGCGGAAGAGTAAGAACTAAGGTAAAGTAGCCAATTACTGTACCAAATCAATGCTACAAGAGTTTTAGGCCGCAATTAAAGCTGGCAGCTATAAATTGACAATGTTTTAGGTCAAATCCTGAAGTTCTAAAATGTTTTTGGTTCAATATGCAAAATCTAACTGGTACTACAGAAATCGGTGCCAAACGGGGCCGCGCAGAGATTGAAGATCACGGGATCGCGGTCGCGCCTGTTTCTGTGCCAACAAAGAAAAGAGAAGATCTCAGGTATTTTACGACAAAATTCATAATAAATTAGACAGAAAGCTGCGAAATTGATTTTTCTCTGGATTGACAGCAAAGGAAGGGCACGCCAGTGGATTGCGGAGGTAACAAAAACGAAAACACGAAGCACGCGCCAAAAGACCGTGGTCCCGAAGCCTCCCTCCAAGGTCCTATACATCCTTCCACTATGCGAGAAGCCGTCAGACATGGAACGCGTCGCCGTCGACTGCCTTATCAAAGCCAAGAGCGTTCGCAAGGGTGCGACTGAGTTGGGAGTCCAACGCCAGACTCTAACTGACGCGATGGGGCGAATGAGGTTGATATGTTGATGCAGTGACACCACGAAATATTCTGTCAGGCTTTAGGTCCTGACGGTCCGGTTTGGACCTTAAAGTGAACAATTATTGCAAAGGCTTTAGGTCCTGTGGCATCGGCCCGTTTGATCCCCAATATTTTCTGGAACATTGTCCCCCCGAGCGCATCCAGCACCAGGACCTCCCTGCCTGCCCTGCCAGCCCTACTCACAGCACTGATGCATCGCAAAATCCTTCGCAAAACTCTTCGCAAAACTCTTCCGCAGCTCTCTCTCAGGTGTCAACGAAAAGCGATGCTTCAACACGGTGCAGTGGCAGGGCCATCAGTGCGGCCACGCGGGACGATCCTTGGTTGCTGCGCCTCGGGGGCTTTGTGACAGCCCAGTATTTTTTGGATAAGGGCAGTGAAAAAGAGAATGGTGCTGCCGCAAAACCAGCACCCAAACGGAGGGCACGGCGAGTGGGAGAGCCTCTGAGACGGGTTGACAGGCCTGCAGCAAAACGTCCTGCCAAACCAGGGCCACATGCCCCGAAACCCAGAGCTGAGAAACGCCGAAGGGTTGATGACCCTGCCCCAGAAGCAGCCCCTGGTCCTGACAAAGCACAGTCTTCCTCCGACGAAGGGGATGGTGCAGGGAATCCGTTTGATTTGCATGTTAGCTACCAAAGTAGTTGTTAGTGTCTTTGGGTTGGAAAGTGTTTGGCAACGCGGACCACCGAAACAAAATGAACCCGGCACGGCCTGATAAATGGTGCAACAACAGTGCATTGGCAGTGCTGTGAAAGGGATTGACAGCGCAAAGGAAAAAGCACCACCTTGCACAGCGGCAGTAAGGCTACCACGACTTTTCACAAAAAAAAAGTTTTAAAAAACAAATTTTTTTTTCCAAAAAAGTCTTTTTTTTCAAAAATTTTTGTGCATGAAAAACGGGATGTATACGTAGAAAAACACATTGCTAGGCAAAGAAACATGGTTTTCCTTTGGACATGCGATACAAATAGGTGATGCAAAGGCCTTGGCACTATGAATAGGAGGTTCACGGGCCTAGCGGACCTCATTTCCAACAAACATCCAAATTTTGCCTGATTTCTTGGTCAGAGCAAAAAAAGGGGAAATCATTATAGGGGCCCCCTAGGAGCTTGCTTGACCCAAACGTTTTGAATGTTCTTAACGACATCAACTTGTTCTGGGGCTGACGTCCCCCAATGAAAGTATTTACAACAACATATTATGATATGTACACGGTTGCTCTGATGATAAGGTTAGATGAACGCTGATTTACCCTGTGGGGGGGGGGGGGGTTCAGGAAGGGGCAGAGGGCTGAAGGGGTCGAGAGGAGGAGACAGAAGGTCGCTGGATGGGCGGAAAAAATTTCGGATGTCCCGGGAGGCGTTGGAGCGGGGGGGGGCAGGGGCAGACGGACCTGGGCACTTAGTAGCGGTGGGCCTAGAGGGGAGAGGTAGGCGTGTTTGACGGTAGCGTGCCTTGGAGTGTGGGGGTGGGAGAGGGGGAGTGGTCTTGGCGCGCTTTGGGGGCACCCAAACGATTGTGGTCTGATGGGTTTGTGGTGATCGATGGCGTTTTTGTGGTGGCCGTGGGCGTGAGTGCTGAGGAGGGCGGGGAATGGCCAAGGGGGGGGGGGGGGGCGTGGTGCGGATGCGCGGCTGGACGGGCGTTTGGAATTTTTTGGCGCTCGACGAGTGGCTGGTTGTGCTTTGGCTGACGCTGGCTTGGACGGTCTTTTTAAGGCGTGTTTGGGGAGAGGTTGGGGGTGCTGGTATACGGGCCGGGTCTGAGGGGGCATGTGGACGGAGGTGCTGAACGCACCCTGCGAAACCGAGAAGGGGTTGAGAGGGTCGGAGGGGTGCGCCCAAAGTATTAGGTCCCAAGGGAGGGGATTCGAACACAGCCAGTCATGTGCTTGGTGGACAGCCTTGTCCAGGTGCTTTACGCGTTCCTCCAGGGCTAGGCCAAGCATGGCCCTGTGCTCGGCGCGAGTGGAGCCCGGGATGGGCTGGGAGAGGCAGGACCATAGGGACTTAGGTACCAGAGTTCTCATGAAGTTCCTGCGGTCAGCCTTTGAGGGTCTAGAGAGCCACCAGTGCAGGACAATGGGGCTGAAAAGGGGCCCCCAGGAAGAGACCTATGCCTGGACGTGCTGGTCTAACGCTTTGCATAAGGCCAGGCAGGATAGAGGGTCGAAGGGATGGTGCTGTCCGAACCTGGAACAGTGGTAGTCGTGAAGCATATTGCTCCACTGGTACCCGTGCACATTGTAGCACCCGGACGCCAGTTTGAAAAACAAGGACGAAAAGAAGGAAGCTTTATTGTACAGGCTGAAGCTGGGGCCAACCGCTATGTTGTTATGGGAATGCTGCGGCAATATGTAGCGGAATTGCTGCACCTTAAACTTGTGGAGGACAGGCAGGTGGTGTACCGCCACTGAACCCAGGGGGGGGGGGGGGAGGTCTGGGGTAAAAATCAGGCTGTGAGCTGCCCATTTAGAGAAATGGTCGCAGATTTCGTTGCCAATGAAATTGGCGTGACCTTTAATCCACATGATGTGGAGGGGGTTGGTGATGAGAAGTAGGGCGCTGTGTACAGCGACGGTCCATGTGTCGTCTTGGAACGGGCTGGGCCTATAGACTTGGCATTTCCGAAGGGTGGACACCACCTGTTCATTGTCAATCAACAAACATACTTCGTATTGGGAAAGTTCCCTGTGGATCCAGCGAATGGCTGCTACCGCCCCCCAGAACTCTGAACCCAGAGAAGAGGGATGCGTTGAGGATAGGCACAGGACTCTGGTTGTGCCGTCGGCGGCCGCATGGCCGGACTCACCGGAGGAGCCATCGCAATATAGCCACACCCGCTGTAGGCTGGCAGCCGGCGGCCTGATTAGTGCCTCCGCGGCACCGTGGCATCCCCACTCGTCGAGAGACTTCTTCTCTAGGTAGTGTTGTGCCTGCAGAGCAAAGAGATGGCCGTGTTGGCTGATTCCCAGTGCGTGTGCGTTGTGCGGTAGCGCTGGGGGTTCGGGGATGGTCTCTTGAGGGCGCAAAAACTCATGGACTAGCTGGAAGTGAGAGGGGCGGGAGTAATCCATGACGGCGTGGCATGGCATGTGCATGGTGTAGGACATGTGGGTATCCACTGAGTCGACCCCGTCGTGGAACGAGACGTTGGTCCATTTGCAGGTGGCCTTAGTCACTCTTCCTGTGGCCTGTCCTGATTTGAACCTAACGGTTAGCTGGGTACCAGGCGTTAGAACCCGAATAGCAGTGGGTCTCCACGGGCCTATGCTGTGGAAAGATATGCCTAGGGCATGGATGGAGTCCATAAAAGAGTTTTGCACCGGATCCGAGGCCCTCTGGTTCGAGCTGAGTAAAGACTGGACGTACAGGGGGCCAACTGACTTTGGGGCAAGGCCGCAAAGGGCCCGTAATCCATAGTTCACGGTGGCAACGTGGACGCTGTGCGGCAGAAATTTCATTCCCAACCCTCCCTTTGGGCGAGCCGCGAAACAGTCTTTGGGGGAGACTAGACGTGATGCTTCGAGACGCAACTCCCGCCCAGATGAGTGACTGAAGCTTTTCGAGCTTGTTGGGGGAAAGAGAGTGGGTGATTAAGCGGTAGGCGAGTGCTGGGACCAGCTGAGAGTTCGTCAGGCGGACCTTCTCACTAAGTGTAAGAGGCAAGGGAGAGAGTCGGGCAAAATAACTTTGGATCTCCGCCTTGAGCATGTGAAACAGGCCCCTTGCTTGGTGGCAAGTAAAAAGATAAACCCCCAGGTATTTATGGCATGTGTGCGGGCGACCCGCTTTTTCGTTGTACGTGAGGAATTCCGAGCCCCTGGTTGTCAGAAACTCTTTTTGGGGGGCTGTGCCATTGGCACGGACTTCGGTTTTAGACACATTCATGTCCAGACCCCAGTCCCTGGCTGGCCCATCGAAGTAGTTGAGACTGTTTTGGAGGTAGACGACGTCCTCACTTCTGATCAGGATGTCGTCGATGTAAGCGTGGTGGCTAGTGCGGGCATTTGCCCGGGGGGGGGGCACAGTGGCAAAAAAATGGTGGAAGAGGGATTTGAGATGGAGAATGAAGAGTAGGGGGGAGAGGGGACATGCTTGTCGGCGGCCTCTGGTTTGGAGGTAAGCGTGGGGAGTGCGGCCATTGATGATGGTGCTGTCTTGAGGGAAGGAGTATAGTTGCTTTATGAGGGAACTCGTGGAAGTAGAAAAATTTGCCCGTTCGAGGACGGTACAGATTGTGCCAGGAGGCACCGAATTAAGGGCTTTATTGAAATCGATGAACAGCGAGTAGCTCTTCTTTGATTTCGCATAAAGGGCTTTGAGATGATACAGATGATCACCGCATTGGTGGCCGGGAAGGCCAGCGTGCTGGATTTCTGAAAGGATGTCGTGTGCAAAAGCCTGAGCGCGCAGGTGTTTGCAGGCAAAAGTGGCCAAGAGCTTGTAAATACTGTTTAAGAGGGCAATAGGACGGTAGTTTGAGGGGGAGAAAGGGTCGCCTTTTTTATAAAGTAAACATATTTTCGCGCATAGCCAGTGCGGCAGCAGCGGTGAGTGGAGGAACCGGTTTAAAATGGAGTGGAAAAAACGCTGAATGGGTTCCAGACAGAGGGCCAGGATGTAGTTGTTTGTTTTGTCTGGTCCCCCGGCTTTTGATGGCTTACTGTGTTTTAAGTGGTTCAGGAACTCCTGCCAGGTCACAGGAGGTATGTGGTCGTTCTTGGCAGAAACGGGCCATGTGGGCGAGTGGGACAGGACCTCGTCGACGAAGTCCTGGGGGGGGGCGTAATCTGGATGCCCTCCAAGATGAAGCAGGGTGTCCCGAAAAACTTTAGCTACATCTGCCGGGTCACTCAGGAGCTCTTTGGTAGCTGGATCTCTGACAACGAGAGGCTCCAGGTCTTTAGGGCAGAGGGTGCGAGCAACAGTGCTTTTCATCTGGACCCCCCGGACCAGACTACTGTGAAGCTTTCTCTTCGCTTTGGTTTCGTCCGAGGACCGTAAGGTGTTTACCATGAGGTTTGAGGTTTGAGGTTTGATTTTGCGGGTACTAGACGCCTTTCGGCCCCGGGGGGCCACCTGGTCGGGCCAGGTGATATCCTCCCCACCGGGTCCTAGTGGGGGGCCCTCCAAGACGCACCTCCTGCCTGGTGGCAGAGTCCCCCGGGTTCACAGGGCTCGGAGCCCCGTCCTTCCCCGGCTTCCCCGTTTCGCCACTCCCCGGTCAGTGCATCAATTCGCAGCCGTGGCTGCGGGCGCTTACCCAATGCGTCGCCCCCCTAATGCGTGGTCGCCCGGGGAGCCGGCACCGCCGGGCCCGAGCTACTGGCTTGTCGCCAGTGGGACCCCCTTGGGCTGGCGCGGAGGCTGCCTAGCCTAGGGGTTGGGGCGTGGCGCTGTGCGCCACTACTGCCTTGGCGGGTGCAATGCCCCGTCTGTGTGTGCGCGGCGCTCGCGGCTGGTTCGGGGGGTTCGGGCCGGTACCTGGTGTCGCGTCTCTCTCGTTTCCCCGTTCCCGCCCCGCGTGTTCCGCGCTGCTTGTGCCGGGCCGTCCCGTCTTGGTGTCCCTTACCCTCGCTCACTGGTACGCCATTCCACGCGGTCTGTGCCTTCCGCGCGCTCGGTCCGGTTGCCCTTCTGGTAGTCCCCGCGTGCCCCTTTCGTGTGTGTGCGCTCGCGCTCCCGGGGCGTCCGCTCCCCCCCCCTCTGGTTGGTGTGGCGTGCGCACCTCGCGTGGTCCCGGCACTGGGCGCTGGTAGGGCCGTTCCACGTGGTCGGTGCCCCTCCGCGTGTCCTGCCCCGGTCCCTTGCTCCGTCTGGCGTGCTTGGGGGGGGGCGGTCCGGTCCCGGTTCCCCCCTACTTGGCTTGGGGTTGTGGGGGTGGCGGTAGGGCGTCCCCGGGGGGGGTGCCTTCTACTGTTGCGAGGGGCGTCTGGGGTCAGGCGCTCCCCCTCCCCCGACTGCCCGCCCACTGGGCGGGCTGTTGGGGTCCGCGATCTACGTGTTGTGGGCGCAGGCGTGCGCGTGTGGGGAACCTTCCCTGTCCCCTCGGCCTGCACGCCCTGTGGGGGCTGCGCGCCGCGGGGCGGGTCCGTGGCGTTCGTGTGCCGGGGGGCGGCCGGGGGGGGGCCTGTAGGGCGGGGGGTCGCTCTGGCTCGTTCCGTCCCTCTGCCTTCCCTGGGCAGGCAACAAAGCGGGTGTCACTGGCGTCGTGCTGTCCATGGGGGGCGCGGCCCCCCATACCACTCCGGTTCGTGCTCACCCGCCTTCTCTGGGCGCGAGCTGTGTGGCGTCCTGGCGCGTTGGCGCGGGCTCGCTTGTTCTCCGCGGCCCCCGTGGGAGCCGGCGGCAGGGGCGGGGGGGCAGGTCGCGCTCCGGCTCCTCTCTCGGGCGGGGGGGGGACCATCCCCCCTGCCTCGGGGGGTGGGGGCCGTGGCCCCTGCGGCTTGCGGGCCGCTGGGGGGGTGGGGGGGGGGGGGGGGTCGCGCCGCGGCCTCCCTGCTCCCCTTCCGGGTGGCGGCCTGCGGTACTCAATCTCGGCCCCCCTCGTGTCGTTGGCGCACTCCCTTCCAGCGTGCGCGTGCGGTCCGGGTCGCAGTGCCGCCCCGGGGTGGGGGGGGGTTGAGGGGCGGCCCGTGGACCGCTCCCCTGGGGGCCCCTGCAGACCTGAACCCCCCCTCTGCCCTCCCCGAGTGGGCTGTGGTCACGGGAGGGTCAGGTGGGGCGCGGCCCCCATACTGTCCCGTTGCGCGCGTTGCTCCGGCACGCTGGCGTGGGCTCGCCCCGCGGCCGCAACCCCCGCGGGAGCAGGTCCAGCCGCATCCCCCCCCCCCCCCGCGTCGCGGTCCCTTGTGGGGGGGGGGGGGGGCGTCCCCTCGGCTCCGGGGGGGCGGAGGGCCGCTCCTGTGGCTCCCTAGCTAGGGGGGGTGCGGGGGGGGGGGATGCGGCTGGACCTGCTCCTGCGGGGGTCGCGGCCGCGGGGCGAGCCCACGCCAGCGTGCCGGAGCAACGCGCGCAACGGGACAGTATGGGGGCCGCGCCCCACCTGACCCTCCCGTGACCACAGCCCACTCGGGGAGGGCAGAGGGGGGGTTCAGGTCTGCAGGGGCCCCCAGGGGAGCGGTCCACGCGCCGCCCCTCAACCCCCCCCACCCCGGGGCGGCACTGCGACCCCGACCGCACGCGCACGCTGGAAGGGAGTGGGCCGTGGTCACGGGAGGGTCAGGTGGGGCGCGGCCCCCATACTGTTCCGTTGCGCGCGTTGCTCCGGCACGCTGGCGTGGGCTCGCCCCGCGGCCGCGACCCCCGCAGGAGCAGGTCCAGCCGCATCCCCCCCCCCACCCGCGTCGCGGTCCCTTCTGGGGGGGGGGGGGGGGCGTCCCCTCGGCTCCGGGGGGGCGGAGGGCCGCTCCTGTGGCTCCCTAGCTGGGGGGGGTGCGGGGGGGGGGGGGTGGGGGGGGCGCCCCCCCCGCCCCCCCGCCCCGTCGGGCGTCGGCCTGCCTTCCGTTGCCCCCGGCGTGCCCCCCCTGGGGTATACTCGTGCCGTGGGGGTTGCCGGGCGGCCGCGGGCGTCGGGCGCGGTCCGGTCGGCCGCCGACGGGTCAGTGCGGCGGGGGGGGGGGGGGAGGGGGGGGGAACCCCCCCGCCCTGGTTCGCGCCCCCGTCTTCCCCGGGCCGGCCTCTGATAAGGCCGCTCCGTTTGCGCCGTCCTGGGTGTCGCCAGTCCGCTGTCGGCCGGCAGCAGGCAGGGCGTGTGGGCACCTGCCTCGGCCGTGGTGCCCCCGCACCCCGGGTGCAGCGGCCTCTTCGGGGGGGGTGTGGGGCCGCCGTTTCTTCGGTCCGCCTCCGTCCGCTCTGGGGCCTGAGTGGGAGGGGGGGGGGGGAGTGGGGGGGGCCCTCTGGTCCCCTGGCGACGCCTCCTGACGGCCGGGGGGGGGGGGCGGCATGGCGGTCCTGGCCCCGGGGGCCAGCCATCGGCTGGGGGGTCGCACCCTTCCCCCGCCCCCCTCCACCTAGAGCCGGATCCTCGTGCAGGCCCTCGCTGGGGCCCCTCATCCCCCCGGCCGTCGTCGCGCGGCGCTGGCCGGCCGGGGGCGGCCGTGGGGGTTAGCGGTCAGCGGTTAGCGGGCTGCGGGGCAGCTTGTTCCCCCCCGCGCTCGTTGTCTCCGCCCTCCCTCCCGCGGGCACCGGCGCGCTCTCTTGCGTCATGCCTTGCCGTGGGGGGGGCGTGGGTCGGGGGGCCCAGCTCCCCCCCCCACTTTCTCGCGTCTGCCGTCTGGGCCGTCACCTGCGCTGCCGCTTGTGTGGGGGCTGGGGCTGTGGCGGCGGCGGGTTGCGCCGGCAGTAGCGCCAGTGGGCGAGGGCGCTGCGCAAGGCCCGGGGGAGCCAGTTGTTGGCGTCCGCATCCGTGATGCGGAGCACCGCTCCCCCTTCCAGGAAGGCCGGCCACGTCGGCTCCCTGTCGGGCCACGCCGCCCGGATCACTGACCTGAGGACCCTCTCATGGGCCTCTGGGGCTGCCCACCCCCCCGGGGGTACCTCTCGGTTTCCTCCGTCTCTCCGGAGGAGCACGGCATCGAAGGGCCGGTTCTTCAACCCCCTGGTGGTCCCCTGGTTGGCCCAGCAGAACCACCCGTACACCTCCCCCACCCGGGGGAGGGCCTCCTACCCCGGAGGGTCCGGGACCGTGCTCCAGTCCCGGTCCCACGGCCGGGCCCCCTCTGCCCCTCGCGCCGGCTCCCCTCGCTGCCCCTGTGCCTGCGGCGCCGATGCCGCGCCCCGCCCCCCCTCCGCCGAGGCCATTTGCGCCGGCTCTGCTCTCGGCGCGGGGGGGGCTGGCTGGTGCTGGGGTCGTGGGGGTTGGGGGGGGACGAGCTCGCCGGCGTCAGGGTCGATGTTGTAGAGGTGGTGGTGGTGGTGGTGGTGGTGGTGGTGGGTGTGGTGCGCCGGCATCTGTTGGATGCCGGGGGAGATGCACCTCACCGGCTGCACGTCCGGCTGCAGGGCCGCCCCGCTCCCCGCCCCCCTTCCTTCCTCCCGCCCTCCCTCCCGGGCTCCCATGCCCCGTCCCGCCTGTCCCTTGGGGCCCGCGGCGCCCTTACCCTTGCCCTTGAACCCCTTTCCAGCCCCCTGCCCGTGCCGCGGGTCCCGCCCTCCGTCCCCCACGCCCCGGCCCGCCCGCTCGCCCACCGCCCCTCGCCCCGCCCCCTGCACCTGGGCTCCCTGCTCGCGCCCCTGCGCGCCCTTCCCGTGCCCTGGTCCCTTCCCGGCCCCCTGCCCTGAGTCGCGCCGTCCGCTGCCTGCGCTCTGCCCCCCCCCGCTGCTGCGCCCTTGCTCCCTGCCGCGCGCGCCCTGGCCTGCTCCTTGCGCGCGCTCCTGGGAACTTTCCCTGTCGCCTCCTGCCCCCCGCTCCGCGCTCCCGTGGCTGGCACGCAGCTCTGCCTGCGCGCCATCCCATCCTTCCTGGATCACGCGCCGGGAGTCCCGCTGTCTTTGCAGCTGCGGCAGCGTGACCCCCGGCGGCGAGTGCTCGGGCGCCGGGGGGCGGACGTGCCGCGCCCTTCCCGGGGGGAAGGGCTTTGGGGGGAACTGCTTGGGGGGGCTTGTATGGGTGTGGGTGGGGTTGGCGTGGGCGCGGTACTTCGCGCTCTCCCTGCCCACTGCTGCTGCTGCGGCGGCCGCCGGCGAGGCGCCCGTGGCCCGTGCGGGGCCCTTCTCCCGCTTTCGCGGCGTGCTGGGGGTCGCGGCGTGGCCGGCCGAGGCGGTGGCGCGGCCCGCCGGGGCTGCGGTCGCAACCCCTCGCGCGCCCTCCTCGCTTTCCCCCGCTGCTGTGGCGGCCGCCGGCGAGGCGCCCGTGGCCCGTGCGGGGCCCGTTCCCTGCTTTCGCGGCATGCTCGGGGTCGCGGCGTGGCCGGCCGAGGCGGTGGCGCGGCCCGCCGGGGCCGCGGTCGCAACCCCTCGCGCGCCCTCCTCGCTCTCCTCTGCTGCTGTGGCGGCCGCCGGCGAGGCGCCCGTGGCCCGTGCGGGGTCCGTCCCCCGCTTTCGCGGCGTGCTGGGGGTCGCGGCGTGGCCGGCCGAGGCGGTGGCGCGGCCCGCCGGGGCCGCGGTCGGAACCCGTCGCGCGCCCTTCTCGCTCTCCTCTGCGGCTGCGGCAGCCCTCGGCGATGCGCCCGGTTCCTGCGCCGGCGCTACCCCCCGTGTCGGCGGCGTGCCGGGGGCCGCGGTCGCGGCCGCGGCGTGGCTCCCTTGGGCTGCGGTCTCCGCTTCCTGCGCATCTGGGGCCCCCTCCCGGGGCGGGGTGGCAGGGATTGCTGCTTGGGCGGCGGGGGCGGTCACCTCGGCTGGTTCAGGCTCCCGGGCCGGCGGCGGTGGCTCGACCAGCACCGCTGCATCTGCCAGCCTCCGCTCCTCGCGCTCCGCGAGGGTCTCCCCCGTCCACTCCGGGGAGGCGGGGGAGCAGGAGCGGGACAGGCGCTGGTGGCGGTGGCCCTCTGGGGGGAGCCATCGGAGTCTGCCATCACTGTTACCCTGGTAGGCATGCGTGGTGGCAGGCGCGCCCTTCCCACTACCTCCTGGTGCATCAGTGCCGTGCCGTGGGCAGGGCCGTGTGGTGCTCTGCGGGGGGGAGGGGGGGAGGGGGTGGGGGGCCGGCTGTGGCGTCAGCCCCGCACGGCCGGGGGCCGGCGGCCATCCATCGGCATTTGGAGGGGAGGCGGGGGAGCCACGCGGCCCACGCGTCGCGCCACAGCTCCCAGTCTGGGGCGGGGCCCAGGACCCTGGGCCCCCGGGGGTCGTCGGGTGGTGTCGGGGGGAGCCGCACTAGGTGGACCCCCGTAGCGGCAGTGACCTCCTGTGTTCGCAGGAAGGTGTGTACTCCGTCCCGCGCCGCGGGCGCCGGGAGGGGGGGGCGCGGTACGGGTGCTGCTCCATAGAGGTGGGTGGGGGTGATCCCCAGGACCCGCCCCGGGTCCCCGCCGGTCGCGACGACGAGGAGGAGCAGGGGGGTGCCAGGGCACTCTTGCCAGAGGACCTGCCCCCTGTGGTGGGCACCCCTGGTTCTGGAGAGGGGGGGGGACAGGTCTGGGTTAGCCCGGCCGCGGGGCGCGTGCGTCGCCGGCGGGAGGGCGGGGCACCAAGTGGGCTCTCTGGGGAACGCCTCGCATACGATGGCGTACGGGGGGGTAGGCCTGGTGCCGTCGTACACCGGGTTGGTCGGCCGGGGGCGGGCGGACGCCTCGTCCCAGCCTTCCACGAACACCGTGATCTCGCCCACCTCCAGGTCCTCGTCCGGTGGGTGTAGAAGATGGAGCGCCGCATCCAGCCCGGACACTCCCCCCGGGTACGTGGCCCGCGCCTGGTTCAGGTACGGGGCCGCGTCCCCGGGGTAGCGCGTCCTGAGGGCGTGCAGCAGGGCTGGGGCGCTACTGCGGAGGGACATGGCAGACCCTGCTCCCGTCAGCCGCAGGGTGTCCCCCATGGACAGGGGTCGGCCCGACCGGTTGGATTCGCGCCATTCCATCCAGTGCCCGTAGAGGGCCGCCTCCGGGCTGATGAGCCCCGGCTGGACGGCGTTCACGATCCGGTGCATCGCCGGGAGTAGCGTAGGGGCCCCCGCTCCGCTCAGGGCGCGGACGGCCGGGAGGGCGGTCTCGTTGAGGAAAGCCCTCGCACTGCCCGTCAGGTCACACCGTGCGGCAGCGTGCGCCCCGTGTGCCTCCGCCACCGCGTCCGTCACCAGGCCCCGGACGGCCGCCTCCTGCGCTTTGCGGCGGGCCCTGGTGTGTCCTGGCCCTTCACCCCGTCGGCGTGGCATGGTACTGCGGGCTCTGCAAAGGGCGGCGGCGGGTGGGGGTCAGGGCGCGAACACGTGCGACAGGTGCGCAACGGATGTGGGGTCCCGCAGGTGCACGTGGATCCACAGAAGGGCAGCGCCCGCGGGGCCCGCGCGTTCGTGTGAGGGGGTTTGTGCCCCCTCGATGCGCCGGTGCAGGGCCTCCTCCGCTGTGTGCCTGCGCAGGCCTGCAGGAGGTTCGGGCCAGGGGCACGCGGCCACCTGGGCGCACCGCGCGCACCTGTTGGCGCCTGTCGACGCTGCGGAGGACACCGTGTCACATTCCCCGCAGAGCCGGCAGGTGTGTGGGAGGTGGGAGGGCGGCGACCAAGGGTCGAGATGGCGGAGCCAGAGGTCGTCCCACCTCTGTCGGAGGGGGTCCCGGATCTCCAGCAGGCGGGCGCGGACGCAGCGCCGATAGTCCCTGCCAAGCGTCTTCCGCTGGACCTCCCGCCACGTGTCGTCGGGGAGGATCCCGTGGTCGTGGAAGACGGCGATGAGGTCGTCCCACGCCGGGCGGGGGTGCCCCTTGGGGGGGGTTGCCATGTACACGTGGCGCCCGGTGAGGTGGGGCGTCAGCGCGTCCCATCGGCACCCGTTCGCGGTGTCTCGGTGGAGGAGGGCCAGCAGGGTGCCGTCCGCGACTGCCTCCCATCCCACTCGCAGCCCTTCGCAGCCGTCCAGCTCCTGGCGCAGCGCGGCTGCAATGTCCGTGGGGAGCATGAGGAGCAAGGGCCCCTGGGTGTCGCCCAGCCGGGACAGGGCGTCGTCGTATACCGGCCCCCCAGATTTGAAGTGCGCCACGGCGAGCTGGGCGGCCGCGCCCTCTGGGGGGTGCCACCGGACGGTGGCCGCGGCGTGTCCCCATGTGCGTATCTCCGTAGCCCGGAGTACGTTGGCGGTGTGAAGGACGATGCGGGGCGGGACGGGTGTCCTGACGAGTGAGGACACGTCCCCAGTCCATCCCGTTTGCGGCCCCGGGGCCGCCTGCAGCCATTTCCCCATCGCCGCGTCCCACGGGTGGTCAGGTCCCGCCCCGCGGATCACGGTGGGTCTCGGCCGGGTGTCCGGCCCCCATCCCTTGAGCGGTATGGCGGCGTATCGTTGCGCAGGGGTCTCCGGGGCGCGCGTGGCGGCGCACCACCGGCCCCACTCGCGCGCCCATTCCTCACCAACGATGCGCGCCTCCCACGCGGTCATGGAGCCACGCCCGATGATCCACGGTGGGAAAAGGGCGTCTTGTAGGTGCTTCGAGAACCCCCCCGGCAGGTCCTGGTACGGGTGGGGGCCCTCTTGGGGCGGGCACTCCAGAGTGCCACTCACGACATGGGGGGAGGCTACGAAGTCCTTGTCAGGGCGCGGGGGAGGGGGAGGGTGGTCGCCCTCCGCCGCAGTGAGCCACCGGTGTGCCCGGGCTGCCGCGCTTTGAGGCTCGCGGAGGAGTTGCTCCAGCCGGTGGTTGCGAAGCTCCCATGCGAAGTCCCCCAGCCGGAGCATGTGGTGGAGGAAATCGTCCACAGAGGTCCCTCGCGGCGGGTCGTAGCGGGCTATGGCGCGGAGCTGCGCCTCCGCGTCCTCGAGCACCAGTCCGGAGCAGAAGACTTCAGTCCATGTGGCGCCTGCGGAGCGCCACGAGGCCACCCACAGGGCTTTGTCCCCGGGTGGGAGGTGGCGGGCCGCCTCGTGTACCGCCTGGCGGTAGTGGGGCCAGAGGAGCTGTGAGTGGGCGCACCCCACGTGTATTTGCACCGGGGTCTCCTCCGGGCCGCCGCATAGGAGGCACGGTTGCGGGACGATGGCGACGCTGGAGAGCCGCTCCTTGCGGACGCGGAGCCTGCGCTGCACCGGCGTGTGGCCGTCTCGGGCCCGCAGCGCCCGGCGGTTGGTGGCCATTGCGGTGAGGTCCCGGGCGTGGACATAGGCTGTGGCGTGGGCCGCGCCCA
Source organism: Eutreptiella sp. 'Long Island Sound 2002' (assembly GCA_964036045.1). Taxonomy (NCBI): domain Eukaryota; phylum Euglenozoa; class Euglenophyceae; order Eutreptiales; family Eutreptiaceae; genus Eutreptiella; species Eutreptiella sp. 'Long Island Sound 2002'. Next base: position 1,868,932 of record OZ038378.1, read on the forward strand.
AAGGTGTGTGTCCCCGGTGCGTCAGCACATGGTCCGTCTGCGCCCGCTGCGCAACCTCGCCGAGCACCCGCATCGTGGGGGGCCGTAGATCGAGATGGCCGTCACGGCCGGCGACAATGAGTCGGGCGTGGCCAGGGTCAGGGGGCGCGTTCTGCAGGACGGTGTCCTGGGACGCCGCTCAGTCCGCCTTGTGCAGTAGGGCGTCACTGTGGTGCGAGGTGGCTCGGACGTACCAGAACGGGTGCCCGGCGTGTTGCCCTCGCGCGCACAGGCTGTCCCGGAGCCATCGCAGGGGCATCTGGTTGACCACTTTCGCTGCGCCCGCGGGGACCCCCGTGGTCCGCTCGCGATCTGCGTGCCGCAGGAGGTGGAGGATGACTTCGGCGTCCACCGTGTGGACCCATGGTCGGTGGGCACCGTATTGTAGGGGGAGGGAGGCGGCCACCCCCTCCCCGTCGGGCACCGTGCCCGAGATGGCCACCGCCGACGTGCGGGTGAGGTCGGCGGCGAGAGCGACGCTGGTGGCGTGTTTGCAGGGTCCGCCAGCGGACGCGTCGGAAGAGGTGTGGCACCAGGCCTCCGGGATCCAGTAGTACCCGGTGGGGCTGAGCCACCCCGCGTTGAGGTCGGCGGAGTGCCACCGGACGTCGGGGTGGCTGGGGGTCAGTTGGTCCACGCTCAGCGCCCTGGTGTCGCCGGGGCTGATCGCCGGCTGGTCGTGCAGCCGGATCTCCGCCCTGGTGATCGTGCTTGCCCAGGACCAAAGTGCCGTCACATGTTCCTTGAGCCACGCCGGGCCTCCGCGGTGGTGCACCACCAGGTGCCCCGTGTCCTCCGGCTGGTCCTCCGACGCGTGCACTGCCATGTGTGGGTCGTGCGGCACCCCCGTAGCTACCAGCAGGGCGGTGCCACGGGGGAGCCCACGGGGTTTGGGCTGGCCAGCCCCCACCTGCACTATTACCCACTCAGCCCGGAGCTGCGCTTGCCCCGTTGCTTGGGTGCATTGGTCGTCCGTGGTCACCAACCACAACGGTGTCGGCGCGTGGGGCCGGGGGCGCAGGGGCTCGGGCCATGCCACTTCCGCGTTAGGCTCTTGGTGCTCGCTTTCCGCGAGTACGTTGCGGAGGATGTACATGAGGGCTGCCGGGGGGTGGTACGCCGCCCCCCGCGTGGGGGGGGATAGGCCGCCCCGGCGGCTGTAGCCCCCGACGTGGAGGTGCAGGCCGTCCGGAGTCACCCGTGGGCCGGTGTGGGCGTCCTGCTTAGCCCTCTTGGGGTGGACGAGTCTCAGGCGGGGGTCCCGCGTGCCGGTGGTGTAGAAGAGGTGGACCAAGGCGTCGCGCCACCCGGGGTGGTTGGAGGGCTCCTGCTCGCGGCGGCAATAGTGGAGGTGTTCATCGGCGCATTGGTTGAGGCATTCCCGCACCGCCGTCGGCCACGGGTCGTCGTTGTCGCGGAAGAGGTGGCGTGGCCCGTGGTGCCAATGCCATGGCGTTGTGTGCGGCACCGTCAGGCGGCACGTGTCGCGGTGCCGCAGCTTGGCGGTGCGCAGCGTGACGATGTTGCCCGCCTGGACTGTAGTTGGACATGGGCCGCCCTGGGGCACGCGATGGGGTTGTACAGCCCCACTCCCAGGGCGGCCAGGGCCCGCGGTATGCGGTGGACCCAGTCGCCCCCCACTAGAGTTGCGAACTCCGGGACGGGGTAGTGCACCTCGGGGCATATTCCGTGCGCGCCAGCTATTTCCCAGAACATCTTGGTGACCTCCGCGCGCACGGAGGTTGAGCGGTGGTGGACGAGTGTACCCACGAGGGCCACCGCTGCCTGCTGGCACCGCGTTGACACCCGTGTGAGCCCCAGGGTCCGGTCATCCTGCAGGCTGTCCCGCGAGGCGTCGAAGGCGTACCGCGCCCTGTCCTTCGCGACCTGGACCGTGATGTGGTCCAGGTGGCGTGCAGTGTCGGAGTCGTCGGCGATGAAAGGGGCGACGTACTGCGTCACCCCCCCGAGGATCGCCAGGATGACGTCCTGCACCACTTTTGGTGGCGCGAGGGTGTTAAGGCACCAGTGGTGCACCGCCGCCAGGCGTAGCCGGTGCTTGCGCTGCAGGGAGAACTCCCCGTCCGGCTGCAGCTGGAATCCCAGGTAGGGGACGGAGTCCGCCGCTGGTACCCAGTGCCACGGGTTTTCCAGGTGGGGACAGAGGCGCAGCTGCAGGCCCGGGACCCCCTCCGTGGTGGCCATGGCGCACTTGCGGGGGTTGAGCTCCATGCCCATCATCCCCAGGTACGCGGCCACCGCCTGCACGCCCTCGACGAAGTGCTGCAGCGTGTGGGCCACCACCAGCAGGTCGTCGATGTAGGCCTGGATGAGGCCGTGCTCGGCCCCTCCCGGCGGGCGCAGGCGGTGCCCCTGCGCCCTGAGCAGGGGCTCCAGGAGGAGCGCGTACAGCAGGGGGCTCTCGGAATCGCCCTGCCGGACGCCGCGCAGCATGTAGACGGGCTGCGTTAGCCCGTGTGCGGTGACGATGCGCAGCCTGGCGCACGTGTGGAGGAAGAGCAGGAGGTCGATGACGTCCGGCGGCACGGAGAGGTGGCGCAGGATGAGGTGGAGGGCGCCGTGTGGGGCGGTGTCGAAGGCCTTGCGGGCGTCGAAGGAGAAGACGTAGTTGGGCCTTCCCCGCTGGAGCTGCCGCTGCGCCATGAACAGCGGGGGGCCTGTGTTGGAGCCAGGGAGGGCCCCTTGCTGCCAGTCGCTGACCACTCCGTGCCGTGTGAGCACTTTTGTGATGCGCTGGGTGAGGGGGCCCGTGAGCAGCTTCATGTCCAGCTGGCCCAGGGCTATCGGCCTGTAGTCGTCCAGTCTGGCAGAGCCCGGTACCTTGGGGCTGAGCCGGATTTGCGCGTCCCTCCAGTGCATCGGCGGCGGGGCGCCGCGGAGGATGGCCCGGTAGGAGTGGACCAGGAGCCACTGGACAGGTGCCGGGAGGGCCTTGATGAAACGTGCCCCCACGTGGTTGGGACCTGGGGCCTTGCCATCGGCCTTTTCCAGGGCGGACTTCAGGTCCTGCATGGAGTACTGCTGGACCTGTGTCCAGGCCCCTTCAGGGACCCGGGGGACATGGCGGCCGAGGACTGCCTGGAAGCCTGGGAGGTCCACCGGGCGTTTGTCATACAGTTCTCGCCAGAAGGCGCGAACTGCGAACATCACGTCGTGGGCCTCCGTGAGGAGCGCTTGGGTGTTGGGGACCCGCACGTTCCAGAGGCCTGACGGGCCCGGGGCCTCTACCTCTATGGCTCCCCGCACGGCTTTCCATCGCTGGGCGTTATCGGGGGCGTGGCGGCGCCAGAAGTCCTTGATGGCGCGCTTGCGGTCTGTCGCCAGGAGTGCGCGGAGCTGGCGAATGTCCTCCTCGAGGGCGGCTGCTTGCCTCTCCAGCTCCTCCTGTAGCTGGCCCTGTGTGGTCGGGCGGAACCCGGGCGACACACCCTGCAGCTCCTCCGTGAGCCGGAGTGCCGCCTCGGACCGGATGCCATGCCGTGCCGCGTCCGCCTGGTACGCTGCCGGCGCGCGCGCTGCCAGGGTGTCATAGCGGAGGACCGCCGCCTGGAGCCGCTTTCCGCTCTCCGGGAGGTCCCCCTCCGCCGGGTCCGCCCCCGCCTGGGACGGCTGCCGGCGTCCCACCACACGCGCCAGGGCGTCATGCGTCGCGTGGAGGTGTTCGAACACCTTGTCCACCGCGGCCGCGGGCATGGACCCGTAGTCGTGCTGCTCTGCGGGACCCAGCCAGGGCGCCAGGGAGGGTTCATCCTGCGCGGCGGTGACCGCCGCCCACAGGCAGTGTTGGACGGGCGCGGCCTCGGCGTCGTACGGGAGGAGGCGGCCCTCCGTGTGGCTGTAGGGGGTGGGCATCGCCGCGCGCCCCGCTGCGCTGAGGAGGCCAGGCAGGGCCAGGTGGACCGGGAGGTGGTCCGAGCCGACCACCTGGGGGTGTGCCATGCCGCGAGCCCAGACGCTTTCCCGCAGGGACCACGGCAGGAGGGGCTCGTTGACCAGGAAGGTGTCCACCCTGTGCCGGGACGGGTGGAGCGTGGGGGTCATGTCCTCCTCGCCGCCTGCCGCGGCCCTCCGGAAACCGCAGGCCTCCCAGCCCGCTCGGAAGTGCTCCGTGGCCGGGTTGGTGGGGACATCCATGTAGATGTTGGTGTCGCCGGCGATGACCAGCGGGTGTCTCCCACCGAGGCTGCGTGCCGTGGCATACATTTGTATGTCGGCCCAGAACGCCGCCCGTCCCGCCCACGGGGAGCAGCCTGCTTGCGGCCCGTGGACGTTGATGAGGGTGAGGCCTCCCCCGTCCGTGCGGATCTCCAGGGCCGCGGCCTTCGCGGGGACAATTTCCGTTAAGCTGAGCACCTCGTGCTCCGCCACGTACTTGCTGCTGACCGCGGTGAGGAGGCCCCCCCCCTCTCGAGGTGGGGGTGGCTCCCGTCCCTGCCAGCCGGCTGCTGAAGAAGGCGGTGTACCCCTTGTCCCGGAGCGCCGCGGCCACGTGCATCTCCTGCGCCCGGGTGGCGATCCCTGTTTCCTGGAGCACGATGGCAAAGCCCCCCTCCTGGGGTAGCATGCCGGTGATGAGGTGCTCCTTGTTTGTACAGGCCGCCGGCCCCCGGCGCCGCCGGAGAGTGTCCCGGAGGGACCGGTCTGGCGGCACGAGGCCGTTGCGCAGGTTCCACGAGAGGAGCCACAGGGCGTCGCCCGCCATGTCCTCCTGGAGTCAGCTATCCCGCATCGGCATCGCCGCTGGGTTCGCCGGCGCAGCCAGGGCATCCGGGTGCGCCGCATCCGCTGAGCCCGTTCCCAGCGGGGCCCACAGGGGGGCCCGGGGGGCCAGGGGGGCCAGCCCCGCGGGGATGGCCATGGACCCTGGTTGGGCCGCACCGCCGGTCCCCGGGGCCGCCCCGGGTGCCTCCCCATCTCCGTCTGCGTGGTCGGCTGCCTGGGGTTGGGGGCGCCGGGCGTACGGGGCGTGCCATGGGGACCTCCGTGCTCTCCCTTGCAGGATGCTGGAGGCCGCCTCCTTGTCGTCCGCCGGGGCTGCAGCGTGCACCGCGTGCCACGCCAGGTGTTCGAGCATTGCCCCGCTTGTGTAGTACTTGTCTGCAAACAGGGGGCATTTCGTCGGCTCCGTGGCCCCTCGCGCCGGGGGGAGCGGCACCGACTTCCGAATGGCGCCCTCCGCCGCTGGTTCGAAGGGGAGGGTGGCCAGTGCCACCGTGTGTGGTGCCAGTGTGCGGCCCGGGGCCGCCGCATCGAGGGCTCGTGTCGCGGGCCCGGGCCCGAGACCCCGGATGGCATCGCGCTGCGCGTCTGCCTGCAACCACGTTTGCCAGTGCGTGGAGCCGATTTGGCTGTCGGGTTCGCCCCTCCATCGCAGGTCGTGGAAGGCTTGTAGCCAGCGGTACACTGTGGTCGGGACCGCCAGCTGGAGCTCTAGGTCGGCGGGGTGCGCCGCTGCCGGCCACACCCCCGGGCTCGCCGCCCGGGCGTTGTCCTTCAGCCCAGCCTGGAGCAGGAGGGAGTGGTGCTCGCCCTCCCGTAGCGCCTTGACGATCATGCGGGTGCAGTCTGCCACGCGGATCACGGCTTCGGGCCCCAGCAGGCGCTCGGGGTCGCAGACGACGATGTGCGCGTCCGCCGGCTGAACATGCAGACCACCCACTGCGGGTTCTGCTGTCCCTGTTGGGCCACCGCCAGGGTAGCGCCGGGCGGGCGTGCGTGATTGGCCCCGCGTGGAGGTCCAGGGTGTCCGTGGCCCTGATGGCCTCTCCCTGCCACGCGGCCCGTAGATACTCCTCCTGGTCGGGGCTCCACACCAGTGCGGGGGGCTTGACCCACCCCGGTTCCTGCCTCTTGTTGGGGGCGCTGACGGTGTGTAGCAGGACTGCCAGCGGCCAGGGGTCCGCCGACATATAGTAGGCCTGGGTGGGCCCCTGCTGCCAGTCGACGTGGGGCAGGGGTGGGAATGCCCCTTGCCTGGTGGTGCTGTGCCAGACGGTCCAGCGGCCTCCGGCCAGGACGTGCGACCGGTACCCTCCGGCGTGGCCGTGTAGGATGGCCTGGTAGCCTGCCGTCTGCAGCACCGGTGCCTCCCCTTTGCTGAGGCCCGGCCGGAGGTGTGCCATCGCCCGCATCCCAGACGCGGGTGCGCCCGCGGAGTGTGGCATGCCACGGGTCTTGCGCATCGCGCTGTGGCCCTTGTATGCTTCCCGCAATCTGCGCCGCGCCGCAGTGGTGGACGAAGCTCTCCCCGCCGTCCGCTAGCAACGCCGCCGCGACGACGTATAGCTGCTCCGCAGTGAGGGGTGCCGTCGGCGCGTGCGTTGCGGCCGGCCAGCGGGACTGCGTGTCGCGGCAGGGGACGTTGGGCAGCAGTTGCGCCGGCCACGCCGCCACGGGACCCATGGTGACGGCCGCGACCGCGGACGCCAGCGCCGTGCGGTCCGTTGGTCTGTACTGCCGGAGCCCCGTGGTATCTTGGGCGAGGTGCCTGCAGGCTTCCATCCAGGCCACCGCTCCGCAGTTCGTGACGTTTGATTCGGCACCATCCGCGCCGTCGCGTCCCCTTTGTTGTACCGTGGTGGCAGTGTCGCGCGGGGGGCCCTGCTGTAGCGCTTCTGGGTCCTGCCCCGGCAAGAGGGCGGGCGGGACTGGCTGCGGGAAGTCCTGCGCGCCTCGGCGCTCTGGGTGCGTGTGGTACGGGTTTTGCCGGCGGTGTTCCGGGGGGGCCCGTGGTAGGAAGAGGAGTTGGTGTAGGTACCAGTGGCCTTCCGCGGTGGACGGGTTGCGGAGCGTTAGCCACTGTTCCACCACGCCTCCTGGGTGCGCGGCCTCGACGCGGCGCTGCAACCCCAGGCGGCCTAGGCGGTTGGACGTGCCCGCGGGTGGGATGTGGGTCTGCGGGTAAAGCAACCGCAGCGGCTCCAGCGCCAGGTCCAGCACCTCGTCGTTGAGCTGCTCCGTGAAAGCTGACGCCCTGTGCAGGGCGTGGCGGACCCCGGGTGTGGGGGCCGTGAGCTGTTCGAGCACCGGCCCCGGCGGGTACCGTGCACCCGGGTTCGTTAGCCACTCCCTGGTGTGGCTCAGTATGGCCTTCGACACGTCCCTCGTAAAGGCGTGTTGGGGGGCCAGAGAGGGGACCATCCGTAGGAGGCGGTGGCACGCCGGCGGCGATCGCATGGGCTGTGGGGCGGCCGCTGTGAGCCACCTGCACGCCGAGCCGGGCACGATCGCCCCCCATTCCACGGTCCCCATGCCCTCGGCGTGGAGCAGCGCCTGGCCCTGGACCAAGGGGAAATAGGGGCTCGAGCGCCCTTTTCCTTCCTTCCACCGTACCCAGGCGGCCCCCGCCTGCAGGCTGCGGAGCAAGGCCACGCCGGGGAGGAGCGGCTGCGGGAAAGCTCCCTTGACAGCTTGGGTGGCGTGGGCCAGGGTGCCCATGGGCAAATACCACAACGGGAGGGTCCAGGGGCCCGGCAGCGGTTGCGCCTCCCCTGCGTCCCATCGCCACTCGGAGTCTGGCGGGCTGGCCGGGACCGTGCCCGTCTGCAGGAAGTGGCGTGCCTTCTTGTCGGGGTGCCGTTGGAGGGTTGCCGCGAGGCTGAGCCCCTCTGCCGCGGGTGCCACTGGGAGGCCGCCCCGGGGCCTGCGCCAGGGGTAATCCTGGTCGGCTGGCCAGGTGTGGAGGGCCCGGGCGATTTCCTCCGCTGTGCCTGTGGGGGCGTCCTCCGGTGCCAGGTGCCACATGACGGCGAGCACCCCCCACGTGGAGAAGGGCTACGCCCGTGGGGGGGTGTACACCTGGATGGTCCACTGTGGGCACGCCCGCCGCACACAGGATGCGTGGAGCACCCCTCGGACCATGTCCGCCGCAAGGACCAGCACCATTTCCGAGGGTTCCACAATGATCCCCTCTGCGGGTCCGCCGTGGCGGCCCCGGGTGTGCAAGGCCACTGCCGCCTGTCCCGCGTGGGTGACTCGGTCGACGGCCTCCTGGATGTTCACGCTGCCGCGCGCCGTCTCATCCAGGATCCAGCCCTGCGCCACCCCGTAGCGCAGGGCGGCGCACGCGGCCGCGGGTTTCACCTCGGTGAGCGCTCCGTCATCGGGGCCGGGCTGAGGGTGCTGTTTGGGGCACCAGCCTTCGCCGGTGCAGTGGCCCCGTTTCCACTCGGGGCAGAGTGTGGGCACGCTGCCCGCCGGCGGCGCAGGTTCCGCCGGCGCGCCTCCCGTGGGGGGCTCTGGCACTGCCTCCAGGTCGGAGTCCGTGCCCGCTTCCCCTTGTGGGGGGTCTCCTTCGCCGTCTCTGAGTCCCAGCGCCCTGATGACCTCGTGTGCTTCGTCCAGCGTCGGAGATTGGGGGCGCGTTTTGCGTGGGGCCGCGGGTTCCGCCATTGTTGTGTCGCTGTGCCTAAGAGCAGCGGGTGGGGTGCGGATGTCCCGTGGCTGGTGCGTTGGTGCGTTGGTGCGTTGCCCGTTGTAGGGGTGGCGGATGGGCGTCCCCGGGGGGGGTGCTTTCCATCATTGCGAGGGGCGTCTGGTGTTAGGCGCTGTCCCTCCCCCGGCCGCCCGTCCTCTGGAGCGGGTAGCCGGGGTTCCACGACCCGTGTGTCCCGGGTGCGGTCGGCGCGGGCGTGGGGACCCTCACCGGCCCCACAGCGTGTGCCCTTGCGGGCCGGCGTTGCTCGCTGTGGGGGTGGCGGAAGGGTGTCCCCGGGGGGGGCGCCTTCCACCATTGTGTGAGGGGCGTCTCAGGTCAGGCGCTGTCCCTCGCCCGACTGCCCGCCTATTGGGCGGGCTGTCGGGGTCCGCCACCCACGTGCTGTGGGCGCGGGTGCGTGGGTGTGGGAGCCCAAAACTGTCCCCTTGGCCTGCATGCCCTTCGGGGGCTGCATGCCGCGGGGAGGGCGAGGGGCCGTCCCCGGGGGGGGTGCCCTGCCACCGCTGAGAGGGGCGCCTGGTGTCAGGCGCTGTCCCTCCCCCGGCCGCCCGCCCTCTGGAGTGGGCAGCCAGGGTTCCGCGACCCGTGTGTCCCGGGTGCGGTCGGTGCGGGCGTGGGGACCCAGCAAGGGCCCCACAGCGTGCACCCTTGCGGGCCGGCGTTGCTCGCTGTGGGGGTGGCGGAAGGGCGTCCCCGGGGGGGGTGCTTTCCACCAATGTGGGGGGCGTCTAAGTTCAGGCGCTGTGCCTCCCCCGACTGCCCGCCCACTGGGCGGGCTGTTGGGGTCCGCCACCCACGTGCTGTGGGCGCAGGTGTGTGGGTGTGGGGGCCCAACACTGTCCCCTTGGCCTGCATGCCCTGTGGGGGCTGCGTGCCGCGGGGGTGGTGCGGGGCCGTCCCCGGGGGAGGCCGGCCTGCCACCGTTGTGAGGGGCGCTTGGTGTCAGGCGCCGTCCCTCCCCCGGCCGCCCGTCCCCTGGAGCGGGCAGCCAGGGTTCCGCGACCCGTGTGTCCCGGATGCGGTCGATGCGGGCGTGGGGACCCAGCACCGGCCCCACAGCGTGCCCCCTTGCGGGCCGGCGTTGCTCGCTGTGGGGGTGGCGGAAGGGCGTCCCCGGGGGGGGGTGCCTTCCGCCATTGTGGGGGGCGTCTGAGGCCAGGCGCCGTCCCTCCCCTGACTGCCCGCCCACTGGGAGGGCTGTTGGGCTCCGCCACCCACGTGCTGTGGGCGCGGGTGTGTGGGTGTGGGGGCCCAACACTGTCCCCTCGGCCTGCATGTCCTGCGGGGGCTGCATGCCGCGGGGGTGGTGGGGGGGCGTCCCCGGGGGGGTGGCCTGCCACCGTTGTGAGGGGCGCCTGGTGTCAGGCGCTGTCCCTCCCCCGGCCGCCCGTCCTCTGGAGCGGGCAGCCAGGGTTCCGCAACCCGTGTGTCCCGGGTGCGGTCGGTGCGGGCGTGGGGACCCAGCACCGGCCCCACAGCGTGCGCCCTTGCAGGCCGGCGTTGCTCGCTGTGGGGGTGGCGGAAGGGCGTCCCCGGGGGGGGTGCCTTCCACCATTGTGAGGGGCGTCTGGGGTCAGGCGCTGTCCCTCCCCCGACTGCCCGCCCATTGGGCGGGCTGTTAGGGTCCGCCACCCACGTGCTGTGGGCGCGGGTGTGTGGGTGTGGGGGCCCAACACTGTCCCCTTGGCCTGCATGCCCTGTGGGGGCTGCATGCCGCGGGGGTGGTGGGGGGCCGTCCCCGGGGGGGGTGGCCTGCCACCGTTGTGAGGGGCGCCTGGCGTTCGGCGCTGTCCCTCCCCCGGCCGCCCGTCCTCTGGAGCGGGCGGCCAGGGTTCCGCGACCCGTTTGTCCCGGGTGCGGTCGGTGCGGGCGTGGGGACCCAGCACCGGCCCCACAGCGTGCGCCCTTGCGGGCCGCCGTTGCTCGCTGTGGGGGTGGCAGAAGGGCGTCCCCGGGGGGGTGCCTTCCACCATTGTGAGGGGCGTCTGAGGTCAGGCGCTGTCCCTCCCCCGACTGCCCGCCCACTGGGCGGGCTGTTGGGGTCCACCACCCACGTGCTGTGGGCGCGGGTGTGTCGGTGTGGGGGCCCAACACTGTCCCCTTGGCCTGCATGCCCTGTCGGGGCTGCGTGCCGCGGGGGTGGTGGGGGGCCGTCCCGGGGGGGGGTGGCCTGCAACTGTTGTGAGGGGCGCCTGGTGTCAGGCGCTGTCCCTCCCCCTGCCGCTCGTCCTCTGGAGCGGGCATCCTGGGTTCCGCGATCCGTGTGTCCCGGGTGCGGTCGGTGCGGGCATGGGGACCCAGCACCGGCCCCACAGCGTGCGCCCTTGCAGGCTGGCGTTGCTCGCTGTGAAGGTGGCGGAAGGGCGTCCCCGGGGGGGATGCCTTCCACCATTGTGAGGGGCGTCTGAGGTCAGGCGCTGTCCCTCCCCCGACTGCCCGCCCACTGGGCGGGCTGTTGGGGTCCGCCACCCACGTGCTATGGGCGCGGGTGTGTGGGTATGGGAGCCCAACACCGTCCCCGCGGCCTGCATGCCCTGTGGGGGCTGCATGCCGCGGGGGTGGTGGGGGGCCGTCCCCGGGGGGGCTGGCCTGCCACCGTTGTGAGGGGCGCCTGGTGTCCGGCGCTGTCCCTCCCCCGGCCGCCCGTCCTCTGGAGCGGGCAGCCAGGGTTCCGCGACCCGTGTGTCCCGGGTGCGGTCGGTGCGGGCGTGGGAACCCAGCACCGGCCCCACAGCGTGCGCCCTTGCGGGCCGGCGTTGCTCGCTGTGGGGGTGGCGGAAGGGCGTCCCCGGGGGGGGTGCCTTCCACCATTGTGAGGGGCGTCTGGGGTCAAGCGCTGTCCCTCCCCCGACTGCCCGCCCACTGGGCGGGCTGTTGGGGTCCGCCACCCACGTGCTGTGGGCGCGGGTGTGTGGGTGTGGGGGCCCAACACTGTCCCCTTGGCCTGCATGCCCTGTGGGGGCTGCCTGCCGCGGGGGGTGCGAGGGGCCGTCCCCGGGGGGGCCGGCCTGCCACCGTTGTGAGGGGCGCCTGGTGTCAGGCGCTGTCCCTCCCCCGGCCGCCCGTCCTCTGGAGCGGGCAGCCAGGGTTCCGCGACCCGTGTGTCCCGGGTGCGGTCGTTGCGGGCGTGGGAACCCAGCACCGGCCCCATAGCGTGCGCCCTTGCAGGCAGGCGTTGCTCGCTGTGGGGGTGGCGGAGGGGCGTCCCCGGGAGGGGTGCCTTCCACCATTGTAAGGGGCGTCTGGGGTCAGGCGCTGTCCCTCCCCCGACTGCCCGCCCACCGGGCGGGCTGTCCGGGTCCGCCACCCACGTGCTGTGGGCGCGGGTGTGTGGGTGTGGGGGCCCAACACTGTCCCCTTGGCCTGCATGCCCTTTGGGGGCTGCGTGCCGCGGGGGTGGTGGGGGACCCCCCGGGGGGGTGGCCTGCCACCGTTGTGAGGGGCGCCTGGTGTCAGGCGCTGTCCCTCCCCCGGCCGCCCGTCCTCTGGAGCGGGCAGCCAGGGTTCCGCGACCAGTGTGTCCCGAGTGCGGTCGGTGCGGGCGTGGGGACCCAGCACCGGCCCCACAGCGTGCGCCCTTGCGGGCCTGCGTTGCTCGCTGTGGGGCCGGCAGAAGGGCGTCCCCGGGGGGGGTGCTTTCCACCAATGTGAGGGGCGTCTGAGGTCAGGCACTGTCCCTCCCCCAACTGCCCGCCCACTGGGCGGGCTGCTGGGGCTCGTTGGGTGTGTGCGGTGTGTGTGCTGTCTGTGCCGTGGGTGTCGTGGTGCGTGGTGCCGCTCTTCTCTTGTCTCTTTGGTGCCCCCTTCTCCGGTGTCTCGGTGCGGTGTTGTGCTCGCCGTGTGCCTGCCGTGCCCCCTTCCCTGTGCGCGCCCCTTGCTCGGCCGCTGGTTACCCCTTGTTCCTTTCGTGGCTTCGTTGCTCTTTACCCTTTCCTCTACCCTTCTCCCTGGCATGCACTTTTTCCCTGCCTCCGCTTTGTTGCGTGTCTCGGTCTTTTTCCTTGCCGGCTCGCCGTTCTCTCTCGTTGGGCCTTCTCCTTTGAACCTGCGAAGAGAAAGGATGTAAACGGGCGTGCGGCGGCGGGGGTTTTGTCGCCACATGGCACCTCGACAGTGCCATCCTCGGTCGGTCTCTTACTCCCGCGGCGGTGTGGTATGTTACCTATTTCCGCTTCGTTCGTGTGCTCCTCTCTCCTTTTTCTTACCGTGTTGTGCTTGTTACGGCCTTTTTTTTCCTGCGTCGTTTGGCGTAGGTTTATATCCTACTTGCTCTCGCCTTGGCTCCACACACCTCTTTGGCCGCCACCTTTGTTCGTTTTCCGTTCAGCGCGCGCGGCGTGACATGCAACATCACTACTTGTTTCTTTCCCCACTATCTTAGTGTGTCCTAGTCCTCTTGCTTTGCCTACGTGTGTATGGCGCGGGCCGGGCGCTCATCGCTTCCCGTTGACCTTCCCGTGTGCGCGGCGTGACATTTAGGGAATGGCGAATGAGAGACGACGGCACGACGCAAAACAAGCCTAAGCGTCTAAGACAACCCTGCTTTAACGCCCAAACGACGCAAACACGAGCACACACTTCTCCTTTGGACCTGTGAAGGGAAGGGAAGGTGGGTGCATGCACAAGAAGGTCAAGAAGGACAAGAAGGAAGCGTGGCAACGTGTGTATGTCGGAATCCGGCACACGACGCTATGCATATGTGTGTATGTTCTAATCAGCGCAACAAAAAGGGTGGTTGTGCTGTAAGAGCAGTTGTCACGGTTGCCCCGCATTGCACCGCAGGGCAGGACCGTTAGCCCCCCGTGACAACCACTCCCTGGCCGAAGGCCATTTCTTTTTTCTCGTCTCGGTTGGTGGCGCGGGCCGGGCGGTTGGCGGCGTGGCACGACATGGTAACATACTTGCGTTCTTGGTGGCGGTGTGTGGCTCCCCCCTTGCCTACTATTCGTTCGTATGCGGCGGCATACCTTTTGTCCCCTTTCGCTCCCTTTCGCCTCCTACGTAAGCGGGCGTGCGGGTGGGGGGTGGGCACGTCTCGGTTACGCCTCGTGGTCACCTTTTGCTTTTGTTGGCGCGGTTGCCGTTCTTGTCTCGTGTTCGTTGCGTAGCATGGCATGGCATGTAAAGTACTTGGATCCAACTACCCGCGTGTGCATGTTGTGTATGTTTATTTTTTGTTTGTGTGCTTTTATGTGTGTTGTGCTTCACCTCGGTGGTGTGTGGCCTCCTTCGTGCGTTCTTCTCTCCTTTGTTGGTTATGTGTTCCCCCGTCGTGCCCCTTCATACCATTTTGCTCGTCCGTGGCGGTGATGACCTTGCGGCGATACGGGCATGCACGTACGGGCATACCTTTCTTTCCCTATGTGTGCGGGGCCTGGGCATAGGCATTCATTCGGTGTCACCTCTTGTGGGTTTTCCTTGCCGGTGCGGTTTTCGTTGCGCTTTTCGTGGCGGCGCACGTTGGCGTTGCTTGGCTCGTAACTTCCTTCCTGGTGTATTGCGTTTGTTACGGCGTTATGCATGGCGTTATGCGCTATGGCAATATGCATGGCGTGGCATATAACATACTTGTTTTTCGGCGGCCGGTGGCGTTGTTGTTGCTTGTGTGTGTTATTCATGCATGACATGCAACATACTTGTGCGGCTTCTTTTTTCGTTTTGTTCACCTTCGCGTGTTACGGCGCCGTCGTACTCCCTATGCGAGTGGGCTTGCATTGCTTGGTCGCATACTTGTGGTATGTCTCTACCGTGGTGCGGTTTGTTACATACTTGTTCTCTCCTTGTCTACCTCTTACCGCGTTGTGCTTGTTTCGTTGGTTTCTAGCGTTGTGCGGCATATAACATACTTGTTTGTCGGCGGCCGGTGCCGTTGTTGTTGTTTATGTGTGGTTTGTTTTGGGGCGCGCACAAGTCCCTAGCGCCTAGGGCACGCACTTTGCTAGGTGGTTTGGGGCAAGCAACGCTCAGCTTCTTCGCCGTCGCGACTCTATTGTTCGTCTTTTTTTTTTGAGTGTCCTAAATTTTGCGACCTCGCCAAACAGCGGCGTAAAAGTTTTGGGGGGGTTTCTGAGGTCGGAAAAGACGATTTTTCGCTTTATTTCTTTCCGCGGTGCGTCATTTTCTTGGTTTTTTTTTTCGTCTGCTGCGATCGCGCGACGATATAGCGGTGTTTACCATGGACTGAACTTCCGCAATGTGCTCGGGAAATGCCGGGGAAGAAGGAGGCGGGGGTGAGCGTAATAATTTCCTGAGCTTGCCGTAGCCCTCTTGGTCCTTGCGCTGCGGTTTCGGACGCGTGATTTTGTGGTACGCAGACCCAACCTGCATAAGGAGAGAATCAGTGGTGGCGATGATCTCTTCCAATGGGGCCCTGGCAGGGGCGTCCTGGAGGTCCCGGCACCAGTCGGAGATAAGCCGTACGCTTTTGGAGAATTGTTGCTTTTCGTCACTAGAAAGCTTCCGAAAAATGCAATGGGGGAGTGGGGGCTGAGACAGAAGGATCGGGGAGGGGCACTGGAAGACCGCAACCACTGGGTGGTGGTCAGAGATGGTGTAGTCCGTGAGGGCCACGCATCCAGAAGGGGAAAGTGCGACACAAGGCGAGGGGACGCAAAGATGTAGTCTAGTCTTGCTTCGCTGTCCCAGCGGTCGCTTGCGTAGCGGGTATACTGCCTGAGGGAGGGGTGCTCTGACCTGAAAGTGCCCACCAATCTAGATGGGAGGTATTCCACTTCCCCCGTGAGCCAGTGCCACTCATGCAGATCGACCAAGCTGTGCTGGTCAAGTTCAGGATCCAGAACGCAGTTAAAATCACCCCCCACGATGTGATTGGGATGATCGTTGAAATAAGAAGCAAGAACGCGCTGTATGGTGTCACGGTACGGAGCCGGGGCCCCCGTGCTCACCAGAGGGGAGTAAACTGAGAAGACGTGCAGGGGAGTTGCTTCCGGAAGGGATATTTTGGCACCACAGATAAGGCCGTGGCTGTCTCTGGGCGGGACACAGCTGGTATATCTTGCGATGCGCGGGCCTGCAATGACCGACACCCCGTGTTTGTGGCCGCAAACATTCGAGAAGACTTTAGCGCGGTCATTGCCGAAGGCGTGCCGCTGTGGGAGGAGAGGGGGAGATTTTAGCTCCTGAAGGAGTATAATGTCATATCCCTCGTTTAGGAAATGCACAATTGACGCGGGCGTGCTCTGGCTCTTTGCCGTGTTGAAGGACACGACACGGATGGCCGGGACGGAGGGAAGAGAAGGGGGGGGCGGCGCAAGCGTCTAGGCTTGAAGGGCTTGTGCACTTGGGGGGGGGGGGGGAGGAGGGTGTCCGATTGGAGGAATAGGGGGCATCCAGGGGGGAGTCCGGTGTCAGGAGCGCTGGTATGTGGGCAGGGTCCTCATTCTGTATTGAGGGGTCGGGGTTGCACTGTTCTAGTGTAGAAATCCGTGAGTGAAGTGCTTGTGCGTATACTTTGGGCAAGTGGTGTAGGGCTGTGTCACAGGCAGTGCGAAGAGAGGGGTGTATAGTCAGATCCGTAGAGACACTTGTGTGTGGGACCAATAATCTCGGGGTTGATGTGTGCTTGTTCCACAGGGAGAATCTCCGCGATGCGAGAGACGGTGGCGGTAAGGGAGGCACCGTGTACGCCCACACGGGCGAGAACCTCTTGACACGTTCTCATGTTACATGTATTGCGGTGGCACTGACGGGTGGAAGGGGGGCAGAAATAATATGGGGACGGGTAGCATTCGGTAGACTCATCAGAGCTCCCCACAAGGGGAACCACAGGACTTTGTGGCCCGGCACACAGTGAGCGCAGTTCAGCCCGGTCAGGGCATACCTGGCGGTCACAGGGGTTAAGGAATTCATGTCACGCACGGGGGGAGTGGTAGAGCAATGGCCTTGCCACGCCTGAGAACATGCAATAATGGTGATGGAGGGTATTCGTAGTCTTATAGCGAAGACCACGTCTCATGTGCACAGAAAGGTGACGCCGAGCGCAGGTTCATTAATTCGTTTCATGTTGCCCTGGGTCAGGGGGCTCTGAGGATGTCGTATGGAGGTCCGTTCGTACACCAGTGTGACGGAAGACAAGGGATACCCTGGAGTCTCGGGGAATGCGCCGTCTCTCCACTGTGTCATAGTCCCGGGCTGGGATTTGGTGCTTCCACTTGTCGCGGGCTTTCGCAGAAATTAGGAGGAGGCTGCGGCGCTGTAGGAAGACTTTTTGCCTTTTCTTAAAGAGGGTGGATCCGGGGAGGGGACGCGGTTCGAAAACCATTTCCGCACGTGACCCAAAGGAGCCATCCAGGACAAAAGGGCCTAGCTGAGGGACGTCTACGTGGCTCCTCAGGCCACTGCCGGGCTCGTATCGAGCCACTGACCACATGTTGGGGCAGAAGAGAGAGGAAGGCAGGACCTGGGCGCAGGCAGAGAATGCCCGTAGCCCAATCGCTTGAAAAAACTCAGGAGGGGTTGGTTCAAAAGGTTCAACTTCTTTTGATTCTGGATTGTACCTGAATCCGAAATGAAGCATTGTGCGGCCCCCCTCGGACAGCCACTGGTGATTTTCATCTGCACTGAAGGACATCACCAGGGCTTCTTCTTCTTCTGAGAAAAATTCATTGGATATGAAGGCTCCTTCAATTTCCGGGATGGGGTCAAAAATTTTTCCCGTTTGGAGGTGGAGCTGTGCAATCTTTTCTGTGAGGGAGAGGGGCTTGCTTGTGGACAAGTAATGGTCCCTCGCGACACTCAGTTGTTCCGCGCTGCCGTAGGCAGTCGCCGCCTCGATGACAGGTGATAGGAAATCCTGGGCTTCCAAAACTAGGGGGTTGGCGGGACCCAAAAGTTGTCGCGTGCCGCCGTGTCGGGGCACTCGGGGTGAAATACGAGTTGGGACACAGTGAAGCCTTCCGGGAAGAGCACGGATTCGTGATGAACATATTTCACTCGGTAGACTCGCACCTTAGCCATGGGGGCACTGAACAAGGAAATGTGCCGAATTTTCCCAAGCAGGGAGACCCCGAACATTACATCAACGTCCGGCGTGGATGACGGGGCGTGAACTTCTACCAGTTCTGGATCAGGAGGCTCCGGGAGGGGGTTGAAGCAAACCTTCACTGGGGAGGGCGGGGGAGGGGCATCTTTGTGCACATTTCGGGGAAAAGCGGATAGGTCCATTTTGTGTCCCGGGTGTTTGGAGCGCCACGAGGAGTATCCTCCCCAAAAGATCATGGCTCCCGTAGTGCCCCGATACGTGACCAGGTTATTCTCTTGGAAGAGCATATAACTCATGGAAGTGAGGGAATCCCGTTGGGGGAGCAAGGGGATGTTGTGATAGTTCATGCACACGTAAAACCCGTGTTGTGTTCTGGGAATGGCCCCTAGGATACCGCACCGTCGCGCGGCTTCGCTAGTAAGGAGGGATTTCCACACGTCAATTTGTTTGAAGTCCGGCGTGGCCTGTTTGTATGCTTTAGAAGGGACAACTTTGAACGTTTTGTCCTTCCCTAGATCGGAACCACGGATGCAAAAGACTTTGCCAAGCGTCCACAAAGGGTGTTGTAAGATGGTGGAGAGAAGCTTCTCGGCGAGGGGGGTTGGAACGGTGTAGTCGAAGCGGAACATATGTTCGGAGGATGATTGTAGAGGCTGTATGCGTTCCTCCGGAAAGAAAGCATTTTGGGAGTTGACCAAGATGTGGTCGTTTTCGAAATTGAAAAGGCGATTGATGAGGACAAAAAAGTCCCGACGTTACCACGGCGCCGCCTATACTCTCCTTGTTCCCGCTTGGATTTTTTGGAGAGCTCTTTTGGAGAAGAGACAGTGAAGTTCGGGAGCAAATGCCGTGCAACTTCGAATCGTAGCGTTGTGCACACCGCGGCCACCTGGACGGTGCCGTCTACCTTATCTATAGCCCATTGTAGGCAAGTGTGAGGGTGCATGATGTCGCCGTAGCGGATGTGTGCGTGGTGCTTGTGACGGGTGGAGAGGTGAAGGTGAAAAGATGGGCATTGAGGAGAGTCAAGCAAGTTGAGCCGCACGGAGCCATCGGGATTAGGTGAGGGGTTGTACGTGTTGGCATCCGAAAGCCGGTCTACTCCACATACCCAAGGGGCAAGGGAGATCCTGCCGGGGTTCAAGGGGTTCATGTAGAGGGTCTCCGCCGAAAGGTTGTCTTCCACTCCCGGGAGAATGAAGGAGCCTTCGTACACAGCACCGGAATCAAAGGCTTCTTGCAAGGCTTCGTTGATGGCATGGGCCCACTCGGTCCACGTGTTGCCGTATTTGTATTTGGAGTTGTAGTAATCTTGTGGGTGTGGAAAAATGTAGAATTTTGGGTGGTGATGAAGGATGTCTTTGAGGTACCTGAAATTGTCATGTCAAATTGTGGAGTAGGCATTGTCGCCGGAGCAATCAATGTCATGGAAAAAGGTGCACCCGTCGCTCGCGCAAAGGTCTAGTGCTGGGTGTACTTGGTTATAGATGATTTGCTTGTGGTGTTTGTCCAACACGAGTTGATTTGTATCAATTCCTAAGGTGTCATGGTCATGTGTTTCTCCCCATAGTGCTTGTTGATCGTGTGTGTTGATCTCGCCTTTATGTTTAACCAAGAATTTTGCAAAGACACCATCCGGGGCAAGGGAAGGGTTGAAGAAGGGCTTTCCGGAATTCCCATCCGCTTCATCGGGAGTAGGGTCTTCCCCATCTTCGGCCTTCTCGTGTGTTCCTTCAGGAGACGGAAGAGCTCTTGGCGTAGATTGCTCCTCACGTGGCGTTAAGAGAAGGTTGTCGGGCTCAACCTCATTGGTTCTCCTTGCGTTGTCGTTGAGAGCGGCGTTGTTGTTCATTGCCGAATCTCCACACGGGTCTTCGCGACATTCTTCTTGTTGTGTCGACTCTTTGGCATCACGTGGATGGCTTCCTTCGGTGTTCTCGTGTGTGCCTTCGGGCACGGAGTCTTGCACCTTCTCGGAGTTGGTTGGCGGTGCGGGCGCTTGGACTTCATGTTGTGGTTCTGGGCCTCTTTTTCCTTTGGCGGTGTGAGCCGTTGTCTCGGCGAGTGGAAAGAGTTCTTTTGCGACATTTTGGGGTTGTTCATCGTCTGAAATGACATTGGATGACGTGCCTTCTTCACTCGACGGGGAAAGGTCGAGCGAAGGGTGAAATGGATCGTTCTCGCGCTTGGCGGGCGAAAGCGTAGGGAGAAGCCGACTTTGGGTCAGTTTGGCGTCCACTTTAGCCTGAGTTTGAGCAATGAAGTTTTTCACGGACTTTAGCTGTTTGCTTTCAGTCTTGTCCTTTGCGGAACGTTCCTTGGGCCCAACTTGCGACATTGCCAAGAAAACGGCGTTGCGAAGCTAGGCAACTAGGACGGCGTTCACGATTGCGGCTTTGCGATAGGCAAACAAAATTGGCGGCAAGGTTGTTTCGCTTGCCTCGGCTCCAAATTGCGGCTTTGGGACTTTTGATGGTAATCCACGGCCCCACGGGATCAGCCCTGAACTTGAACCGCCCAGGGTTTTCGTTAATCACCGAGCAGCCTGGACTGCTGGTGGATCCATCAATAAATTTCTGAGGGTCCATCGAAAAAAAAAGGACACTCAGAAAGTGTATAAGCTTGACCCAAACTTGTGTTAGACAATCGGATTTAGGTGCCACCAAGCATACCCCAATGGTAAGGCACCCTTTAGTATTGCTAAATCCTACAATAAACACTAAGCTTTCATGTGAAAAGTGTGAAAAACTTATGGTGGTACAACAACTAGTGCCTGGTACAAAAACTGGCTCCTTTATGTGATCGGCATGGCTAGGGTGTGCTCCTGCCCTTGGCAGAGCTGGCAGGGCAGTGCGGATCGGCTGAGTAGTTCAGACGCGTGCGCGGTCTTTGAGAATTTCCTTACGGTGTTGTTTATGATACGAATTTCAGAATTGATTGACAGATCTCGATGCTTGTGTCGAATACATGAATTTTGCGCTTATGAGAGCTTCAGTCCTCAGTATGAATCAGCATTTCACAATGCTTTCCCATTTAGGGGCTTTGCCATGATTATTCATGTTTCATCGACTCGGACGGGGATTTGAGGATCGCGTGGATTTCACATTCTGATTTTCGTGCATTTGTATTCCGTGCCTTCGTCGATTGGAGAATTGGTGGTTTTCAAGTTGAGCAAGAGCTTAAAAGATTCATTTATCGGGTTTTATACGTCAACAATCACAATGATGGAAGGACTCGAAAGCGTGGTAGCAGAGCAGCATGCTCTTGCTCACCTTAACTCACAACTTAAGTCCAAAGCACAACCTTCTCCCTTGAAAGAGGAGTTCATGTACACGCCTCAAAAGGAAGTGGACCCGGACGAGCTACCGGATATCCAACCGCCAATGGCTCTTCATTTTGATGACGGTAATACTCCTCAAGCCATTCCATTTCAAGCATTGGGTGAAGAAGAAATTCAACAACATGATCCTATGACTTTGTTGAATAGTCATGATGAGGCTATTGAAGCTTTGGGCTCGGTGATTGATCAATTGGTTGGGTTTACCATTTCCCTTGCTCAACACAATCATGGGGAAGTTGGTAAGGCATTTGAGTATCTTTCGCAACATCGTCGAGTGCTTGATTGGTTGAGGGTCAAGATCTGTCGACTCGTTGATCATGAGGAAAATACACAAGAATATATGGGTGGTTTCGACAATGTGTTGCAAAACTACGTCCTTCCCACCTTGAAAAAATATTCAGCCGACATTCTGACGTTGCTTTCATTCAAGAAGATCTCCGAGAGCAAGCACTCAACCATTGAAGCCCATTTGACGTCCATGGAGAATTCTTTGAAGGATTGGAGTATGGAGATTTCCACGACAAAGAGTACGAGTGAATATGTTTCCCAACAACATGATCTTTTGTCCTCTTCGGTTTTGCAACTTCAACGACGAGTTGATCAAGTAAAACAAAGTATGGGTCCTCTTTCAACATCCATGGGTGAAATTCGGTCACAACTAAATTCATTGCAATCTCCCTCTTCTTCCGTGCATACGCTTGGCTTGCGAATGGATTCCATTGAGGGAAATATCAATTCTCGGTTTTCTGACATGGAGTCTTCACTTAAGAGTAGTTTTGCCACGGAGCTGAAGCCGGTTCGGACCCCCGTGGCCATCTTGGGGTCACTTGGGGTGTGTATCTATGTGCCGGCAAGCCGCCATTGGCTGATATCATACTCTCCCATCCACCTGACCTAACCCGATGTGATAGTGTGATAGGTTTGGCCATTCCGGCTATGAGCGGCCATATTCAGTACCGAGGCGCCGCCAGCTGAGATTTATATATCAGAATATCAGGAATCAACAGGGTTTTATTATCATAATGTTTCCGTAATTTTTCAGCCTTTCGTTCTGATGGTCAATGTATCGGCGACTGTCAGTTGGCTCGCGATTTTGCGTTAACCGATTGGTTAACTGTTATTTCCAGATATTTTGGCGGAAACTCCGATGAAGGGTCAGATTTCATCAGTAAAGGGTTCCCTGCTTCCGCAATTTTCTAAATATGCACTCCAAATTTTATTCTGAATTTTTCGCGATGTCGAAATCGGATTTTCGACTTCGACATCGCCGCACTTGATTTGGTCTTCTTCGAGTGGTCATACTCTTTTCCCTATGCCTGAATCAGGTTTCCCTTATACTTGCCACCCATTTGACTTGGAGATATAAGGGAAACAAAAGTGAATCGTGGGACCACTTTGAAGGGCCATATCTGCGCGCGAGTGTGAGGAAAGAGAATAAGGAAGGTTGGGTTGCAAACGCCTTGGTCTCAACTTAATTTAGGAACCATCAAACGCCTTTGGTGTGTACACATGCCCGGTATAGCAAGGGATAATGGTCAAGAGGGTAAAAAGTGATATATATAACTCTTGGACCGTGCAACCGAACATTTTATTGCGACTTTCGAGTGTACCGCATGAGTGTTGGGGTTGCATAGCAACTTTCCTTGGGTTCCTACGTATTTATAACGTGAAGTTATGTCCATGGAGGGACACGGCATATCATGGTGGGAGCCACATTTTGAGGGTATGTGTTATATGCATGGTATATGTCTTGATATGCTCACGCCCATGTTATATATCTTCGTGTGGCCGAAGAGATGGGGAGCCACACGTGAGAAGGGCTTTGCCCATGTCCAAATTGTGGAATTCAAAGCGCTAGACTAAGTCTACCGCGTATGTATTGCTCATGGTATGTTTGGCAAAGAGATCCATGAGTGCACTCCCATTTTCATCGGACATGTGGATATGAGTGGCGAAGGTATCTCCATGCGCCCGATTGGGGATCCAAGTGGGGGAATTGTTCGCAAATGGTTCCAATCATTTGTGTATTGAACCATTAGCGGATGTCATGGGTGAGCATGGAGATATACTATCATGACAACTTTGTATTTGGACATATTTTCATGTTTTTGTCCTCAATTTTTGCTCATTTTTGCGTTTTGTGTAGTTACCTGGTCGGCGAATAGCAAGAAGCCTATGGAGAGTAGAACCATGGTATGTTGTTCATATGTTGGCATATGCTTTGGAGTTGAACACCACGATATGCCGGATCGCGTACTCCATTTGGCTTGGCGCACGAAGGATTACAAGATTTGGTCTCAAGATCATGGGCTGACTTGGGCAGTGTGTAGCGCCCATGTCCGAAGGGGTTTCGAGGGTAAAGTGGGGATGTACATGGGCATTGACCTTTGGTCTCTATCCTCCATGAATACTAGACTTCGATTCCATGCATGCTCTGAGCCTTCGGGTAAGTGGTAACTTCAATTTTGAGCATATATTTGATATATGGCCAATATGGTGTGAATTGGCAGTTTTTTGGCATGTTATGAGTTCAAACTCATGGGGCATATCTCTAAGCCCATTCGACTCCAAGTCCAACCAAGGTTATGTCAGGGTAGGGCATGGTCCTGAGTGTCACTCTAGGCCATGACACGCCACCTCCCCTATTGGGCTAGGATTTAGAGGCTTGGGAGTGAACACATTTTTGGGGTTTGTGTATTGACTTGTGACACATGGCATGCAGCCATCTCATTTGACCTGGTTCAGGGCAATATGTTGGTGAGTCAAGGGAAGGTCTTGAGTCCAGGGAATGAGGGGTTTATGGCTGTGAATGTGTAGGTTTACCTCTTTCCCTAACTTTGCTTTATTTGTGTTCATATGCCAATTTCAGGGCTTTCCTCCTTGGTGCAATTCTTGTACATGCCCGCCACCGTGAGACGACCGGTGTGCTGAACGGAAGCCCGCAGCCCGTATTGGATTGTGAATTGGGCTATTGCTGTATTTGTGGGATCTGGTTGCTGTTCAGGGTTGAAGGAGGATTTTGTTTTCTATATTTTTGGATTTTGGACCCTGGATTTTGAGGAATGCAATCGTTGATCAGGAGCAAGTCAGCAGGGGTTACAGGCGGAAGGGGCACAGCGGGGGCCGGTCCTGGTAGGGACCTTCATAATGGTAGCAGAGGAGTACCTGCTGCCCCTACCTACCGCCGACCCGGGGACTTGGGCCCCTATGAGCCCTGCCCAATTACGCCCCGGGTGCGTATTGTGGACTCGGTGGAGACCACGCCGGAGATTGGAGCCATAGAAGAGCCGAGATGTTCAAGAGCATGGCGAACTCCGGAAGTTGAAGCCCGACGAGAAGTACGACATTCGGGAAGAGGAGGACTGGACATGGAGGATCTGGTCTCCATGTGTGAGCGTCGCTGCCGAAAGGCATGCAACCTCCGCTCCGCCGCGGAGGACTCTGAGGAGGCCTGCCATTCAGGCAGCAGTGGAGGACGGGCCCGGCGCTACCGGAAGCGCGGGTCACCCAAGTCCGCGGCAAGGGACGCCGGGGCTATGGATACGGACCGCAGCCCGGTCAGGCTGTGGGAATCCGAAGGGCACTCCGAGGGCTATCGGATAGCCTATGAGCCACCCTCGGAGCCGGAGGAGACGGGCAGACCGCCCACAAGGGCGAACATGGCCCCAGAGCCCGCCCTGAAGCACGACGCCGAGGGCTTGGAGAGGCCAGCCAGGGCCAGGACGGCACCTGTGCCCCGGCACACGGGACCAGAAACGGACGCCATAGGCGATACGCCCATGGGCGATGAGTCTGAGGCGCCGGGAACCGCGGGATGCGCTGGAGCAGGTGGAAAGCACGCTGAGTGCCACTGCGAGCACGTGTCCTTTCTCATGGGCAAGTACCCAAAGATGGGGATGGACGCCATCGTGCACCGCCTCGACAGCCTGGACAACGCGAAGGACGGCCTAGAGGAGGACGTCGCCGGGATCCTGGATGACCAGTCGGCCGCGGAGAAAGACATGGAGGAGCTGCTAGCGGAACGGGACCGGTACCGGGAAAATCTGGAGCTGGCCCTGGAGAAGCAGCAGCGAGTGGTGGACAGCCTCCTCCACCTGGTGGAGGACATGTCGGGACGCCTGAAAAGGCTAGAGGAGCTACAGCCCCTCGCCTTGGGTCCGGAGCTCCCGGCAAAGCCGGCCGCGGCAGAGCTGGTGGAGCAGGTTAAGACCCTCAGGAGCGCCATGGTTAAACCCATGGGCGGCCCTGCAGAGGCACCCTACGCGCTTCCGCGTGTTGACCCGGGTGCGCTGCCGTTTGTTCCCATGTTCAGCGACTCCACAATGCTCGGGGAACACACGGCACCAGCTGGGTCCATGCGGGAAGGGCACGTAACCACGGACCCGAGGAGCCTGACGGTACAGATGTCCCACGCCGCCCAGGATCTACCGCCAACCACGACTACCCATGCAGTTTATGCGGAGGAGGAGATCCAGAGCCAGACCATGCAGGGGCGAACCATGGGAAGCGCCGACGGACATGGTCGAGGCCACCCAGGCGGAAATCTGTGGGCGAAGGACCCCAATACGGGGATATGGACGGCCGATGGAGCAGGTCCTTCCCGCATTCCAAACCCCATGGGTTCAGGCCCAACTGAACCGCACTCCATGGAGGAGAGGGTTGTACGGGGAGTGTACTCACAGCCCCCGGCCATAGGTGGTATCCGTCTCGGTGGAGTGGTGGCTGGGGACGTCGGAGACGCCATCAGGATTGACGACCTCAGGGGAATCAAAATCCCCTACTACGATGGCAACCCCTCCAACCTGGATGATTTCATCCTGGATTGGGAGGATTTCGCTGAGGAGGTCGTCGGCGAGATGCGGGGAGCGCCGCGGGACAAGTGGGTATGTCGGACATTCCCACACCGGCTGGCGCAGGACCTGAAGTAGGAGCTGCTGGATCAGATCCGGGAAGGATTGATCCGTACGGAGCAGGCCTGCCTCCAGTGGTTGGAGGATGAGGAGCGGGTGGACGCTCCGAACCAGAAGCTGGAGGACTTGTGGTCCATCCCGCTGCCGCTGGACCGCGGTGAGTTGCGGGTCCGGGAGTGAAAGTATCTGCGGAAGTACCGCAGATGCCTCAAGCTGGTGGAGGACTGGAACGAGGACAGCGAGATTAGCCACTTGCTGAAGGACGTCCTCCCCGGCAACTGGAAGAGGAGAGTGGAGGACGAGGAGAAGAAGAGGGCGAAGAAGCGCGTGGCGGTGAGGATCATGGCGGCGGAGGATACCCATGCGGGTATCATGGAGTTCTTCAGGAGGAACCCGGGCGAGCCCAACCGGAGGTTGGGACTGAAGAACGCCGTGTACGTGGAGGTGTTTGGAGACTCCATGGGGCAAAGGTTGCTGCGCCTCAACAACGTGGAGTGGAGGCGCGGGGAGCCGCTGAGGATGCAGGTGATCTTCGCCCGCATGAGCCTGGACGAGATCGTGAAGTACATCACGGTGGAGTTGAAGCTCAATGCGAACAACGAGGCCCACGTGCAGTATCGACATGGTTATGGACAACGAGGACACGGAGAAGACCGCCATCATCGGGAGATCCAGGAGGACACGGCCAACTCCGCGGAGGATGGTAGTGGAAGTGGCCAAGACCACTGGACTGGGTCCCGGGAGGATCACGAGGAGGCCCATTTCTTCGCGTTTGTGGCGCACAACGCGAGAGAACATGGGCAGGATCGGTCCAGATGGAACCGCTTGGGACCCAAGAAGAGTAGAGAGCCAAGGAGGATCGGGAACCCACCGCTCTCGTTCCGAGAGTACAGGTCTCAGCACGACGGGTGCTGGGTCTGTTACGGCAAGGGAAACAACCATGCACACGACCACGGTCAGTGCAAGGTGTATGAGGCGGACAAGAAGGCCTACTTCGCCGCCCACCCCGAGAAGAAGCCCAAGGAGCAGCGGATTTCTGATTGGAAGGCGAAGGGCGGAGACGGGGGAAAAGGCCAAGGCAAAGGCCAAGGAAAAGGCGGAGGAAGAGGCTATGGTGGCGGACCTGGCCAAGACCGACGAGTAAGGTCGATCGAGGAGGTTGCTGAGGACATGTTGAGGACGTTGGAGGAACTCAAAGCCCAGCAACGTGGTGGACAAAGTCCTGGCGGATCGCAGCCGGAAGGGGCTGCGGGAAGCCAAGTCTAGAGGAGCCCCCACGGGAGTGGGACCTCGGAGGTCTCTCCTCCGAAAATCAGTGGAATCCCAGAGAAAGCGAAGGCACATCGGGTGCCAAAGAAGGCTCCGGAAGAGCCAAAACCACTGAGTTTCGCCACTCCCAACCCCTGGAGCGCCCTGCCAAGGGAAGTACATGTGGGTGGGGGACATGGCAAGAAGGAAGGAGCGACCACAGAGAGCCCCGTGGACGGGCAGGACCAACCCAAGATCTACACCATCCGTGACCATACCCTTGAAGTCCTGATGCACCCGGACGTGCTAGAGTTGCATGCCGTGAGAGTCGTCCATACACCACATGGCGACGAGCGGCAGTTGCACTTGAAAGTGCGAGTACGGTGCGGACGAGAGGAGAAGGTGGTGGATGTGTTGGTGGATACGGGTGCCCAGGTGAGCCTGGTCCGGAGAGGGTTGTTCAAGGAGGAACTCCTGCAGCCCAGCCGGAGACCGGTCCGCCTGAAGGTCGCCAACGGAGAGATTATGGGTGGCGGCACCCATGAGGCCACCATCAGTATGGAATTCTGGGAGCATGAGCGCTTGAACCGCCCAGATTTGGCGAAGAGAAGCACTATATCCGGGAACTTCTACGTGGCCGACATTACTGATTGGGATATGATCATGGGGTATGACTTCATGGTGGCAAACGCCATTGGAGCCCTTCCCCATCGCGCAACGCTGGTCCGGGAGGATGATGAATGCCTCACATGGCTGTCCACGGATTATGCATGCGGATCATCCCAATGGAATGCTGAGGAAGAGGATCGGATCGTCCGAGCGGTGCAAGCTGTGGGTGCCAAGTCCAGAGGAGACCGCGGAGTTCAGCTCACGGAGTATGAAATGGCGCCACAGGTGTATGACAGGATGATCCAGACGCTGGGAGCCGAAGCGCCCGAAACGGACGTCTTCGCTTCCCGGGATGCCCCATTTTTGCGGAAGTGTAGGAGGCATTGGCATCGAGGAGACTCAGCCTGGCATAGGCATTGTGGTTTGAAGGAGTGGGGACCCATGTATTGGCATGGCTCCCTGACAAAACCAGGCGTACGGTGGAGAAGATCATCGCGGATAGGGCGAAGGGGATCCTGGTCATAACCGGCATAGGATCCACCCCATGTCCGCTGGAAGGTCTCAAGTCGACGCTGGACTCCATCACCCTGAACGAGATGTCATTCGGGCCAGAGAAGGAGTTGTTCATCGACGCCAAGGGTGTATCAATGCCCTCCCCGGGTCAAGCGTGGGGTACCAAGGTTTTCCTGGTGGATGGGGCACAAGCCCAGCCCACGCGTGATGAAGCATTCATCCGTAGGGTGGAGGCGGTGCCCATGAAGGTCATATTTGAGCCCAAGGAGGGGACGGATCAGCCAATTGATGGCATTGACGTCCTGTCCCACGCCGAGAACGACGACGTCGTCAACTACATGCGGATGGGGATGCACGACCGTGTGGCAGCCAAGGAGAGGCGGGCCATGGTCACATCTCCGCATTGGAGGGATGACGAGATGCTGGTCACCGGCAAGTACGAGAAAGATGAGTTCGTGGCGAGGGTCATGGATCACATCGCGGACCAACACGATGGTCCGGTTGGGTCGGACCCACCAACGTGGGGTTTTCCAAGAGTGGGAACCGGTAGCGACGAGCACCAGCCCGAGGCCGCAAATTTTCGAAGATTATCGGTGGGAATCGCGACCCACGACGATGAAGACGGCATATCGGACGAGGAGAAGTCGGACTCGGACCCAGAAGAGGCCTATACCGCAGTGCGGTCGGTTGTATCGATACCGAAGCAAGCGGCTGAAGAGGCTCAGGAGAACCCGAAGGTCGCGGAGCTGAAGGAGAGGCTGATCAATGCCTATCCGCGGCTATTCAGTGGCGTCGCCAACAAGAACCCTCCAGATCGTGGGAGGTTTGGCACAGCGAAGATCAAGCTGAAGCCGAACCCCAAGATCTATCGTCATCGGGAGTACCAACTTCAGGGCGATCGGGCCGAGGCCATGAAGAAGTTGTTGGCCGAGTTCATCGAGCGAGGATGGATGGAACCCTCCGACAGTGAATGGGCCAGCCCAGCCTTCATCATGCCCAAGAAGGAGAAGGGCGAGTGGAGGTTGGTGGTTGATTACAGAGGTTTGAACGAGCAGACCGAGCACGACTCGTACTCGCTTCCCCTGATCGACTCCATCCTCGAAAAGCAACAGAAAAAGCGGATTTTCACGGTGTTGGACCTGAAACACGGCTATCACCAGATGCCGCTACACCCGGACTCCAGGCCCTGCACGGCGATGTCGACGCCGCTGGGGCCCATGCAGAGGAAAGTGGTGCCTATGGGCGCCAAGAATGGCAACGCCGCTTTCCAGCGCATGATGGAGGACCTACTCGGTCCTGTCCGGGACTGTGCCGACCCTTTCGTGGATGACATCATCATCGGGTCCGGCACGGAGAACATGACTGAGGACGAGCTCATCGACGCGCATGAGAAGGATCTGCGCCGAGTGCTCAGCGAGTTGGACAAGCACAACATGGCGTGCAAGCCCACCAAAGCCTCACTCTTCGTAAAGGAAGTGGAGTTCGCGGGTCACGTGGTTGGTCACGGGCAACGCCGTCCCATGCCTGGGAAGCTGGCGTCCCTGCACCACTGGGAGAAGCCCCAGACCATCAGCGAACTCCGGTCCTTCATGGGGTTCTGCAACTACTATTCGGGCTATGTCCGGATGTATGCAGAACTGTCGGGGCCGCTGCACAAGATGCTGCAAGTGGGCAAGTTCGATGGCCGGAAGGGGAGCAAGAAGAAGCTTGCCTGGACCCCTGAGGCTGAGGAAGCGTTCAACCGCCTGAAGGAGCGACTCCTGGGGCAGTTGGGACTATTCTTGGTGGACCCGGACAAGGGATTTGTGCTACGGACGGACGCCTCAGACTATGCTGTAGGGGCAGTCCTCGAGCAGATCCGGGACGACAGGTCACACGTACCCGTGGCGTTTTGGAGTCGGATCCTGGCCGAGGGCCAATGCCGCACCTGGACCGCGAGGGAGAAGGAGACGTACGCCATTGTTTGTGCGCTCAGGAAGTGGTCTGGCCACATCGGATTGCAACCGGTGGTGGTTTGCACGGACCATCAGTCCTTGCAGAGCTGGCACAAGGAGCACGTCGACACCCCCTCGGGACCGGCGGCAAGGAGGGCCCGATGGCATGAGACGTTCGCCAAGTTCGACCTCAGCGTCGTATACGTCCCGGGGAAGGACAACACTGTGGCAGATTGCCTCAGTCGATGGGCCTACCCCGCGGGTAAGGCTTGGATGGACATATCCAGCCATGGGGACGCCGAGGAAACCGAGGAGGCCAAGCGCATCATCGAGATGGAGAAGGCCATGGAGCAAGAGGGGGTCAAGTGCTTTGTGGTGATGGCAAACCGTACGGACTTGGCCAAGTTCCGGGGTGCCCGCGTCCAAGCTATTCGAGAGGAAACCCTCGAGCAATGGATGGTGGCCCCTGTAGAGCTAGTCAGGTCGGTGCTCACAGAGGCCTGGTCGGATGACTACGCGGCATCCGAGCACTGGAGCAAGTACTGGAATGCCGTGAGCGCCCCGTCGGACGACGAATGGCCTGAGGGCCTGACCGAGGATGGAGACAAGTTGTTCCTCAAGGACAAGCTGCTGGTGCCCCAGAACCGAGTGGAGGAGCTCATTGACCATGGGCACAACGCCCAGCTCATGCACCCTGGCCGAGACAAGATGCAGCAGGACCTGGAGTGGCGTTTCAAGTTCCCTCCGGGGTACTACGCCATCCTGGATAGGTACTGCAGCGACTGTGCCGTGTGTCGGGCCACGAAGAGCCCCACCCACTCCACAGCGGGCAACCTGGTGTACACGGCTATACCGGAGGCCCCTATGCGGTCCTTGGCCATGGATGTGTTCGCCATGCCGGAGGTCACCGTGGAAGGAGAGACCTATGATTGTGTCATCCTGGCGGTGGACAGGCACAGCGGATATATCGTGGCAGTCCCGGGCAAGAAGTCCAAGAAGAAGGACAAGAAGGACAAGCATGGAGTGGGGCTGCAGGCCAAGACCGTCGCTAATGCCATGATCAGGCATTGGCTGGCGATTTTTGATGTCCCGGCTGTCATCTGCAGCGATCGGGGCAGCCAGTTTGTGGGGACGTGGTTCAAGACGATGTGCAAGCACATGGGTATTTGGCACGCCAAGACCGTGGCGTACCACAGCCGGTCGAATGGCCGCGCTGAGGTGGCCGGGCGGCAAATGTTCGAGAAGTTCCGCCAGCTGCACATTGACGAACCGGGCCGGAACTGGTATAACTCGCTGTGGAGAGTGCTCCAAGCGTATCACGACCTTCCGGGACCCACTGGACTGTCGCCCCATCGCATCCTGTTCCTACGGGATCGAGTGTCACGCACTCTCCCGTGGTTGAACCATGGCAAAGTGGCCCGGGATGCGAACGCTATGATGGCTGAGGCGGACGACACGGCGGCCAAGGTGTGCAAGGCACTTCAGGACGAGCATGACAAGAGGGCCAAATATTTCAAGCAGGGGAAGGTCCAGAAGTATGCTCTCCAAGACACTGTGTGGGTGGAGCGGCACCACAAAGATGTCCTGTCCAGGCATTGGTAGGCATCTTGGTATGTGCCGGGGGTAATCGTGCGGAAGGTCGGGCAGGATGTGTATGCGGTTCGTGTGGGGGATAACAAGATCCTGGACCGCAACCATACCCAGCTTCGTCCCCGAGCACCAGACCCCAGCGGACGTCCCGTCACCTTCGAGTTCACGGCCGGCGATGTGGATTCGGACGACGAGGGTGAGGACGACGACTTCACCGCCGAGAGGATCCTGGCGGACAAGCCGGACCCGGGGACGCCTGGAGGTAGGCTTTATAAAGTCCGTTGGAAGGAATTCGCCGCATCCAGGGATTCGTGGGAGCCTCCGAGCAGTTTTGTGCCGAGGTACACCACGGTCTGGATGGACTACCTGAAGAAAAAGAACATTTCTCTGGATGTCAAGGACGTGTTGGTCCATTTGGTGGCTGCTGTAGCACCGTAATGGATACCCCTTGGCATTTTGTTTGTTTCTGTGCTTGGGGAGACGGGTGAGGGCGTTCATCCGGGGATTTTTAGGCCTTGATTGGCCATCTACCCCCTTCACTCGATCTCCACATATATATTTCATTGTGGTATACTTATTTAGGTCGACCGACGACGTTTTTCTATATTTGATCCCCTTGCTCCATGTTGTAGATCAAGAGGAGACCGGATATGGCGTAGGGCACTGATTCTCAGTGTCCTCACCCCTCCCTTGGGGCATGGAGGACGCCTACGACGTGTGTGGGGCCTCCATGTGTCCTTGGGACATGGGGGGGGGGGGTTGGAGCCCATTGGGGTCCTCCCGTCCTCTCTTCAAAGACTTCCGAGCGGTAACAACGCTCTGAGAAGGGGGTTGAAGCCGGTTCGGACCCCCGTGGCCATCTTGGGGTCACTTGGGGTGTGTATCTATGTGCCCGCAAGCCGCCATTGGCTGATATCATACTCTCCCATCCACCTGACCTAACCCGATGTGATAGTGTGATAGGTTTGGCCATTCGGGCTATGAGCGGCCATATTCAGTACCGAGGCGCCGCCAGCTGAGATTTATATATCAGAATATCAGGAATCAACAGGGTTTTATTATCATAATGTTTCCGTAATTTTTCAGCCTTTCGTTCTGATGGTCAATGTATCGGCGACTGTCAGTTGGCTCGCGATTTTGCGTTAACCGATTGGTTAACTGTTATTTCCAGATATTTTGGCGGAAACTCCGATGAAGGGTCAGATTTCATCAGTAAATGGTTCGTTGCTTCCGCAATTTTCTAAATAT
The DNA here is from genome assembly GCA_964036045.1 of Eutreptiella sp. 'Long Island Sound 2002'. NCBI lineage: Eukaryota > Euglenozoa > Euglenophyceae > Eutreptiales > Eutreptiaceae > Eutreptiella > Eutreptiella sp. 'Long Island Sound 2002'. Next base: position 1,901,822 of record OZ038378.1, read on the forward strand.
GCACTCGAAATTTTATTCTGAATTTTTCGCGATGTCGAAATCGGATTTTCGACTTCGACATCGCCGCACTTGATTTGGTCTTCTTCGAGTGGTCATACTCTTTTCCCTATGCCCGAATCAGGTTTCCCTTATACTTGCCACCCATTTGACTTGGAGATATAAGGGAAACAAAAGTGAATCGTGGGACCACTTTGAAGGGCCATATCTGCGCGCGAGTGTGAGGAAAGAGAATAAGGAAGGTTGGGTTGCAAACGCCTTGGTCTCAACTTAATTTAGGAAGCATCAAACGCCTTTGGTGTGTACACATGCCCGGTATAGCAAGGGATAATGGTCAAGAGGGTATAAAGTGATATATAACTCTTGGACCGTGCAACCGAACATTTTATTGCGACTTTGGAGTGTACCGCATGAGTGTTGGGGTTGCATAGCAACTTTTCTTGGGTTCCTACGTATTTATAACGTGAAGTTATGTCCATGGAGGGACATGGCATATCATGGTGGGAGCCACATTTTGAGGGTATGTGTTATATGCATGGTATATGTCTTGATATGCTCACGCCCATGTTATATATCTTCGTGTGGCCGAAGAGATGGGGAGCCACACGTGACAAGGGCTTTGCCCATGTCCCAATTGTGGAATTCAAAGCGCTAGACTAAGTCTACCGCGTATGTATTGCTCATGGTATGTTTGGCAAAGAGATCCATGAGTGCACTCCCATTTTCATCGGGCATGTAGATATGAGTGGCGAAGGTATCTCCATGCGCCCGATTGGGGATCCAAGTGGGGGAATTGTTCGCAAATGGTTCCAATCATTTGTGTATTGAACCATGAGCGGATGTCATGGGTGAGCATGGAGATATACTATCATGACAACTTTGTATTTGGACATATTTTCATGTTTTTGTCCTCCATTTTTGCTCATTTTTGCGTTTTGTGTACTTACCTGGTGGGCAAACAGCAAGAAGCCTATGGAGAGTCGAACCATGGTATGTTGTTCATATGTCGGCATATGCTTTGGAGTTGAACACCACCATATGCCGGATCGCGTACTCCATTTGGCTTGGCGCACGAAGGATTACAAGATTTGGTCTCAAGATCATGGGCTGACTTGGGCAGTGTGTGGCGCCCATGTCCAAAAGGGGTTTCGAGGGTAAAGTGGGGATGTACATGGGAATTGACCTTTGGTCTCCATCCTCCATGAATACTAGACTTCGATTCCATGCATGCTTTGAGCCTTCGGATAAGTGGTAACTTCAATTTTGAGCATATATTTGATTCATGGCCAATATGGTGTGAATTGGCAGTTTTTTGGCATGTTATGAGTTCAAACTCATGGGGCATATCTCTAAGCCCATTCGACTCCAAGTCCAACCCAGGTTATGTCAGGGTAGGGCATGGTCCTGAGTGTCACTCTAGGCCATGACACGCCACCTCCCCTATTGGGCTAGGATTTAGAGGCTTGGGAGTGAACACATTTTTGGGGTTTGTGTATTGACTTGTGACACATGGCATGCAGCCATCTCATTTGACCTGGTTCAGGGCAATATGTTGGTGAGTCAAGGGAAGGTCTTGAGTCCAGGGAATGAGGGGTTTATGGCTGTGAATGTGTAGGTTTACCTCTTTCCCTAACTTTGCTTTATTTGTGTTCATATGCCAATTTCAGGGCTTTCCTCTTTGGTGCAATTCTTGTACATGCCCGCCACCGTGAGACGACCGGTGTGCTGAACGGAAGCCCGCAGCCCGTATTGGATTGTCAATTGGGCTATTGCTGTATTTGTGGGATCTGGTTGCTGTTCAGGGTTGAAGGAGGATTTTGTTTTCTATATTTTTGGATTTTGGACCCTGGATTTTGAGGAATGCAATCGTTGATCAGGAGCAAGTCAGCAGGGGTTACAGGCGGAAGGGGCACAGCGGGGGCCGGTCCTGGTAGGGACCTTCATAAGAGCTCGGCTCGATGGAGAGTCGACTAAGGAATGAATTTCAATCCCAATTTGCTTCGTTTGATTTTGCAAGGTTTCAACAACATATTGAAGTTACGAATTTGAAACTATCGTCGTTTGAAGAACGACTGGTGAATGTTGCTTCTTTGCCTCCTTTTGCATTGCTTTCATCGCCATTGGAGAGGAATGAAAAATTGCTCAATGAGCTACAACCTCAAATAGCAATGACTCAAGTGTGGAGTAGGTGCCCAGACACTTTTGATGCCCAATTGAACGAATTTCGAAGAATACAAGCCTCTCTTCCTACTCTTGATGTAAAGGTTAATGAGCTTGAGTCACAAATGAGTAGTGTTTTGTCGTTGACTCCTCAATTTGAATCATGGAATGCTCGTTTGGGTGCCGTTGAGGGAGATGTTATTGGTTTCAAGTCGCATTTGGATCTAATTGACAATACACCTCCGCCACCGCCCTTACCTTCGAAGGATGGGGCCTCTTCCACCGCCTTTGATTCATTACACACACGTGTATGGGCGTTGGAATCCCGTCTCAATCCTTTGCATGATTCTTTTTTGCAGTGCACTTCTCGTTTACATGCTTTGCAATCTTCAATGGAGAGTCACAAGGAAGTATCTATTCGATCAATAGAGCAAATTCGAGTAAAAAATTCGAAATTGGAGATTTCCCATGGAGGTATGCGGAGCGAGTTTGAGGTTGTTGTGGGAAAGTTAGGTGTCTTGACAGCCCGAGTGGAAGAATTCAACGGGGAAGAGTTTTTGCGACGCTTTCCCATAAATGAGATCGCCCGCCCTCAATTGGATTTACTTGCTAAAACAGCATTGGATGCCTTACATTCTTGCGAGGCTAAAGTACAATTTGCTTTGGAGAATTTTATTGTATCTCCCGAGGCATTCCAATCCATGTTTGAGGGCTGTTTTTCACACCTCCGTTCGTCCTTTTGTGGCGAAGTGAGCGATCTCTTTGTTAATCGCATTTGCGAATCCCTTTCCACCTTCCAACCTGGGCCTACTATCCTTTCTCGCCTTACTAAGGTCGAGGAAGAAGTGAGTGCATGGGCCGAATGGAAAGGAGATGAAACAATTCCACCCGATAAGGCTGTTGAGGTTTCCCACACTCCCTCTTCCTCCTCTGCATATCATGGTTCATTGGTAGAACACGAGAAAAAGGAAGCACCACACTTGGCGGGGGGTGGGGAGACAAGGCCATCGGTGTCTGAGCCTCTGGCCGGTTGTGAATTGCCTTCCCATAAATTGCCGCCTCAATTCCTGGATTCACAATTTTTGCGCGTTCATCCGGTCTTTGAAGCTATGGCCACCGGTAGGATGGAATTATTTCGACGCGACCCCATTCGGGACGTGCCGGTTGAGAAGATTTTCTTGGACCGCTGGTCTTTTGCATCTTTTGTAATTAATGCTTCGAAGGCTAGCTTAGGGCAAGACGCTGTCCGTGATTATGTTAAAAGGAATCCAGAGGCTGCCCCCCTGATTAATCAGGTTGACCTAAAGCAAGGCCCCGAACCCAAGGACATCCTCTGGTCTTCCATTTCTCGTGATTGGGATTTGTCCGATAATGACACAAGGAAAGACATTAAGGATAAGTTGAAACGTCCTACTTGGAAAATGGGGGATCCTGGACACCCACCCACTTGGCCTTCTTTCAAGCGGGAATGGGTCCTATTCGCGGCTTATTGGAAGCCACGTGTCCCGGAGGTTATCATGACCCATACACTTCTTTCCTCCTTGCCAGAGGCCAAAAAGGAATTGTATGGGGCCCTGCATAAGCATTTGGGCTGGGATTATGATCATATCTGGGATGATCTGGTTATTAGAGGCTCTGATCAGGAGGATCATGGAGATTTGGGTGATCTATGGTTATCCAAACAACCACCAAAGGAGAAAACTGTGGATGGGCACACACAATGGGTCATTGTCTGGTGTGTGCATGGCTAGCGTGCATCCCCTGTTACCTCTGAGCGAGCACGTGATGTTTTTGTGCAAGCGCTCCTGAATCATGGGTCGTACGAACAGGAAATGAATGAGGTCTACCGTATCCAGCGGCAGACCGGCAAAGAATTGGATTGGTTAATGATTGATCGTGTTGTTCTCTGGGAAATGATTTGGCGTGAACAGGCTTTTGAGGAGAAGCTCAGGGCAAAGACTTTGGCGAAAGGTGGTTCTGTGCCGTCGCAAGTGGCACGTGGGGTGGGGTGCACCCACTGTGGATCCCAGGACCATGTTGCCGTTAAGTGCAGGGCTGCAGGAGCACATGCTGGTAAAGGTAAAGGTGGCCCGACTATTCCCAAGGGGAGAGGTAAAGGATCTTCAGGATCACTGCTACCCCCAGGGTGTGATGCCTGGTCGGAGCTTAAAAGGAAAGCTTTTGATTCCCTGGTATCTAGTTCGGCTGAGCGTCTTACTGCAGGTCACTGTGGGTGGTGCGGATCTCCAGACCACAGGGCCCCACAGTGTCCATCTCAGAAGTCACCGTCTAAGCCAGGTAGGCCCAAGGCGCCCGCCGGACCCCAGCCTGGGGCTGGACCCCCTGCCAAGCCATCTCCGAATGATGGTGGAGGATCGTCCCCTAAGCCCCCCCCCCAGATTGGAGATGGGGGGGGGGTGGCAAGGGAAAAGGCAAAGGCAAGGGTGATGGTAAGGGCAAGGGTAAGGGCAAGGCTTAGGGTTGTCAGAGGGTGTCGGTGAATCATTGTCTGGTGCGGCGCGAGGGTGAAACAACAGATTTCACCCTGGTTCAACCATCAATGACCCCGTCGGGGCTGCCTTCTGTTAATGAACCGACTGGGTCACGACAGTTTCAGGTCTGCTTAATGCGTGTTGATGTGCCCGCCTGTCCTGCATCTGCGGATCGGCTTGGGGGCACTTTGGTGTGCCGCACCAAGGTAGCGCGGGTCAAAGCCCGGCTGCCGCAACCGGTCCACAGCAAGGCCACTGAGTTAATCGTACCAGCCACGGTCCAGTTTGGTAATTGTGAAGGCTGTGACCGCAGGGTGTCGCTTTTGCCCGATGATGGCTGTGAGGCCTTTGCCCTGGCGCCGTTTGATTTCTTTCCGGCGGGGACTCTGATTCCCGCCCGTCGCCCCCTGAAAATTGTTGCCATTGAAGGTAGTAACATCAGGGGAGGCACACAGGGAGCTGTGATGGATATCACTGTGCCAGCTTGGAATTCTTCGGGGCTGGAGGAGCTTATTCATTGCCAACGGGCCTTTGTGTACGCGGCCGACGTGCGTGGAAGCCTTGTTGTAGGGTACCCATTTTTGAAGGCATATGGGCTCTGTGTTGACCGAGTTGCCGATTGCCTGCGGGACTGCCTGTCACAGTCACCGTCGGCGTCTCCTGCAAGTTCAGAGTTAGTACAAGATAATTCTGACAAGCAGGGTGATGTACAGTGTGCATGTGTTTCACACTCTGCTCTGCATTCAGTCTCTGGGTCTGATCCAGGGGTATTGTTGGACGACGTTTTGCAGTTGTTTTTTCCGGGGGACGCCTTGGGGATTTTTGCATCTGCGCCCACTCCGTCCATTTTGCCTGTGGTCACGCCCTTTTTGAGTATGAGCCCATATGTTTTTGCATGCACGCTTGCATGGCGTTATTTATGCTCTTTCTTTCTGTTTTCTGGAATGTACCTTTCTACAGTGCTGTGGGGTACGCTGATGTGGACACCTTCGGCTTCTGCGGCCTCGTCGTCTGGTTCGCAACATGCGAGAATTTCTGCAGGTTCCTGTTCTTGTGGTGTGGGTTGTAAGTGTGTCGATGGGTGTGTGGAGTTTGGGCTGCGCGGCGCGTGGTCAATACCAATGCATCCGGAACGTATTCCACCGCCGCTCTGCGCCTGTGAGGAACCTGCAGTCAGGTGTCCCTGCGCTGTTTCGCCTGTGCCAGCAGCGCCTTCAAATCGTCCTCCTTTGTTGCCGCCGCCAGAATTTGTGCGGCGTTCCATTGTACATAGTGCTGATGCCACTGACGATGAGTCTGATGGCGATTCTGATTTGGCTCCGACAGTGGCTCTGACGCTGGGGTCGTCCTGGAGCAGGACAGGCCCCCTGATTCGTTTGCTGCAGGCTGGGGTCATTCTCAGTCTCATGGGGGAGCGTGGACTGCATCCCCTGGTGATTTTACAAGTCATGCCGTGCCTGTTACAGTTGGACCAGCCCTGCCGGAGAGAGATGATCCCCTTCTTGCTAGGGGTCTGGCTGTCAGTTCAGTACAGGATGATTTTTTTGCTTCCCGTTTCCCTCACAGTGCTGCTTCCTCTGAGGGATTGACAGCTCATGAGCGTCTGGTTCATAAGAAGAAACCGTTCCGTATGACTGCCAAATATGTGTATGCCCGTGATCGGGCCTTGTTGGATTCCTCCGTGGGCGAGGATATTTTGTCATGGGCTGGATTGGCCTCTGATCGGAGGTCTATTCGTGAATTGTTCCCTAGGAGTTCGGATTCCGCCGTCAGGCCTTTGTTGTCTGGTGGTAAGGCAGATGTGTGGAATACGTGTTGGTCTGGCCCGTTGCTGTGGGTACAGGCCCCCCGGGCGAAATGGGGGGCCGCGGTACAAAAAATTTTGGTTGATCAAGCCAAAGGTATTGCCGTAATCCCGGTGGACAACACCAAGTCTTGGTTCTGGGCCCTGGGTGAGGTAGCGGTAGACTGGTGGGATCTCCCCCATCATGTGCCCATTTTTTCTGATGCTGAAGGATGGAGGTACCCACAGCAAAAGGGTGTGACCACCCGTGTGGTGTTGTTCGATGCGTTTGGGAATGAGCAAGGGGATGACAAGCCGACTGAGGCGTGGGATGATGTCCAGCCGGGCGAGCAGCCTGGCGGGGGGGGGTACCAGTCACGGGTGAAAGTGAAGCGGCTGCATACCCTACATCCTGATTGTCCCCGTTATCATGCGGTTGAAACACGCTCAATCCGAGGTGCTGTTGAAGCGGACCAACTGGGAGAGCGTTGCCAGCATTATAGGGAGTTGCTGGAAAAAGAGTTTGCTGATGTTTTCTCATTTTCAAATGTAACGGACGTGCCTGATGACCTCAGGGGCCCACACTCCATGCATCGGATTAAGCTGAAGGAGGGAAGTAAGCCCCAGAAGTGTAGTCCCATTAGGCTGGCGGGGCTCAGGGAGGCTGCGTTTCGCTCCCTGATTCATAAGTTTGAGTCCAGAGGTATGCTGAAAACCTCTGAGTCAGAATGGGGTGCGCGGGCATTTATAGTCCCCAAACCGGGCGTCAACAAATGGCGCCTGGTTATTGACTATAGATACCTGAACACCTGCATCTCTGACGATGCACACCCCCTGCCCGTGATTGAGGACATGGTGGCACGACAGAGTGGAATTGCACTGTGGTCCGTCTTCGACTTAGAAGACGGATTCCATCAGATGCATCTCCACCCTGACAGTCAGCCGCTGACGGCCTTTGTCACGCCGTGGGGGTTGTATGAGTGGACGGTATTGCCGATGGGCCTAAAAACGGCCCCATCCGCATACCAGAGGTTGGTGAGTTGGTGTCTCCGGGATTTTACTCGGAGGTATGGCACTGAGCCGTACATTGATGATGTGTGTCATGGAACCGCGGATAAAGATAATCCGGATCCGGTGGACTTGGATGCCCCATTAAGTGATAGGTGTTTGCGGGAGCATTTTTCTCATTTGCGGGAATTTTTTCTGCTCATGAGAAGGTATCGTCTCACCATTAAACCGGGTAAGTTTGTTTTGTTCGCTACCCGGGTGAAGTTTTGTGGCCATGTGCTCATGAGGGGGCGGAGGGCACCGGATCCGGAGAAGACAGCTGCGGTGATGCGCTGGGATTGGCGCGCAATTAAGACACCCACGCACATGAAGGCGTTCCTAGGGTTTACTCAGTGGTACTCCCTCTATGTGCGGGGTTATGCTAAGTTAGCGGCGCCACTGATGGAGTCATTGAAGGGCCTTGATGTGACAAAGAAGCAACGAAAGGAGAGTAAGGCTTTGCGAAAAAACCAGTCCACATCTGGCCCAGATGTGACCCCCCAGGAAGCTGCCAAATCCCGTAATGAGATTTTTTGGACTGAGGAGATGAAGCGATGTTTTGAGGAGCTGAAAATCCGTTTTCAGGATGGGGCAGTTTTACATCAGCCTGACATGAATGCACCCTTTTACTTGCGGTGTGACTCGTCCACCTACGCGGTAGGTGGTGTGATCGAGCAAATGGGGTCTGCAGGTAGTCTGCGGCCTGTGGCTTTCTTTCCTAGGAAGCTGCAGAGAAAAGAGGGGTATGGTCAGCGGGGCTGGTCCATACGGGAAAAGGAGACGTACGCCATTGTGGCTACGTTATACAAGTTTCGCAGTTGGCTGCGCAATTCCCCCATCAAGGTTCAGGTGCTCACTGATCACGAGTCGCTCCAGCAGTGGCACACTGAGCAGTTAGATACAATGGCTGGCCCCATTGGTAGGCGTGGCCGTTGGCATCAGTTTTTATCCACCTTTGACATAGAAGTCATTTATGTCAAAGGTGAGGATCAGCAGGTGCCTGATATTTTGTCACGTTGGAGTTACCCTGCGCATCAGGCCGCACCTGATGTCAGCATACATGGGTGTGAGACTGATGTTTTGGGTTAGGAGCAGGATGAACAGGAGGTGAAGGACTGGGCTGATTCTGAGTTGCAGTTCTCTCGGCGGGTGCGACGTTGGGTGCGGTCACTGGGCGGAACGCCCTCCTGTAGGTCCAGGCCTGTTAGACGCCGCCTCCGGGCCTTACAGACTGGTGTGAAAAATCAGTGCTGGAGTCCCAGCTCGTTTGCTTCTGCTACTGTGCATTCTCCTGATGCCTTGCTGCTTGCTGATTTTCCTGTTTCTTCTCTCAGGAGTGGTAGAGTGCGTCCTAAGGCTGTCCCGAAGTTGGCAGCTGATGTACAGGTGCTGTTCGATGACTGGACCGACTCCTATTTGGCAGATCCAGATTTGGCAGGTAAATTCGCTGCACTCGGTTCAGGCATTTCATTCTGGCGGGATTACCTGCCGCAGCATGTGATTTCTGGCGACAAGCTGCGCTGTGCAGGAAAATTTTTAGTACCTGCTGCCCTCGTGCCACGGGTGATTGCTGCTGTACATAGTTACGTGCATGGGGGCATAGAAAAGACATATCAGTTGGTGCGATGGCGTTTTAATGTGCCCAGTTTGAAGCTTGATGATCTGTATGCCGCCGTTAAGACTCACTGTGATGCCTGTCATGTCTGTGAGCAGTCCGAGCCACGTGTAGGGGTTCACCCAGACTCCTTGCACTATTATCCGATCCCGGATGAGCCTTTCAGTGGCTTGGCGTTTGATTTTCTGGATTTGAAGTCTGTTGATGTCAACAGTGTACAGTGTGACTGTTGTATGGTTGTTGTTTGTCGCCTCACAGGCTATGTGTTGGCGATCCCCTGTGCCAAGGGTGGCCTTGATAGTAGGCAGGCTGCTGAACTTTTCCTTCGCCATTGCGTGTTTTTTATGGGTTTGCCTCAGAAATTTCTGTGTGATAATGCTTCTATCCTTAATTCTGATTTCCTCACCACGTTGGCGGAGTTGTCGGGGATAGGAAAATATCACAGTGTTATATACAGGCATAACAGCAATGGTAGGGCGGAGTTAGCGGTACAGGAGGTCATGATGGCGCTTCGTAAGTATTTGTGTCAGCGTGGGGGCGATTGGTATCATGCATTGCCTGTTGCGGTGTGGGGCCTCAACGATCTGCCCGGGATCGTGGCCCCGTATTCCCCACACCGCCTGGTGTTTGGGAGGGACCCCCCTGGCTTTTGGGACTGTCCTCCGTATGTGTCGGAGGAGGGCAGCGAGGACGCCCCGGATTTTTTTTCGCGTCTGGCAGATGAGCGTCAGCGCGTGAAAAGCAAGCTGGAGTCCCTGCATGCGGCTGTGGCCAAGCGATTCTCGTCCTCCATTTCTCCGCTGAGCTTTGAAGAGGGTGATAGAGTTTGGTTGAGGGATCTGCCTAAAGCAGAGCAAAAAAATTTTGATAAGCTGAAGCAGGTTTGGCAGGATCCCTTTGAGATCCTGAAATGGGAGGGGGGTAATCGCTACCTGGTGGACACACCGCGGGGTCCCCGTGTGTATAGTATTGATCGTTTGAAACCATATCGTCCCGCACTGAGTGGCGCGAAAGTGCCCCTGTATTATCACGCTGACATAGTGGCGCCGCCCGATGATGATGGTTGGATTGTTCAGGAAATCTTAGGCCATGAGCGGCGTCCTGACCCCAAGCGCCGTGGTAAGAAGCGGCTCTTCTGGCGCGTGCACTGGAAGGGTGCCTACCAGCCCTCTTGGGAGCCCGCTTCTCAGTTTGTCCATCATGTGACTGACAAGTGGTTACAGTACAACCGTCGTCACAATATTCATGTGGATTGGTCTGATGTATCGTGATTTCTGTGCTTGTTTTCAGTCCGCAGTCCCTTCTCTACTTGTCTGTTTCTTTGTTTGCGTATTGTTCTTCTCTCTGCCTGCCTTTTGTCATCTCTTTCACGCTCTGTGTCTCCGATCTTCGCGAGTCAGGGCCATTATGGCCAGAATCAAGAGCCAGAGTGAGCCAGGATGTGCTTTAATTAATTTCTGCTACAGTGACCGTCTGTGACAGTCTGCAGTACTTTTCTTTCACGTCTGCCGGCCTCAGGGCGCTGTTGGCCCTTTACTGACGCCACTGCCTGTCATCCACTGATGCTCAGCCTTGGTGGGGGGTGTGATCGGCATGGCTAGGGTGTGCTCCTGCCCTTGGCAGAGCTGGCAGGGCAGTGCGGATCGGCTGAGTAGTTCAGACGCGTGCGCGGTCTTTCAGAATTTCCTTACGGTGTTGTTTATGATACGAATTTCAGAATTGATTGACAGATCTCGATGCTTGTGTCGAATACATGAATGTTGCGCTTATGAGAGCTTCAGTCCTCAGTATGAATCAGCATTTCACAATGCTTTCCCATTTAGGGGCTTTGCCATGATTATTCATGTTTCATCGACTCGGACGGGGATTTGAGGATCGCGTGGATTTCACAATCTGATTTTCGTGCATTTGTATTCCGTGCCTTCGTCGATTGGAGAATTGGTGTTTTTCAAGTTGAGCAAGAGCTTAAAAGATTCATTTATCGCGTTTTATACGTCAACAATCACAATGATGGAAGGACTCGAAAGTGCTTTACCTTATATAAGCCGTCCGAAAAATAGAAGTCTTACTGTACTGCAAGACATATTTTGTCTACCACTCCTTCAATTGCTGGTTAATCAACTCGAGTGCGGTATTGACTCCACTCATATGTGTGGACATAGTTTGTTTCACGGCTTGTTGTATTGAGGTGCGTGCACTCTTAGTCAGTGTAGGTGTTAGCGTGGCAGTAATGGCTGAGGTGGTTGGTGGTGATGAAGTTTCGCGATGCCTTTTTGCCGTAAAAGTGTCTCTCATGAATCCAGGTTGTCCATTGATACCATTAAGTGCAGCAAAGACTTCTACCTCGGATTCAAATGTAGGGTTCGGAACCGGTTCTACAAATGAATCGGAAAAATCGGTTATCAGCAATAATCGGAGGTTATTTTCAAAACAATTGGCACAACCGGTAGTAAGAAAAAGTCACTGCCATGTCTTTCTTGGAGGGCTTGATCCAGGCCAAGCCCCCCTTAAAACCCTTTTGTTGATGCTAAGACAAACTTAAGTGTTTTTATCTCTCTTTTGTTGCCTAAAGTACACTTTCTCAAAGTAACTAGGGTTGTGACCCTAGCCCCCCCCATGAAGTTCACCCCTACCACTCAACTGAGCGGAGGTACCTTCCTTAATGGAGGACATACCAAAATAAAACAGGCATTTCATGCTTGTTGGCCTTGGAGGTTAAGCCTAGTGGTCTCCCACCCCAAGACCCCTATACTCAATTGTTTCTACCACTTATTGTGGTCCTACTTTGTAACTGTTTCTGAATTCAGTTGTTTGGCCAAGTCATTTTCTGTGTGATCCTGACATCTATGCCCCACATTCCTAACCAGCACCATTACACCCAAAAGAGTGCACATGAAGTGCCTAATGCTATCTCTGAGGCAAGAGTCAGACCAATTTTCATATAAAATCTTTTGTTTTATCCATTTGTGATTGAATCTTTGTGTATAAACCTGCTTTGTCTATCTGCAGCCCTTCTGTGTTACACTGGATTCCAAAACCAATCATTGATTCCATCCACATCCATTCCTTGCTCTACTTGCTCCTTTGGTTGGGGTTTTCAACTACAAAACCTGCAGGAATACATCAAAATATCTAGGGCATAATTCAAGGACATCTTTCTGGTAGCAGAGACAGTCCCTTGTGACCTTTTGAAACGACCCTGAGAAGAAGTGCAGCACAAAAGCTCAACAACAAGTTCATCATGTCCACGCCAAGCGTCAGGACCTGGCCTATCAGTACTGTCCAAGTCCAAATGGGCAGCATGGTCCACCCAATGAGTGAACCACCTTACCCAGCTCCACATCATCTCAGTGGCGCATCTGGGTCCCAAGGAGATCCAGAACGCAGAAGGGCGGAAGAGAATAAAGGCCTTACCACCGAGGCCTTAGCAGCACACGGTGGAGACAGCTTCAGTCACCTCCACAGACGTGTGGCTGCTTCAGTATCAAGATCCAATTGTCCAGCTTCATCCTCAACTGCCATTGAAGGACCTGAGGAGTATGAGGAGCTGAGGAAGAGGATGGATGAGTACATCCTACATGAGGAGTACTACAAATCCATCCGTGGGGAAGATGGAGAGGAGCCATTGGCTGTACATGGATCCAGACCACGTACAGACCTAGGGTCCTACGCACACTCTGGTCCTCCGTCCACTGCATCCCTGCCAAGACGAATAAGACCTGAGTATCCAAGACCATGTTGTCCAACCCAAAGGGCCCCCGAGGTGGGCCCGACACGAGTCGAAGAACAACACCATCCAAGGCAAACCTACGGTGCCCTGGATCATACGGCCGAGCTGTTGGCCAAACTCCTGTCTGGATCAGAAGATCCAGATGTGACGGCCCTATCGGAGGCCATTAAGGCTAAACTGGGTATTGCTGAACCCTTACCCAAGCCAGAGTTGCCCTCTCTCTCTCCAGGACTGAGTACCCTGGCCGAAGATCTCAAGAGATCAAGGGTCTCAAGGCTGTTACCTAAGGTCACCTGCCCCAGCCCCTTTCACCCCCGTGCCAGGACTGTGCCTATGGCTGATCTACAGGACGTGCCTGTCACAGAGAGTGAGAGAAGAGGGCTGTCAGCCCTGGCCCCTCTTGCCGGCGTGTCGCCTTCAGGCCTAACTCCGGGGGGTGGGAAGACGGGCAGACCAATTGCCCAGGCGAACATCCAGCTGGAACTGCCGGAGTTCGACCCCAAAAATCTGCCTGAATGGGCAGAAGAATTTGCAGAGTTCCTTTTGTTGACTGGCCAATCCCATGTGGATGTGGCCACCAAATGTTCACTGCTAAAACGCTCATGCAAAAAGAAATTTTTGCAAAAACAGGTCAAACAGATTGTGAAAACCTCTTCTACCTGGGCAGAGGTACTCCTGAGGTTAGAGAAAACATTCCCAGTCTATGAGACTGACCTCAGCGTACGCACACAGATCGAGGAGCTACCTATGCTCCCGGAGTTTCCATCCGCTGCGCGAATTTCTGAGTATGTGTGCGACTTGGAGTACTTGTTTTCGAGGATGAACGTGGGCTCCTACGGAGCCACTGAGCCCCAACTGTGGCTCATGAGTAAGATCCCCCAGCGTACGTGGGATGATTGCCGCTCTTCCTCTGAGAGGAAGAGCAGGACCCACTCGTACGATGAACTAGTGGATCTCTTGATTGAGCTAGCTCTTGAGAGAGAGAATGACTCCCACATGGAGAAATTCCTCAAGAAGCATTTGGGACGACGTGGTACCCCTACCCCCGAACGTGGCGAAGGGAAGGGGCATAAAAATCCCACTAACACCAACCAGGGAGGTGGTAAAGGGAGGGGCAACCTACGTGCCATGAACGAGGTTCAACCTGATGCAGGCACACCCCCCCTGTTCTACTGCCGACCTGTCAATGACAAGGGGGGACCTTGTCATGCCTCTGACTGCGATCTCCGCAGTGGCTGTATGCTGCAGATGAAACGTCAGCAGCACACCAAAGATGGGAAACAAGTGACCCATCAGGACCATTTCAGGTGTACCATCACCTGTGGTTACTGTGGCAAACGTCGTCACTACGAGGACGAATGCCACATCAAGAAACGCGAGAGTGACAAACTCAAGCGTCAGGAGGCGGAGCGCCAGAAGACCCAGACGCCCGCCAGAAATCCCCCGAACGGGGATAAAGGTGGTAAAGGAGGTGGCAAAGGGGGTGGCAAAACGGGACCCCCTAACCCTCAGAGGCGCTCATCAGCGCCCGTTGCAACACCCACTCCTGCTGCTACACCCGCTCCCGCAGGTGACCCCAAGAAACGCCCCCAAGGGGATAACGCTACCCCTGAGGGGAGTAATTCCAAGAAGAGGCGCTTGGCCTGGATGGCCAAGTCCCTCATGGCTGCAGGGGTGGATGTGAAATTCCCTGATGAGGAATAGGGGGGCGGCTCCGAAGAGGAGGACTTGGTTTTCTGGATCCTCGTGAAAATCGGGGATCAGGTTTCTCGAGCGGTGCTTGATACCGGTGCAACACTTTCCATAGTGGCCCGGCGCCTGCTTAAAACTTTCAAGAAAACTAAGACTGTGGCCATAAGAGTAGGGGATGGGCGTACCATCCATTCCTTGGGGGGGGTCGGTGTGACTATATGTCTGGGCGACGAAACAGTGACCCAACACTGCAGAGTGTTGGACACTGACGCCTTTGACATCGTCATTGGCACCGACTTTCTCCGAAGAAACCCCCAGGTAAAAATGCTGTCCCTACAGCGTCCCTATTCTTTGCACTGCGACTTTGGCAGTGGGCTATTCTCCGTTCCTTTGGAGCTGTCAGGACGAAAAGAGTCTGGGCTGCGCTACGCAGCCAAGACGAACTATCGTACTGAAAACTACCAACTGGCCCGTCACGTTCTTGAAAATGGACTGGCGGCCCTTCAGGTAAACCTCCATGAGATCCAGGTGGAATTGTTTGCGAGCCAACAACAGCACATCATGCAGTTGTACTGCTCGAAACAACTGAACAATGCTTTCCGTTTCTTCTGGAAAGCAATGGGCCTAGCGTATGCTAACCCTCCCTTTGTAAGTGCGGCTAGCCCCATCTGCTCAGATTTTCAGACATTCTGTCCAGATTGGCTACATTTTGGTCATTTTCTTTGCTTCGGCGGAATCGCCGCCTCGCAGCTCAGTCTCAGGATCAGACCTATATATTTCTGAGATGCCGGATCTGATTCCGCGGTCCATTCCCCGTAAATCTGCCGCGTTCCGATCATTTGCCTGGAATCGCCATTTGCCGCTGACGCGCGCTCGGGGGCCAGATCGGCCAAACATTTTTCATAATTGGATTTATATAAATCTTTTCAGACAGTTTTGGACACTCAGATGTATTTAGAATAATCCGCATCAATTTTCTTCATAGACTCGGATTTTCTGCCGGATAACACTCAACATGGATCTTGCTTCTGTTGTTGCTGCTCTCGCCTCCGTTGGTGTTCGAGTCTCCGGTTCTACCCCCAATAGCAGCGTTCAGGTCGACTCCTCGCGTGCCTGCCCCACTGGTCTTGCCGGCCCCGAGCCCTCCGGCACCATCAACGACCCAGGGCAGCACTTTCATGGTAGCAGAGGCTACCTGAATGTTGTTCCTTTGGTGTCCCAACCACAGCTAGCTCCCCAGTACGGCCCCGTAGACTCCGCCGCTCCTGGAGACGTAACAATTACGCTGCCGTGGTGCTGTGCGAACGAGGCCTTGAGAGGAATGCCTTGCGCAAGCCCAAGCTGCCCAAGAAGGGCACAAATCAGCAGCTGTGGAGACCCAAATTACCATCCCAATCCCAGTCGAAATTGGCCATCAAGCAGCTGGAATCTGCCAGCCTACGCCGATGGCAACGCTCCGGTGGAGCTTACGGACCTGGCAGGTACCAATACTCCTTACCAATGTCCACATTTTGAGACCATCGACGCCGACATTGACGACATTGAGATGGGTGGTCCAGGTGAGGTACCTAGCTATAATCGACCAGCCTCTTGGGCACAATGGGACGACCATTTGTCTTCAGAAGTGACCCGTAACCTTGAGGCGCTTGAGGCCCTTTGTCTATTAGCCACGTCTAAGCTGATAGGACAAGAAAGAATCGCCTCTGATTTTTTAATGGAATATTTTTTCCTTCTTCAAGAAGAAATTAATACCAGGATGTGGTGGCGTTCTCAAGAAGATGACTCTTTTGCCATTTTTTTGCAGATCTGGGAGGCAAGCCCCTTCCCGAAGGAGAAGACCAAGGCACCTGTTGCCGGGCCCTCCGCCCCTCATCCCCCTGTTTCCATCCGCGACGATCTAGCCGCCGCGGTTGAGGAAGGAATTTTAGAGGCAGCCAGGCAGGCAAGTCTGGAAATCAGGGCTGAAGGAGCTCCCCAAGTGGACTCCTGGCTGCGGACCACCGAGATTAGCGGTCCGACAGCCTGCTCAGGCCCTTCAGGACACGGTATGTACTGTCCTGCCGACTGCTCCTGCAGATTCCAACGAGATACTGAGCTCCAATTGCTCAAAGATCAAATGCAACTCATCATTCAAACGCTGGGAATTAAAAATCTTTTCAAGACGCACATGCGGTCTGAGGGCGCATCATCGGTGGAACAAACAACAGAACCGTCGGAGGAGGCGACAGAAATTTTTTCGATTGCTCCTTCGGTGGACTCTAAGACCACCGACGCAAGGATCAGCAGGACCAAGCTAAAGGAAAGGGTTACAATCTCTCGATCTCAGAGTAGGACGGCGAAGGCTAGGACTGAGGCTCAGAATGCCAAGCGAACTGCCTCCCGTACTGCCCCTCCTGCTGCTGATTCCAATGCATTAGCCCAGCTGTTGCTCGCCCAGACCCTCGCCGGAGCTGGTGTGGCGAATGATGCCGCCAAGGTGTCTGCCATTACGGCCGGTGTTGGGCTGGATTCGCTTCTTAATCCTACTTCATTGCGACTTCGTCAGGTTGCCAAGCAACCGAAGTATAATGGGAACCCCAGACGTTGGCCTCAGTTCCAACGGGAATTTAGATTGTGGGTTAAGACTCAAAAACTCCAAGATGATCAGTTCCTGATGGCCCTCTTGGACTGCCTTGAGGGAGCGCCGGCCAACACTTGGCTCAGGACCTGGAGTGATCGTGAGGATTCAAGTTCCCCCCTTACCTTTGGTGAGGTGTGGGAACAGTTGGAGGTACGTGGATCCCGGCTGCCAGAGGACCATTACCACCAGATGTTGAAGAATTTTCCTTCATTCTCGCGATTAATCTTGCACGAAGTGCAAGACAAGAGACAGCGCTTCTGGAACTTAGTGGAAGAATCTGAACATTCAGGCGAAAAATTTTCTAGTGCCGAGCTGAAAAATCTGATTTTTGACAAGATCCCCTCAGAAACCGCCGCCACCCTTCGGAACAAACAGTCCGAAGAAAAGGTCAAGACCTGGTGGGCGGAGATCGAAGGCTTCGATGCCTCGGCCAACAGGTTTACGGTCAGGGAGGCACTTCAAAAGTGCTCCCCCACGTCGTTTACCAAGGTGAAATTCACTGAAAACACGTGGAAAATCAAGTTTAATGAACACGAGGATCGGGACTTGTTTGTCCAAGTCCTCAACAGGGGAGTAAGTTTCCACGGCCATCGCCTGAAGGCCAGGAAATGGGTGTTTTCGTTCACCCCGCAGGAACTGTGGGAAGAGGTTGAGCGGCTCGCTGACGCCGCCAATCAAAATTTCCATGAGGGTCTTGGGGGAAACAAGAATACCCAGCAAAACACCCAAAATGGGGCCCAAAAGGGCAACAAAAAGGTGAATGACAGCCGGAATGTTCAGGATCATTGTAGCATCTGCCTTCTTTTAGGTTCTACGAACCGAGCTAAGACGCATTCTACTGGTAATCACCGATGGTCTGCTTACGATCACAAGGTGATTGGTGAAAATGTCAGTAATTCGCAGAATTCAGACAGGAATGACAGACAGGTGCATGGTGGAAAGGGGGGAAAAGGGAATTCGACCCCCTCCGGTGGAAACAAAAATCCCGGAGGTCCTGGCGGGTCCCAAGGCACAGGAAATCGGACTCCATCCGGCTCCGGTGGGCAGCCGAACGGCCAGAAAAATCCCAATGGCAACGCCAGAGGCGGAAATCGAAATCCAGGCCAAACCCCTCAATCCGGTACAAACAAGGGAAATGCTCCAGGATTCCAGGGTAAAGGTAAGGGAAATCCTTCTGGGACCCCTTTCTCTGGTAAGGGCAGAGGGCGTGGCGACGGTGGAGGTCCATCATCCGGCGGCCGTGGCCGTGGACGTGGAAAGGGCAACCATCGTGTGGATCAGGTCTCAGGTGCAGATCAGGTGTCCGATGCGGATCGAGATTACGTTGAAAATGCCTTGAATCCAGCAGATGATCCGTTCCAAGATGAGTGGGTCGACGAATCAGGGTGTGTTCACAATGTTAACGCATCCACTGGAGGTCAGAACGCCTAGGGGAGCCACAAAAATCGCCCCTCCCCAGGCGATTTCAGGCATGATCCCCAGATTCCAGATCGACCATTACTTGATGTAGGGTCGCTTGTCTCCTCTCCCCTGGATCCGGCAGCGGATCCTTCTGTTGTAGTGGACGAGGTTGGTGTACAGTCCAAGCACAGGGCCCGTCAGTTTGTCACAAAGCTGTGGGTCTCTGATTGCAAGGGAAATTTCCACCTCGCCACTTGTTTGTGTGACAATGGATCAGAGGTAAATCTCCAATCCAATTCTTTCTTACCCGACGACTGCGTGTTTGAGTCGCCTCATCCTGTTACCCTCGAGGGAGTTTCTGGACATTCTCTCGCAGGTGGGCAACGCGGTTGTTATATATCAACTCATTTGGTCGCTCAAGACCTTTGGGAAGAAGGTAATGTGGAGGAAGTTGTCCTTAAGGATGACTACTTCTATCGTGCCGACATAAAGTATGACCTTTACTTGGGCCATCCTTGGCTTCGCAAGAACAGGGTGGCGCCCGTAGGTCATCGGCGTCGTTTTTTACTGGAGTCAGGTCCCTTGGAGCGTCCTGAATTTCGTTTTTTGCACGCAGGGTTTAAAAGTGCAGAAGAATTTTTGAAGCAAAAGGTTACACCAAAATTTGGCGAAGATGTCACCATTGCAGAGGTGAATGGGAGTGCCGATTGCTCCCGAGAGTTAGAATGTCTTCGTAGGGACACCCAGCCACGACGCCCTTCGCGCTGGCACTCTTCATCCTACAGAGTTGTCGACAAATGGCGCGATGCAATTTGTGAATATTTTCATGAACACCATTCCTTTTGGCCACAGTATGATGCCTTTGCTAACCGTGAGAACAAGCGCTTTGACAAGCATTTTCGCGACGCTTGGACCCATAAATGGGACAAGAAGTTATGGATTAATCCTCCGTTTCACTTAATCCGGCAGGTCATCCACAAAATCAAGCAAGATAAAACCCAGGCAATTTTAGTTGTGCCCTTGTGGGACGACAAGCCTTGGTTTCAGGAATTACAAGACATTTGTGTAGATTACATCGAACTTCCCAGGAAGATTAAGCTGTATGCCAGGGACGACACAGGTCCCCTGCCACAGCGGTCCTGGAATTCGCTTGCATTCCTGGTGGATGGAAAGCTTTCTGACTCTAATTCTGCTGATTCTGGTACTGATTCTTGTGTTGCGTCTGAATCTGAGGTTGAGCGTGGTACTGATGATGAATCTATTTTTTCTGATTTTTGTCCGTCAGATACCCAAGGTGATCCAACGTCAAATGGATCCGCCTCGTCTCCCTCTTCCCCAATACGATCGACATCGAAAAGAATCTTCAGTGCACGGGCGAAGAAAAATTTTAAATCGCGCCGCAAATTCAGAGTTTTTTATGAAAAACCCCCTGTGGAAGCTTTCATAGATCCTTTCGAGGAGCTGGATCACGAAGAGAATCTCTGGAATGTCGACACTCGACCCACCTATCTTCAAGAGGCAGTTGATACGGACCTGTTTAGGGACATCCGTAAGAAGATTCTTCCTGCCAAGGCCGAAGAAGTCGCCAAAGTTTTTTCGACAGTAATTCCTGGCGATCAGGTGGACACTGAGTTGTGTTCCAAGTCAAGAGAAAAGATTTTTGAGGAACGGAAGGACACAACCCTTTCAGGGAAGTTGATCAAAGACCCCCCTGTCCGTGGACAGTTCGGTGAAGCCTTCATCGAGCTTCGTGAAGGTTACAAGGAGAAGAAACAACGTCCTTATGAGAACCATGGACATAAACATGAGATCCTCAGAAAAATCATTGAGAGAAATCTCAGGGAATTTGGTTGGCTTGAGGGTTGTATGACCAGCGAATGGTGCTGTGCACCCTTCACAGTCCCGAAGCCACCGCCTGCAGACCAGAACTCTATTGATGGTTGGCGAATGGTTGTTGATTTTCGCAATCTCAACGCCGAAACCAAGGCGGATTCGCACCCCCTGCCCCTCATTGAGGAGGAAATCGCCAAGAGGGCAAGAGGTCGTTTGTTTTCTGTGCTGGATCTCCGTCACGGCTTTCACCAAATGCCGTTGAGGAAGGACAGCCGACCTCTCACTTGTATGTGCACGCCATGTGGCCCAGTCCAGTGGACAGTCATGCCCATGGGCCTGAAGAACGCCCCTTCGTTTTTTCAAAGAATGATGGAGGATGTGCTTTTTACAGCCCATCCTGAGCTTCGTGCCTTTGTGAGTGTGTACATAGATGACATAATCATCGCGACGGAGGGGGAGGGACTGACCGAAGCCGAGCTGGTGGCCCTACATGAAAAGCAGCTGAACCAAGTTTTGGACATTCTTGATGCTAATCAGCTGATTTGTGGGCCAAAGAAGGGAAAATTATTTTTAAAATCAGTCGAATTTTGTGGTTCTCTCCTAGAGAATGGCACCCGACGACCCAGTCCAGGGAAGCTCGTCGCTATTCAGAAGTGGAAGCGCCCTGAGACGATCACGGAGTTGAGAGGATTCCTGGGTTGTTGCAATTTTTACCACACTTTTGTGCCGAATTATGCAAAATTTGCTGCCCCCCTCACTGAATTATTGAAGGTAGGGAGAGATGCAGGCAAGGCAGGTTCAAAGGTTCGTGTCAAGTGGACTGACGAGTGCGAGGAGGCCTTCCATCACTTGAAGGCGGCCCTCTGTGAAGTCGCCACGTTGCATGTCCCCCAATTCGACCGACCCTTCTACATTAGAACCGACGCTTCTAGGTACGCGATCGGAGCTGTCCTTGAACAGGTTGATGAAGCAACCGGTGATCATTACCCTCTTGCATTTTGGTCTCGGAAGCTAGCCCCACGCCAAATGCAATGGTCGCCGCGTGAGCAAGAAACCTACGCCATAACCTGCGCTCTAAAAAAGTACCAATCGTGGGTTGGCACCAATCGAGTCGAGGTCCTGACGGATCATCGATCTCTGGAGTATTGGGCCACCGAACACATTGATACTGTCGCGAGCCCAGCTGGTCGACGGGCCAGATGGCACGAATTTCTCAGTCTGTTTGACCTCCATGTATCCTATTTGCCTGGAAAACACAACACGGTAGCGGATGCTCTGAGCCGATGGGCTTACCCCGCCTCAGAGGGGCTGCAAAGTACCAACATCCATGGTACGGAGCAGGACCGCCATGTAATAATCGAATGGGATCAAGAAGAAAAGAAACTCATTCGACGTGCATGCATGCAATGCGCTGTTAAACAGCACGCATTACCGTGCCATGACATCACGGCCATCTCAGATCCGGCGCATGCTCATGAGATCTGCACCAAAACACTGAAAGTCGTGGAGAAAGTCACCGATCCCTCCTCAGGGAGTGTGAAACGGTTTGACTATACCCGACGAGTAAGTCGATTTCGGTTGATCCAGGGCATTAAGCGTCGAGATCCGGCCAAAACTCCACCCCTGCCGAAAGATTCCCTGATCATCCGTGACTGGACGTCCGATTACCTGCATGATCCCATGTTTAAAGAGGTCTTTGGAAATCTCAAATCCAAAGATGCTCACAAGGATGGGATTTTTTCTGAGTACTCGTTGGATGGGGGGAAGTTGTGGATGGAGGGTAAATTGTGCGTACCAGACGCCCTGGCCCCCCGAGTGTTAAACTGGTGGCATAAATGGGAGTCCCCCCACGCACATGGCCGTCGACTGTGATCGATGATTAAACATAGGTTGTTTGGCTCACGGCTATATACGCATTGCATGAAAGTAGCCGCCGGATGTGCCCAATGTGCTGTCTCGACGCCCCCCAGCGCGAAGAAGCACGGCCATCTGAGGCCACATCCTATTCCGGAGCGCCTCTTTAACAGAGTCACCAGTGATTTCTTCTATCTCGGTGAACTTGATGACGAAGAGTGCCATTGGACCAATAAAAAGGTCAATGGTGTGCTCCTTATTCAGTGCCGTCATTCCGGCTACATTCAGGTGTTGCCTTGCAACATCGAGTCGATGACTGGCAAGGCTGCCGCCAAATGGTGCGCGCAGACCTGGATGGGAGGTTGGGACGTCCCATCCGAGGTGGTTACGGACTCAGGCAAAGAGTACACCTCCGAATGGTGGAGAGAATTATGTGCTCGCCTTGGAATCCACCACCTCAGGTGTGAAATCCACTCGCATCGAGCGCTGCCTGGCGAAAGAGCCGGCCGCTCAATTATAAATATGCTTCGTAAGGAGCTCGCGAGTGAGAAGGATTTCCACTGGCTTGAAGTTCTCTTCGCATTGCTTCGCCGTTACCACAACACGCCTTTGTACCATGGCCTTTCTCCAAATGAAATTGTCTTTGGACGAAAGAAGTGTTGGTGGAACATGCCGTTGAATAATCCTCGCCCCTGTAAAGATGCTTCGTTGTTTTTGGACGACGTCCAACGAGCAGATAAAACTGTCTCGAAATTAATTGATAAGCATCAAGCTGACTGGCTTTGGGTTCAGAATCAAGGCCGAAAAAACCCCCACAATTTTGAAGTCGATGATCGAGTTTGGCTTCGAAAATCCGAAACCACCCTGGACGGAGATGACAAGCTTCTTCCCTTGTGGGAGGGGCCATTCGCTGTTACAGCGCGTCTTGGTGAGAACAGGTGGAGGATTCGTGTGGATGTCAGCAGGGAAATTGACCTTTCGGGCGATCGCCTCAAGAGAGAGATCCCCTCCCCTAAGGATCGGGTTAAACCCCATTTTTGGACTGTGAAACATTTGTCTGATCGGGTCATCGAAGGGGGGAAGTACGAACTCAAGAGGATTTTAGAAGCAAGACGTGACGCCAAGGGCGAATGGGAATTTCTGTGTGAGTGGAGGGGCTTTGATTCCAGTCACAACAACTGGGAACCAGTCCAATCTTTTGTCCATGGATACACCAAGGGGTTCATCGACTTCCTGAAGAAGCACCCCGAAATTGGAGTACTCCTGACAGACTGTCTGTCGAAACCAGACAGACAAGTGGAGAGCGACGGAAAACGACCTGTGGTGAATCGAGATCCAGCCTTTTACGGCCCTCAGCAGCCACATTCCAGGGTTGATCCGTCGATCCCCCCTCCTGCGGTCAGGCCAGCCCAGGAGCCAAATGAGGACCAAGCTTCGAGTTCGGCCGCTGATTTGCAGCGCCCAAGCCGTACGAGGGCCCGACCAGACAGGTTGGTGGTCACATGTATTCCTGCTTGGCCGAATTCGACTTGAAAGAACCACATTCTGCTCAATCCACTGTTCATTCTTTCTGTTTATGTCATGATGTGGAGAACTGCGAATGTTTGATAATTTGACGTCAATCAATCAATTTTTCTTGGGTCTCCGTTCGGTAGCGTATCGAAAGTCGAAAACCGAAAGCCACGGAGTGTGCTGCCGTGTTCAGAAAAAACCAAACTCAGGCTTAATTCAGGCAGATTCGGGGTAATCTTGTCTCTGTTGGTCTGTGCATCTTTGGAATTTGGCTACTCGTGCAGATGGAAGCAAATGTACATAGTAAAAACGCTGGCCAGCGACATTCACCCCTACAGGCACCCCCTGTAGTACTGGCTGCACCAGATGCGACGCCAGGAACTCAGATCTTACCTTCATTTGCCGTGATGCTGACGCCAAAGTCCAGATTCAGATCCAGATTCCTCAAACTTGCCTTGAATTTCTCAGGTTTGTTGTTCATTCTGCCACTGTTGCACGAAACCCAGACGTCAATTGTTCAGACAACCTTCAGATAGGAGCTCTAGGGACTTCTAACAGCAACCTCTGAAGTCCGTAAGCTTCGTTGTATTTTTGGCACACGTCAATGTGAGCTCAATCCGACCTGAAACTGTCGAAAATGGTGAATCCAAGTGTCTTGTGGGACTCCATCGAAAGATTGGCCTTGTCCAAGTCGATTGACACCACCGCCACTGTAAATTCGGTGTCTCTCAGTTATATATTGTCAGTAAAGCGCCTTCAGCGAACCTTCGGCGCGTTACATGCCAAGGATCCAGGGCTATCATGTCCCATCATGATGCATCATCACATGATCCACATTTTGATGGAATCTGTTGGATGCTCGCGAACCAACGTGCCGGAGAGCACAATTGAGCTGAATAAACGACAATATATATTAACTTTAGTCTAAACGAAGGTATTAGTAGTTTCAGTTTTAGACATTCTGCTACATTTCACTCTCATCTTAGGGAATTTCCTGATTTTAGGACAATTTAAGTTGATTTCCTTGTCATCTCCTCTCATTCCTCGAAGATCTGTTTAGATCTAGGTGCACAGAAAATCTTCCCTACCACCAATGGTTCACTTAGGGTCTGTAGACTACATTTGTATTTGTTTTCCCTCTCTGTGATTGCTTAATCTCCTCCATCTCTGTTCAAATTGATTCAGCAAGATTGAATCTTGTGATCATCCACCAGATGCGCCAAATCTGAAGCACATGCTGCACTTTTCAGAACGAGAAAAGCGGGACTAACACGATGTAGAGTTCGGCGAGGACACCGTAGCGTGCCCGCGACAGCGAAACTGTGCCAGAGCGCTGAGATGTCACTCCATTTCCTGATCCCCCCACTCAATCCACCAATAATCTACCTCATTCTCAACCAGTGCATGGTTTGGTATCGATTCTCGATACGTTTACATGCTTTTTAGCCCTTGACCTAATGTTTTAATGCACGGAGGACTGTTCGTCACTCCTCAATCTGTCTCATTTCAGGTTCATCCATCCTGATTCAGTGCCAATTCAGCCCAAATCAGGTCAGATCAAGCAGATTTCGCCCCATTGAGGCTACATTTCTATTTTTTTCTGGGACTTACCCGCACTACGTTCTTCGTTGACGTAGCGACACACCCCAGTGTGATTTTGGAGGGGGAGTGTAAGTGCGGCTAGCCCCATCTGCTCAGATTTTCAGACATTCTGTCCAGATTGGCTACATTTTGGTCATTTTCTTTGCTTCGGCGGAATCGCCGCCTCGCAGCTCAGTCTCAGGATCAGACCTATATATTTCTGAGATGCCGGATCTGATTCCGCGGTCCATTCCCCGTAAATCCGCCGCGTTCCGATCATTTGCCTGGAATCGCCATTTGCCGCTGACGCGCGCTCGCGGGCCAGATCGGCCAAACATTTTTCATAATTGGATTTATATAAATCTTTTCAGACAGTTTTGGACACTCAGATGTATTTAGAATAATCCGCATCAATTTTCTTCATAGACTGGGATTTTCTGCCGGATAACACTCAACATGGATCTTGCTTCTGTTGTTGCTGCTCTCGCCTCCGTTGGTGTTCGAGTCTCCGGTTCTACCCCCAATAGCAGCGTTCAGGTCGACTCCTCGCGTGCCTGCCCCACTGGTCTTGCCGGCCCCGAGCCCTCCGGCACCATCAACGACCCAGGGCAGCACTTTCACCCTTCTCCCTGCTCGCGAAGGTTCTAACCAAAATCGCTTATGAGGGAGGAAGGGTTGTTATGTGCACCCCTGACTGGGGTTGCTCTGGTGAACATGCTTACTGGCGCCGTATGCTAGATCGAATGACCGTAGGAAGAGTGCAACTCCCCGACGGCCCCATCTATGTGCCTGAGGACTCAGACACAGCTATGCAGGCCCCTGAGTGGGCCAGTTTCCTGTCCATCGTCGATGGATCTCTCAATCCTGTACCCCTGTGTTACCTAGACCAGGTGCTACTAAAAGAGGTCATGGCGGAAAATCGTGGCCTGACCCTTTATGATCTCAAAAATCGATCTTCTGAGCACCTATCTGCCACACTTACAGGGTGTGAGTCTCCTGATGACTATCTGGAACCTGCAGCTGTAAAAGAGGATGCTGACGACCAACTGTCTGAGATCGCCAGCACTATTCCCTCTGTTGATCCCAGCTGTGTTGACCTAAAACATAGTGCTTTCCTAGCCCAGCTGTTGCTAGAGGAAGTAGATCTAGAGTCAACCTCTGAACCCGCTTCCCCTGTTGGGAAGCCAGTGCTACACATGCAGCCTGTGCACACAGGTGAACCCGTGGCCCGGAGTGCTGATGCTCTGGCGCGGCCTGCTGCTAATAACATGCCATTGTCTGAGCATGACACTCAAGAACTCCGGCGGCTGTTGTACCTGAAGGCCGAAGGTATTCAGCGCCAAGAGCGGCTACAATACCTCAGACAGGCCTGGAAATCCTCCATCTGGTCTGAGGAGGACGATGAGTCCTATACGCTGCCTGATCCTGAGATACCTCTAGTGTATTCTCTACACTATGGGCAGCAATGTCCCCCTGAGTGGGACGATGGTACTGTGCCTGCCGAAACTGCTGATCGGCAGAAAAAGAAAGAACATGGAAAAAGCAACCTCCATGCTGAGGAGGATTTCCTTCAGAAACTCGAGAGTCTTACCCTTGACCCCCGCCTGAAGAAACTGCTGATAACCTATGAGGAGGTGTTCGGCGCCTTGCCGCCTCCCCTTTCTTGTAAAAAACTGGTCCAGATGGACCTGAAATTGAAACCAGAATTTGAAAAGACGCGAGTGAGGCGTCGTCCCTATCCCGCTCCACAGGAACAGGTCGAAGAAATCGAGCGCCAGATCCAAGAATGCATTGATGCTGGCCTCGTTGAAGAGTATAAACACGGGGACTATCCCCATCACTGCAGTCCCTGTTTCCTTGTTGCTAAACCAGGATCGACTGCCCTACGTCTTGTTGTAGACTATGGTGAGGTCAACAAGAAAACCCAGAACCACTCAGGGAGTATTTCTAACATGGAAAACACCCTGGAGCGTATTGCCAAATGCAGGTATAAGACCAAAATGGACAAACGCTCGGGTTTCTGGCGGGTGGACCTAACTGCCGCAGCTCAGGAGCTGTTGGCCTTTATAACCCCTAAGGGTCGTGTCTTCAAGTGGAAGGTTATGCCTTTCGGGGTGGCTAATGCCCCAGCGCTCTTCCAGGAGCTTATGAACAAAATTTTGTACATACTGAGGCGCAGGCCTCTAGTACAAGAGTTGATTTCTCGGGGTGCAGAAATGGAGGCTCACATCGACGACGTGAGTTTGGGTACTAATACCAAAGATGACCACATCCTTCTCCTCCGTGAATTTTTCATTGTCTGTCAAGAAAACCATCTCCGAATCAAACTCGAAAAATGTGAGTTTATGAAAGAGGAGATGGAGTATTTGGGTTTCGACGTGGGCCATGGCTGGTGGAAACCAGCCGCGTCAGAGATGCAGCCCCTACAGGACATGCAGATTCGCGATGACCCTAAGAAGGGTCTACACGATGTGAGGAGTTTTGTGGGCGCCTGTAATTTGCATCGGCGTCACATCCACAATTTTACTTACTCCTCTGCACCCCTCACTGACCTGATCAAGAAAACTACTCCCTGGAGGTGGACCTCCAGAGAGGAAGAGTGTTTCCGGGAGTTGAAGAAGAAGATTGCCTCCTCCAACTGCCTGGGAGTGCCCCGCCCTGAGGGCGAGATAGTCCTGATCACTGATGCCAGTGATGTAGGGGGGGGTGGTACGATCTACCAATGGCAGGAGCTTAACCCCGCTGAACTAACCCACTGCCATTATCGTACTACTGGACTGAACCGTGATGGTTCGTTGAAACATGACTATCCTACCAGTGAGTGGCGACTGGTACCACTGGGACACTGGAACTGGAAATGGAACCAAGCGCGTTCCAACTACAGCACCTATGACCAGGAACTCCTGGCCGGTATGTTGGTGCTATCGTCACCATCCCGATGTAACTGCGGCCGTCAAACGCTACCATTAGCGACAGAAGCGCTAGTCTACAGAGGTCGCGCCGGGTAATAGTGACCATAATTTCACGCCTTTTCTGTGAGCGCTTCTCGGTGCATGCATAATATTTGCGACCTTTCGATGCGTGCATAGTATTCCCGCAAGACAATTCAGCCCCTGATGCTATGTATTTATATAGGGTATGATGAGCCCTTGAATTGTCTCTTGCCGCCATTGCTGCTATTGGTACCGCCATCAACACTGCTACTGTGACTGGATCCGGTTCACGACATATTTGACTCTTGTACGTTACTGCTGTGGGATATGGGTGTCTTGCATGTACTGCTTTGAGGAGTGATTTGGCTTCCGGTAAAACCAGCAGGCACCGGGTGAAACAAGCAAGCCAACAAGCAGCAGGCTTTGCCAATCAAGGCAACTCAAGAGACCCGAGAAAAGGAAACAAACAATAGACATTGCACTTACAAGACAATTCAAGTCATCAAATGATATCAAGTTCCAATTCTAAGTGGTGGAAGACCTGGTTCAAGCGCCTTGGTTCAAGCGCCAAGCGTTGACCAAATTCGGGTGCTGGTGCGGCACTGCCGAATGTGCACTCCGAAGGTGCTTCTGGACAAGCTGACGCTCATCCGACGTACGGAGACAAAGGAAGTGTTTTGAAGGTCAGCCAGGATTCGGATGAAGGAAACAATATTGGTGCAGAGCCAGACAAGACACAACGTCGTCTCCCAGGCACGCAGCGTCGCCGTAACAGAAAACAGCCAGAAGGAACAGAAAAAATGCCAGATTGCGATGAAGATCTCACACAGGAGCCTATTGCGTTGTTGGCCCATGCAAGAGCCTTGACTCAGGCGCCGTTACAACCAGTGCCCCTGTCTCAACCCGCGCCTTACTTCCCTGAATATTTCTTTCATTCGGATTGTGATGAAACAGAAGTGGACGAACCAGTGTCTCTCCTTCAGCGGGCGCCACAGGTGACAAGAAATACCAAGACCTCCTGCCAGCTTTCTGCAGCCGCGCTGGAATTAACTATCGATTTTGAGTCGGAAGACGTGGTTCCATGGTACGAGGCTCAGAAGGTCCTTACCGTGTTGGTTACAGGGCTCGAACAAGCGTCTCAACAGGCCTGGAACGCAGAAGTCCCCGAAGTAGTGAGTCAAACAAACTGGCGAGAGGTGATGTTAAAATATTTGAAGGAGTCTGAAGGTTACTCTGATCCACAAGCCTGGTATGAGTCCTCCAACCAAACTGTCTGGGTGCAACTAACTCCTACTGAAAGGGTGCGCCTCAGGCATGCTTATCCTCGATGGTCAGAATCACAAGCCTGGTGTTGGGCAGCGGAGAAAATTCTTGATCAGGAGTATGTAGTTGCACGGATGGACAGTGACGAAGAACCAGTGTCCAGACCAGAAAAGGTTCTTGAGCTGACAGGCACCGAAGCTCTTGAAGTGACCGGCACCGAAGTTCTCGAAGCGACACGCACTGATGACTGGTGGCGTCCTGAGTACGAGGACTGTCTGTCGAACTTTTATGTTCAAGGTGCTACACATTCGGTCAAAAACAAGGAACTCACAAGAGCGTTGCTACCGTACGAGGGTCCCTTTTTTAAGAGGTTCACGAAAAACATGGTGCAGGGTTTGTACTTCGGTAACAACTGGATTTCTGAAGAGCTCTTTGAGAGGGTCGTGGGAAAAATTACCCACGCAGAAGAATTACAGGACAAGCCTTTGTGTATTCGTGGCCTTGCTTATTGCCTCTTGACCAGAGAGTTGCCAAGCAACCATTCGTGCCGACAATTAGTGAATGAGGAGGGAACAACTTGCCTAGAGTACTGGTGGGCGAAGGAGTTGACATCAATCCTTCGAGATTTTCAGACCGTGCCATCTTCCAGCAAAAACAAGCGCAAGTCCAAGCAATCAAAGCGTCGCTAAGCCAGCAAGTGGTGGGCGACCAGCCATAAACGCCAGTCAGGAGTACTGCGCGTCAGGCCACAGCTTCACGCATCAGCGCGTCCCAGCGAAGGGCGACCAGCCGTAAACGCCGGTCAGGAGTACTGCGCGTCAGGCAACGGCGTCCAGCATCAGCGCGTCGCAGCGAAGGGCAACCAGCCATAAACGCCAGTCAGGAGTACTGCGCGTCAGGCAACGGCTTCCAGCATCAGCGGGTCCCAGCAAAGGGCAACCAGCCGTAAACGCCAGTCAGGAGTACTGCGCGTCAGACAACGGCTTCCAGCATCCGCGGGTCCCAGCGAAGGGCAACCAGCTGTAAACGCCAGTCAGAAAACTGCGCGTCAGGCGACAGTCTCCAGCATCAGCGCGTCTCAGCGAAGGGCGACCGGCCGTGAACGCCAGTCAGGAGTACTAGGCGTCAGGCGACAGCATAGCCTTGTCGTGGACTCAAGAGCTTGGAGTGCTCTCCATGCGCCGGCAAGCATGCGCTCAACAGCGCGCAGCCCCATTCGTTTTGATGCCTGTGGTCACCTCTCTCTCTCTCTCTCTTCATTTCTATATATATTTGTTGGCGCCAGAACTACAGGAGTGTTGGGAAGCCAAGTGAAGTTTTGATTTTGGCTTTGCCCAATGACGCTCCACCGCCTCCCTGTATGTATCTCCGCCCTGAAATAACCTTTGTAAATATCGAAGGTGGTAAGCTCTGTGGGAAGGGTGAAGATTGGGGAGCATGGGCAGTAGCCTCGAGCTTCAGCAACACTACTACGACCCAGTTGGGTGCGTCCATGTCTCGTTTCTCGGAACTGAGACCCTTTTCTTCCTTCAGTGGAGTGATGCCGCACGCTACACACAAGTCTGTGGTAACAGTGTCCAATACCTAGGGACGTGGGGTTGAGGGATTTGAGGTGTCTTTGACATGACGCTACGTGACCAATTCACTCGGCCACTCACATCAAGGTCCTTATAGGTGACAACATGACCAGAACAGGCACACATACCAACCCTACGCGTCACAGGTGCTCCTAATGCCACAGTGAGCTCCATGCGTCCTTCGGTTTTGGAGTGACACCACGCCACAGTGGACATGCAAGTGAGACATAGAGGTCGTGGGACTGTGCCAAACTGATGATGTCTTGAGTCATGCGGTTTAAGGAGTAGTTGAAATACGTGGTGTACAGAATAACCACAATGGCGTGTTGTACTGGCATGGTGTGAACGAACCCTATGCGTCCTATTCGACGACTTGAGGCGGGCTTTGCCCTTGGTCGGAGCCTTTGCGATTGCCTCTAATTTGGGGGACAAGCAGTGGTATACCCCATACATGTGCAGGTGAGTGCCACGTTTGCCGGCCTCGCTACTCTGTAAGTATCGGCCTCACCCCCGTGGGTAAGTCCTGGTAGGGGGGTGTAACTGCGGCCGTCAAACGCTACCATTAGCGACAGAAGCGCTAGTCTACAGAGGTCGCGCCGGGTAATAGTGACCATAATTTCACGCCTTTTCTGTGAGCGCTTCTCGGTGCATGCATGATATTTGCGACCTTTCGATGCGTGCATAGTATTCCCGCAAGACAATTCAGCCCCTGATGCTATGTATTTATATAGGGTATGATGAGCCCTTGAATTGTCTCTTGCCGCCATTGCTGCTATTGGTACCGCCATCAACACTGCTACTGTGACTGGATCCGGTTCACGACATATTTGACTCTTGTACGTTACTGCTGTGGGATATGGGTGTCTTGCATGTACTGCTTTGAGGAGTGATTTGGCTTCCGGTAAAACCAGCAGGCACCGGGTGAAACAAGCAAGCCAACAAGCAGCAGGCTTTGCCAATCAAGGCAACTCAAGAGACCCGAGAAAAGGAAACAAACAATAGACATTGCACTTACACCCGACTCCTGGGATCTAACCCTATTGTCTGGCTGTGTGACCAGGAGCCTGTGAAGTCTTTTCAGAAGGGCCCACCACCAGAAAAAGCAAAGCTAAAACGGTGGTGGACTTACCTGAGCCAGTTCAGGCTGACAGTGCATCATATCCCCGGGATTAAGAATGAACTGTCTGACTATATATCGCGCAACAACTTCGATGCGCTTATTGGTGAGAGCTCTGAGGCGCTCGCCAAAGAGGCTTTCCAGAGTATGGATGTCCAGCTTGACCTGTCCATGCGCACTGCTGGAATCCTGGAGGATTGGAGTCTAACCGACTATCAGTCAGAGTATGAAGAAATTCTCCAAACCCTCAGCACTGGTCTCGAACCCCGTGTCATTGACGGGCACCAGTGGTATAAAAACAATCAGTACCTCTTCTACGAGGACCGAATTGTTGTGCCTGAGGCACGACTGGATGGGTGCCTACAGTGGTCCCATCTCAGTTCCGGTCACACTGGCGCTAATCGCTCAGTGGACTTCTTCCGTGAGTGTTTCTACTCTAGTCTAACCCTGACTGAACTGAGGTCGCGTATGCAGACCATTGTGGATGCTTGTGGCTTCCATGCCAGCAAGCAGAGCGACAGTAGGGATAGGGGCCTGATCTCCAGCTTACCCATACCCTATTGTGCTAACTCTCTTCTCTACGTGGATTTCATCCACGGCCTACCACGCTTTGGCGGCTATGATAGTTGCCTCGTGGTCACCTCTGGTCTATCTCGCTTCACCCGAGTGTTCCCTTGTAATAAGAAAATCACAGGTGAGCAGACTGTGAAAATGTTGGTCGAACAATGGTTCGAGCCCTATGGAGCACCTAAGCAGGTGCACTCTGATGAAGATGTACGCATCCGCAGTGACACTGGGTGGTACAAACGAGTGCTAAATGCCCTCAACGTGGAGGTAACCACAGGTGTGCCCTATACCCACACGTCTAACCCTCTCTGTGAGAGACAGAACCGTGTGGTGGAGCAAAACTTAAGAATCCTGATGAAACAGGAGCGCACCAAGGACTGGGTACGCCTAGTGCCCTGGGCAGTGCTGTCGATGAACTCACAGCGGAGCTCTTCTACGGGTTTCACCCCCCACGAACTGTTCCATGGAGGACGACCTGCTTGGTTCTTCAAAACCCCCTTTCCTGAGGACTTCAAGAGCCCTGTGGGAGATTGGCTGGAACACAAGCAGTCTCTGGCTAACCAGGCTGGTACTAACCTGAGGCAGATTCGTGACCGTGAACAGAGCCGACGGAACCGCCTACGGCGACCTGCCAGCTTCAAGGTTGGTGACCTTGTTTTGGTACACCATTCACGCCTACCCTCCTGGCCACGTAACTGCCTACAGGACCCTTACTTTGGACCCTATCGTATCATCAGGATAGATGGATCCAGGATCCATGTCAGGTGCAGTCCACGTCTAGGTGGTGAACTGCTGTGTCCACCTAAGCAGTTGAGGCACTATCACTCCCCTGACGACTTGTCTTGGGATGAGTGGCGCCTCAGCGACAGTGAGATTGAACGTATAGACCTAGAGAACGCTGCCAGTCCAGAGGAGGCAGACGAACTCGAAGAGATGACTGCCGGTGAGATGGCAGTCGATGGTTACTACGTGGTTGCAGGTATTGCTCGCCACGAGTATAAACAGGGCTGGAAATTCCTTACCCTGTGGGATGGCTATGGGTTGTCTGAGGCGACCTGGGAACGTATGTCAGCCTTCATACAACCAGATGGGAGTATCAACCCCATCTTCCGCACTTACCTCGTTGAGAACAACCAGGGGCAGCTCCTAACCCGTGCTGAGACTATGTCCCAGCGTAAGAAGCGGAACTAATCTCCCTGTGTCAGTCTGTGCCCTGCAGACCCATGCCTATGGTTTCCAGCGTGAGCCAGGTGGCCGCTTATCATGATTGCAGCCACCCAGCGAGTGTGTGCCTGGTTGACCATGTGTTGCATGGGTAGTGCCCTAATGTAATGACCTTGGTGAGCCAACGAAGAACGGTGGCTTCCTACACCAGGGGGGAATGACAAGCAAGGTGTTATGAGGCAAGGTGTGTCTTCCCTCCTTGGGGACAAGCGAGCCCACAGTTAGGACCCCTGACTGGTCCAGACCCATGGGGTTCTACCCTTCCTTACAGGGTTTACCATACCCCTAAGTGTGCTACGTATGTCTGTATGTGTCTCACTTCTCTCCCCAGCGTGGCTCCCGGAGACCGGGCTTCGCTGACGTCGGACCGAAGGTCCTAATCAGGTACTATTACCACTCCTATGGCGCCCAATTTCTGTGCTGGCGCCTATCCTTGGGGTAAGACGGCAAAAGCCCTACCTACTAGAGGGGAGGGGTGGCCAAGTGTGCTAAGGGCATACAAAACGCCCATTTTTGCTACAGGCCAAAAGCTAACGCACTCCCCTGCCCACGAGGAAAAGCACGCGGGACAGGAGACGCCACTACACTACACTCACTAACGCCAGCACCGGCCTTCGAAGGCAGGGTGAGCACTCATCACTTGCACTCCACTCCTGCCAGGCCTGCTGACCCTAACCCCTACACACGCTACTTGGGGCTGCTGTCGAGGAAGTCTCGGGCCCTAATGGCCCTCCTGTGAAGAAGACAAGAGAACACAGCGCTCCTAAGCAGCTGTGGCCTAACAGGGGACGCCACAACGCGTTTCCCCTGCTAGGGCTTGGAGGGAAGGGGTGCTCTCGTTGCGTGCACAGCGCAGATGTCGTTGAAGTCGAACTGCCCTCGCCAGTACTGGCTGAGGCACAGTGATTTGATTTGTGATCAGCGCCCTTGTTTTGCTGGGGCAGAAAAATGGATAGCCGTCCGCATTAGAGCGTTCGACTGTACCCTAGTGGGCAAGCACATGTGCTCTAGGGAGGGAGTCCTGGGTTCAAACCCCACTACCCCCAAACTCTTTCCAAAGGTTTTCGTCGCACGCCGGCGACTTTTGAGGAATGCCCCTTCGAAGGGACATCATTCACGGTACATCACACTGTTTTTCAAGGGTACCTACAGTGTGATAGGCTTCTATGAGTTGATGAGGATGTTTTTGGTAAGTTTAATGCATATTCTGAGGTAGTTTGGGAATATTTGAGCCTTTTTCCTTGGTCCTACTAGCTTAGCTAGCTAGTACTCCAGGGGGGAGTAAGAAAAAGTCACTGCCATGTCTTTCTTGGAGGGCTTGATCCAGGCCAAGCCCCCCTTAAAACCCTTTTGTTGATGCTAAGACAAACTTAAGTGTTTTTATCTCTCTTTTGTTGCCTAAAGTACACTTTCTCAAAGTAACTAGGGTTGTGACCCTAGCCCCCCCATGAAGTTCACCCCTACCACTCAACTGAGCGGAGGTACCTTCCTTCATGGAGGACATACCAAAATAAAACAGGCATTTCATGCTTGTTGGCCTTGGAGGTTAAGCCTAGTGGTCTCCCACCCCAAGACCCCTATACTCAATTGTTTCTACCACTTATTGTGGTCCTACTTTGTAACTGTTTCTGAATTCAGTTGCTTGGCCAAGTCATTTTCTGTGTGGTCCTGACATCTATGCCCCACATTCCTAACCAGCACCATTACACCCAAAAGAGTGCACATGAAGTGCCTAATGCTATCTCTGAGGCAAGAGTCAGACCAATTTTCATATAAAATCTTTTGTTTTATCCATTTGTGATTGAATCATTGTGTATAAACCTGCTTTGTCTATCTGCAGCCCTTCTGTGTTACACTGGATTCCAAAACCAATCATTGATTCGATCCACATCCTGTCCTTGCTCTACTTGCTGCTTTGGTTGGGGTTTTCAACTACAAAACCTGCAGCAATACATCAAAATATCTAGGGCATCATTCAAGGACATCTTTCTCTGGTTATTCCGAAAACTGATTGAAACCAATTAATCGGAATGCTTCCAAATTTTTCGGGTTCTTTTGGGCAGTACATTTTGTCCAATTTTTGCACTAAACAGGGGCTTTGGTAGCAATAAACGATGGCCGATGCTGAATAACAACTTCCGACGTAGTTTTGATCACCGTGCTCCGACTTGTATGGGCTCTCTTCTGCCGATGCCAAGATTTTGGTGAGCAAAGAGCAATTAATCAGTAACACCGGTTATTTTGAAAACTATTAATCGGCCAAATCGGTTATTTTTGTAAAAATAATCGTTTAAAACCGTTTATTTTCGAAACTACCAGGTCCGAAACCTTATTCAAATGTTGGTGTTGGTGTTTTTTCGTTGTGCGTGACTTTGAAAATGTCTGCTGCAAGTGAGGTACATAATGTGATCTTAGTTTCGGTCCATTCTTTTTCGGGGCATTGGTGCGGTGTATGTCCTTTTCCACCACAATTTGTACGTATGTGCTGTTTTTTTTATTTGCCGTTGGCATCGACATCGGTGCAAAGGTGCAAAAGAGGCACTCGTCAAGGAGATGATCCTTCGAATTACACATGCGCCATTTTTTCTTTCCCCGCTCCTTTCCTTCTTTGCGCATGAATAAGATGCAGCAATTTTCGGTATTGTGAGTTGGGTTGTGTTTCTTTTCCTTGCACCAATACATCTTTTTTGCTTCCTTTGAAGTTGAGGCTTTGTCCTTCGGCATGATGGTGGATTTCAGAAACAGTATAAGGATAATTCTTCAAGTGAACTCAACTATGATTTCCGCTTTGAGATAATTTGTTGTTTTCCGAAAGAATGACTAATAGGTGGAAGTAAAAAAAAAAATGACTAATAGGTTGTACACAAAAATGGTGTTGCGTAGCTAAAATTGGGCGACGAAAGTAAACTCGTCATTTCTGCTTACACGGAGCACGGCGAGGCATGCATAAGAGAAATGCCAATAGTTCTGCAAGACAGTCCAAACGATTCCTTCTGTTGCTTACGGATTGTCATTTGTGCCCAATTTCATGTACAAGAAAACCCAATGCATTGCAGTGTGTCCCGGAATGCCATGTGTGCCATATGTGACGACCGCAATGTATGAATGTGTAATACTTTATCACCAAAGGTTACCCTGTGTGCTGGTGGAAACACTGCGTGTTACGCAAGCCCTCCTCTCTGGATGCAGAATCCTCTCGCGGTCGGACAACTTGCGGCGGAATTGCCACAACATAATACCTTGTTGACCCAGACACCATAAGCGGCCCCACTCGAATAGGAAGGTGTTGTCGGCTTGCATTCTAGGAGAGGCAAAAGACGAACCTGTAGATTGCTCAATCAAAGATTGCAAATGCCGGAAGAGAGTGATGATGGACAATGCAAATCAACACAAATGCTTCGTGGACAATCGTTGAAGGCAAAGAAAACAAGCATAAAACATTGTTGGCTGTGGGTATAACCGAGTTAGTCCTCACCCGTGCGATTGTGGTCGTTAGAATCTCTTTGGTCGGCAAAATCTGAAGGTTGAAGGTGACCAAACTGACTTAAGCATGCAATGTGCCACTAGTGACTTTTGTTTGCAAGCATTTGGGACACACAATCTCTAACCGGCAAACGACAAATAAACCTGTGAGTGACTTTGCCTAAATGACCTAGTCCTTTAGTGGTGTGTAATCTCTTTGGGCGGCCACTCCTACAAAAGGAAGTAGTTGCTCGAACAAAGTTTTGAGGACGAAAGAAGCGACCAACACACTGTGTTGAACAAACCTGTGCCTCCGTTGGCCTCAATGAGTTACCCCACCCAATCAATCGCCGAGCTTGGAATCTCAAGCCACATCTAGATTCTGACGACTTCGTACCTAGAAAATTGGCATCGATGCATGCAGAATCAAAATTCGATCTCGGATATCTGAGTATTGTGCCGCCATACCGAAATCCACATAATGTCCAGCCGGTGCTGTAGTGTGGATTTGCTTGGCTTTGCGCGTGTGGGCGTCCAGATGGCTATGTGCGGCTGTGAGGAGGGGTACCGGGGGAGCTAGGTGGGTATCCTAAAAGTGGTGGAAGGAGAAACCCTCATATGGGTATATCTTGGGGACCGAAAAAGCTCATATGGGTATATTTTGGGGAGGATGGGGGAGGGGTTTTGTGACTTGACTCGGACCTCAGCAGTGGCAAACCCAACCTCACACAGGCAAACCCTTTACGCCGGTTTACGCAGTTTATGCAGTTTATGCAGACCGAACAGTTTATGCAGTTTATGCGGTTCGTTTTGGTTTACCAGAAGACCGGTCCAGACCGGTCCAGACCGGTCCTTGAACAAACCGCGTAAAACGATCAAAACGGGCCGGTCCGATCATTTCGAGCAGTTTATGCAGACCGAACAGTTTATGCAGTTTATGCGGTTCGTTTTAGTTTACCAGAAGACCGGTCCGGACCGGTCCAAACCGGTCCTTGAACAAACCGCGTAAAACGATCTGAACGGGCCGGTCCGATCATTTCGAGCAGTTTATGCAGTTTGACTTGACTTGGACCTCAGCAGTGGCAAACCCAACCTCACACAGGCAAACCCTGAAGGCATGGAACATAAAACTCAGACATGAAATGTGAAATGTCCTTAGTTCTTCGACACTTGAGCCCGCCACTCCAAAAGCTGCTTGCACCGATGCAACTCAGCTGGCGAAAGTTGTTCACCACATGCAGTCCGAGCATACAACTGAGCCAAGTGAGTATCAACCTGCTGAATCATCAAAAGCATATCACTGGCAACTTGTACATGTAATCTTCGAACTTTATAAATTCCGGATACGGGATTTCTTGGCCCAAGAAAATTGCGCGGCGTTCCCCATCTGTTTGAGTCATTGTGAAGTTCATTTGGAACTCCAACTTTTTCCTCAACCACTCTTGCCTTTGGGTCTCCAAGATATCTTGTTGAATCTTGGAGAGTGGCGTCCCGTTCACACAAGCCGCGATCACGAAGTCGCTCAAGCGCTTCGTGAACGCGCGCTTGGCGGTGTGTAGAAAAGGATAAAATTCTAGTCCTTCCGCCCGAACGGTCCTTGTCTTGGGTTCGACCTTGCAAGTGGCCTTTTGGCATTTCAAAAATCTCCTCCGAAGTTACACGGGCCTGCCTAGATCATATGCCAAACAATCACGCCATTGGTTCAAGTGCATCTTGTGATCACCTCCTTGACACTTGACTTCAACACCATATTGACTTGGGGGATCCCACACATAAATCATTGGAGCCGCATACAATAACGGATCATTACGCATGTTGGTATTGAGGTTGGTGTGGGGCACCACAAAATCAGGTCTCACCATCTTTTGTTTTTCACCAAGCTTGTCCCGGGTCATCTTGTCTATTTGCTTAACAAATTGCGAGGTTTGGTACTGCGGCCGTTGCATTGCCTCGGTTCCTACCCGTTGTTGCTTGATGGGCTCATCATCATCCGAAGACTCATACTCCACTTCTTCCTCAATGACTCCTTGACCTCGTGGGCCCTCCATGTGGTCTGAATATGAATGCGTGAACCATTTTACACCGAAATTTCTGTTAAATTCTGTTGCGTTCTCATTTTTCGTCTGTAGTACTTCAGCGGCTGAACAGGCGCGGCGCCGCGGCTTAATTCTGGCTTAAGCCGCGGCGCCGCCTGGCTTAAGGGAAAACCCCGCTAACTTGGACTGAACCGCGACGCGCAGAGTTTTGAGATTTTCTCGAAATTTTTGGCAGATGAAAGGTTGAGACGCTGGGAATGTCTTTTTCAGGTGTCTGTTTACCAGGTGAGCTATCTGTAATGTCGTCGAGTCGTCGATTTCGCAGTGTAATTTGGTCAAACTTTCAGACACTTAGAGGACCACTTTTTACCCCAACCCCACTAACTTGGACTGAGTTGTATGTAGACGCATTTGAATAACTTTGTGCCACTGTTTGCGTTCGAAGTGGTGTTTTTTGCATTGGACAGCTTGCAGCTGTCTAGTCATGTCGAAAACGTGGTTTGAGTTGTCTTTTGGTTGGTCCTGTGTTGTACTTGTTGGGGGTTTGTTCCCTTAAAGTGAAACTTTGGTCATTGGTCATGTACGCTGAGCATGCCATGTCCTTGAGACATGATGGGTTGGATCTCGACATGTCCCATGTTTCGAGTTTAGAAGTTCGTTTTTGGGTGTTTGGCCACAGGGTGACGTACGTTTTATGGGTTTAACTCGCGGTTAGGGTCCCTTTCCATAGGTCACAAGTTCGTTGTTCGGCCGTTGGGGTGTTTGGACCAATTCTGCACATGTTGGTTGGGAGGGAGATGTGCAATTGTGAAGATTGTTTGCTTTTGCCACCAAAATGTGGCTTGCATCTGCCTGCACAAGGTAAGTCATGGTCATTCAACACGTTTCTAAGTGCTTTTGACGTTTACAACACAAGGCTGGCTTGGGGATGTGTTGTAATTATAGCATTTGTTGGTTGCCTATCATCAAGGGTGGCAAATTGGTGTGGTACAATGTTGTAGTGACCAACTTTTGCTCCAACTTTTGTTGCAAAACCACTAGAAGCAGAGAGAATACACATTATTTGTTGACATACGTTGTGGGTTGTGGAGTGGTCTCACAGCACTTGTGGTGCTTTAGTGCTTGGGTGGCACACTATGCGGCGGTGTTGGGGTGCTACAAACCACTTCTAGGGGTGTCACTCCACGACCCCTCATAGAGTACAAGTTAGTGTCAACCTAACAAGTTAGTGTCAACCTATATTGGTTACCATTGCACTTCAATATCTCTGCATAATAGCTCACGGGGCTTCAAGCTCCAAGCTATCCTTTCCTTATGCACCCAGACACTTTTTATTGTAGGATATAGCTAGAGTTACACCAACGACTACAAACGAGTGCCAACCTTACTTGGTCACCATTTTTGTTTGATACCTTTCCTTGTTATGGAAAGGGGCGTCAATATGGAAAACAAGCTTTCCAAAGGTGCACACTATCCTTACTTTGTGTTGCCAAACACTTGTTGCCACCAAGAAGTAGCCATTCAAAAGAGGGTCACTTTTCTACCCCTCCACCCTTAGGCTAAGGTCTGACCATCCCTAGGGCCGTGACGGATAGGGTGTGTTCTTTTTGTGTTAAGAAGGTCTTCCGAACTCAAAAAAGTTCCAAGGAAAACTCACCTTTGGGGCAAAGTTTTGGCCCAAGCACCTCTTTGGCCCCTCCCTTCACCATTAGGCTCAATGATGGAAATGGGCCAATGATTGTGCACAATGTGACCGAAAGTGGTCAAGTTTGTAACTCAACCGAGGTGCCCGGGGGGCCCAGGGGCCGTCGACAACCTCGGCGCATGGCTGGGAAAAGCCAGCAGCCGCCGGCTTCGGCCGGTGGCTTGGTTTTTTTTAAAAAATTTCGTCGGAGGGACCAGATCCATAAATAATATTTTCGGATGACGTTACAGGCAAACCAATGGCCCAACGGGTAAAGCCGGGCATAATATTCGTAGGAGGGAGCACTACGGCGGGTCGAGTCCCGCCGTGGTCCCTTTTTTCCGTTTGGGGGGACTGGCGCGCAGTCAGATTTCGGCGCGCATCGGCGCGCGCCAGTCCAACAGGCGGGGTAATCTAAGTCGCGGGGTTTTCCCTTAAGCCGCGGCGCCGCGGCTTAAGCCAGGCGCCGGACTGGCTTAAGCCATCGCCGGACTGGCTTAAGCCAAATACCCACCTAGCTCCCCCTCTCCCGTGAGGAGGAGCCCATGGTTTACAATGGTTCGACCATGTAGGCACTCCTCCAGAGCAATGGAAGCCAGTGTGCGTGTGGATGTCTGGTGACCAGCAGGGTTAATGATGGTTTGTACGACCGCTGCAGCCAGTTTTGCTCACTAGGTTCACACCCTTCTTTGCACAGAAAGGCCTAAGGCTTCGTATCTTCTTTGGATTTGTGCATCCCCCCTTGTGCCTGCCATTTGACAAAGTGACCAAGCACCAGTCGACGTGCAAGGAAGTATTTTACACGACTGTGTTTTACTACAGTTCCTCGTTTCTTTGAACAGCCGCCGGCTTGTGGCATTTGTTTGTGTATTGTTTCATGATTTGAGGCTATTGCACGTCCAACTGCCCGTTTTTGCCGCCTGACGATAAGAGGAACCATCGAAAGATAAATCGAAGAATAAATTGAAGAAGAACAAAGCGCTTCGTGTCGGGTTGTTAGAATTTCCAAACATGCCTCACTTGCCGCACGAAGATTGTTTCTAATTTTGAATGCCAACGCCATTCGTCCCGCAAGTGAACACCCGCGGTGGGTGAGGTGCTCACTTGACGACTGACATTCCTCGTGTGCGGCAAGCCCAGCATATTTCGAAACTTTGATAACTAGAAACACCCGGTCACCCATTTGGGCACTTGAATCAAATCCTAGATGTGTCACGTGACATGCTACGATGTGTTTTCCCTGTCCCCGTCTCCCTCTCCGTGCCGCCATGAGCGTGCCTTGGTTTCGGATAGCCAAGAGTCATATGATCTTATGATTTGAGGCATTTGAAGGTTTGTAACGTGGTCCATTCTTGCACAACATGAATCACACCTATAAAAAGCTTTGAGCTTAGGCCACTGGGCTCTTTTGCGCGTGCTTTGTTTGTCTCGTCATTCAGTCGTGGTTCACGTGAGCCTCCGTTGACGCGGCGATCCCGCCAAACCACTTCTTAGTTGCCACTATCTTCGTATTTCCTGACGGCTTGCCGTGTTCCTTGATCGTCACCAATACTACAATGTAGGTACTCTTGTATTTGACATCATCATGGCGAAGCTCCAAGGTTTGGAGGTCGTGTTAGAATCAACCCAAAGCGGGAGCAAAGCAGAACAACCGTTCACGGACACCATTCAAACTACGTTGACCTTCAAAGAAAATGATGAAGTGGAAGTATCTTTTGAGTACACGAATGACACTTGGCCAGAGGTGTTTACAAACCCCTTCCAAGATTTGGCCCCGTTCTTGTGCTCGTAAAGGGTGTTGTGGCCTGCAATTCCGCCATTATCCGTTGCGCAAGTGCATGGCATTATCTCTACATTTCTCCTCCCTGTATCACATTTTCCCCTTGAGGGTGGGATGGGGGTGGAGTCGCGGTGGATGTTCCCATCCCTTCCAGTGCCGAAGTTGGGCCGCAGCTTTACGGACGTTACCTTAGCAAAACAAACTACCACGTTCGTACTCGCGAACCCGCCATAGCTACACAACTGCCGTGCCAAGTCGATGAAGGTGCTAGCTTGTATCCAACTTGGTCCAAGGGTCCAAGGGGCCGACGCCTCCGTTTTCAAAGACTGCAAGGGAGGCAAAAAAAAGGGGGGGCTTGTATGGCGACGGAGGGTACCAATACAGTGGGTCCACTTGTTTTTGTATGCACTTCCTCGGCCGTTATGGTACCCGACGTACTGGAAAGCCACCACCTTACGGGCGCAACACTATAGACTGTGGGCACGACGAAAGCAAGAAAAGCTGCTCACCAATTCACTCCAGGGACAAAACCTCACCATTGCACACCTCTGGCAGGGCGCCCCTCCCGTGTCATATCCGCATGTTTGATGCCCACCTTGATTTCCTCGCTTGCTAAATCCCTCACACGCGGTGCGACGGAATGCCCGTTTTTCTCGCTTTGCAGCTTGATGGTGAGCTCAACTTTGTGGCCAAGTATGAAGTGAAGAACGACTCGGGAGTCTTGATGGTGACTTGCTTAGAAATGTTCGCCGAAGTGGCAGAACTTGAATATCCCGAACTATTCATTCCATGGTGCCGGGTGTGGGTGATGGCGGTGACTGGCGACCCAAAGGCAAAGGAGAACTGGAGCCTAGTATCGGGCCCAGACAAGAGTTACTATGCAAAGCAAGATGCAGGGTTCGACACTTGCCATAATCTATCTAAGATGGTAATTGCACATGTAGGTGAAGCGGATGCCGATGACGACGATGATGACGAAGAGGAGTAAAAAAGAAGTGCTGGAATGAGCGGGGGCTCTTGGGGTGTGAGTTATATAGTAATAGATCCCAACATCGCGAGTGCAACAACACGGTGCTCGATGATGTGACAGTCCACATAGATCCTTCCCGAGCCGTTGAGCCTGTACTCGTTTGCTTTGCATCGTGTACACACGTGGCTTACACTTTTTGGTTTATGGGTTTTCATGGTGTGTTCAAGAACGATTGCATGTAGCATGATAATCCTTTGGGTTTGGATTCCGCCTTTGGGACTAGGGACTCTTGAGCAATCGCGATTGGAAGTAACGTTTGCATTGAGATACACCTTGTCACGACGCATTTTCTCTTGCCGTGCTCATTGTTTTCCATTCCCCATTGAATGCCGGCTGATTGGGTGTCGGCCAAGCAACTCATCGGGCTCGGTTGTTGAGCGACTGCACTTGGCGGCGGATTGAGTATGGCGGTCAACCGATCGCCAGCGGTTTATTGAGATGTTTATCT
The DNA here is from genome assembly GCA_964036045.1 of Eutreptiella sp. 'Long Island Sound 2002'. Lineage (NCBI taxonomy): Eukaryota > Euglenozoa > Euglenophyceae > Eutreptiales > Eutreptiaceae > Eutreptiella > Eutreptiella sp. 'Long Island Sound 2002'. The sequence continues at coordinate 1,946,260 of OZ038378.1, forward strand.
TGTTAATTTTGGACTCCAGACTTTCACATTGCACATTTATATACAGCTGCCCTCAGGGGGTGCACCCGCATGGGCAGATTTTACCCGATATGAGTGCTTCGGCCGCCCGTTATTTCACACCACGGCAGTCAACCGGTGCAATAGCAACCGGTTTTTACTCAGCAACCGGTTTTTCGTATTGGTTGTTGGTTTGCATAGAGGAAGGTTTTTAGGTGGCAGAATGGCAACATGGGTTGCTGGTTTACTGGCGGTTTTTCGCAATCAAGTACAACCGTGTCGGCCGAGTTCATGTCTTCATAGTGCGTGTAGGATGTGCTGAACATGGAGTGCACTACAGCTTATCAGCTACATAGCATAGCCACTTGTGTTGTTTTGATGTGGAGGTGGGTCTGGGTGGGTAAGGGGGTGTGTGAAAAAGTTGATTGCATCATTTGATTGCAGTCTCGGTATGAAGGGCAATATGCAGGAAGAGGTTTACATGGAACATGTTTGATGTTTTGCACCTTGTGGCTTCTTCCAACCTGTGCATCGGTGAGCACCCTGCTTGTGCACTGCATTTCCATCTGCTAAGCCCCAAAGCCTCATTGCACACATTGTCCATGGCATTGCAATGTGACGGTCCATGCATCCACGAAATGAGGGCAAGCATCTAGAAGCTCTAGGAAATTAAAGCCATCAAGAATTATCTAGCAAGCATCCACAAGCTATTAGGGAAGAACGACAAGCATCTAGAAGGGTCCAAGAAATTAAGCACCAAATCTTAAATACCAATGCTTTGGTACAAAATCCCCGGATGGAGGCACAAGAGGAAGCCTGCACCGGGAATGTTGGTTGTTACTTCATTTTGGATTTCGGTCAGTTGTTGTTCAATCTTCTTTCTTAGCCTCTAGATGCTTGCTATTATTCCCCGCTGGCTTCTTAATTGGTTTGCTTCAATCCCATGCAATAGATACTGTTTGAGACCAACACTCTCGAAATGAGGGGGGGGGGGCTTAAACCAATGAGCCCAGCCGAAAACAACTTGTTCTAGGTCAAAACTTTTTTTGGCCATTTTTTTGCCCCAAAATGGGTTTTTTTTTGTGCCGAAACCCCTACAACATTTCTTTTTGCTTCAAAATCGGGCAACACATATTTGTTTGAGTTCAACACCCTCAAAAGGGGGGGCGGGTTCTTTACATTGACAAGCCATGCCGGAGGTAGATTGTTTTAGGTCAAAAGATCCCATTTGTTGGTGAAAAATGGTATTTCTTTATGCTGATAGCCCTGAAACACTTGTTGTTGCTTTTTCCTCCAACATCATGAAACAAGTCCTCCTGTGAGCCCATGACCCTCAAAATAAGGGGTCAATCGGTGGTATTTTTTGGCCATCTCTTGGCCAAAAAATGGGATTTTAGGGTGCTGACAGCCCGAAACACTTGTTTTTTTTGCCTTAATATCATGCAACACATACTTTTTGGAGTCTAGTGCCCTCAAAATAGGGGGATAGGTCATTACATTGACCTGCCAGGCCAGAATCACACTGTTTTCGTCACACTGTGGCATTCTTTGGCCATTTTTTGGCAAACCCATGACAATTGCAAGCATGACCAAGCGTTACCAAGCAGGACCGATTTTTTTGGCAAGCATCCATTGTTGGTGGAATGCCCCATGTTTTTTTTTTTGCGTGGTGGTTCGATTTGTGCATACCTCCACAACAATGTGTGGTGTCCATTTCAAATTGCTTGGGTTGGGCAACCAGTTTGGAATTATTAGCAAAAATCCTCAGAGTACCATGAATCATCCGCGAATTTGGGGGGCAGACATGGGGGGCCAGATGGACAAGGTGGGGTTGGACAGAGGGGGGGCTGGAAACAGGTCGTACACTTCATTCTTTAGTGAGAATTATCCCCGCCGTTTCCAAGAAAGAAACTGGTCATATTCTCAGCATAACGTGTTCTTTGCGCGTGATCATTGAGTTGGGATGCAAATCGGGATGCATCAGTTTTTTTGTTCCTCTCATTGGGCTCGGTGTCGGCTGGCCCCGGTCTACCACGACGGTTGGGCCTGTTGGTATCCATCTTGTGCGATGGCAGACACACGTGATGTCAAAGTTGGCAACTAGGTGGTACATGAGTTGTGCGGATGAGGATGCTGCTTTCTAGTGTCTGATCTTGATTGGTAAGTGTGGGTTATGTCTACAATTTGTGTTCTGTGCTTCCACAGGTGCCCCATATCTTCCAAATAGTACAAGGGTTTGCAATCCAGGTCAAGTCAGATCACAACATGTAAGGGGTGTCTTTAGGACTCTTTTTTTTTTTTGTTGAGGACTGCCCTAAAAGACCATTGTTGAGGTATCAGCATTTTTCAGGGCACACCCATTGCTGTGTCTCAATGGCCCAGTCTGTCCATCCCTTGAGGACAAAAAATTTTCCCACATAGAATGTCAGTGAGAGTGTGGTTCTCACTGCGACTCTTGTTGAGCCCTAGTGTAGGAAAATGCATAAATCAGTCTCATCCACGACCCCCAATGTGTCAATGATTCCATGTCCTGTTCCACCAAGTGTTTGTGGAGTGGGAGAGAGAAAAATTCTATGACCACATCCGGCTACACCCCGCATGGATGCACGGGCACGGGCATGGGCATGGGCACAGCCAAAGGCAGAGGCACAGGCACAGGCACAGGCAGAGGCACAGGCAGAGGCACGGCCAGAGGCACAGGCAGAGGCACTGGGAGAGGCACAGGCACAGGCAGAGGCACGGGCACCAGCACAGGCACAAGCACAGGCAGAGGCACGGGCACAGGGCACAGGCACAGGTGCAGGTGCAGGCACAATAAGCCGTAGGAGGGCAAAGTGTGGTCCTGCGTAATTGTGACTATGTGGGGGCTACAGATGACCCATCTTGCACTTGCCAGAGGTCCAAGAAAACACCACTGACAACGCACCGACACTCTGTGCAGTGGAGTATGTGGTGCTGTCGTGCCCTGTGCAAAACGTGCAGAAACACCAAGCACAATAGTTTGCATCCATGCATCAATGGTTGATGATTGTTGCATCCACGAGCAACTCGTTTGTGATGCGATCCATTTGCAGAGCACACTGGACATGGAAAGTCATGGCTCCATTGCGTCAAGTGTGTGGGGGACCATGTGTTCGGGTGTGCCTGTGCCCATGCCCTGTGCCCGCCAAAACTGGATATCACATTTGGGGGGGGGGGGGCTGGGGGGTGCTCAAAAGTTTGTGTTGAGAAGGATTTGAACAAGGGTCAGGTACAGCAAAACTTACACGTTTGATCCGCGCTGTTGGCGGTCAGACAGCCGGAAACCGAACAGCCGACTCGAATGTTGGCGGTTGACTGCATTTCCATTCGGCCACTGACTGATCTGCTGTGCATGGGACTCCCCACTGCTTCTAGCCAAGTCCGTCACTGAAGAAACCCAAACTGTGTTGCTGTCTGCCTGTCTGCCTATCTGCCTGCCTGCTTGCCCGATTGACTGCCTGACTGACTGCTTGTCTGACTAACTGACTGGCTGGCTGACTGTCAGCCTCTCTTCGAGATGCACTTCCAAAGGCAATAGAATTTTCGTGTGTAAATGAAATGTTCCCGCCGCCTCCCTCAGGGCAAGGTCCAAAAATAGTCCAACACCTTTGGGAAACAGGTGCCTATATGCCTGTAAGTCAACTGAAAATCAACCTTGAGGTCAATGCCTTGGATGGTTGACAATGCAAGCAGGCACAAGCAAAACTCTTCAGTGGAAAAAATACTCCACATTCCTCACTGATTGTGAATGTACGTCAATGATGAGTTGTGCTATGTTGTTGCTATGTTTGAGTGTTGCCGCTTGTTGCGTCCGCGTCTTTTAATAATAATGCCTCAGAAAAGCGTTTGGGTCTCGCGTCTTTTTTAACTGAAAATTTTGGGCTCGCGTCTTTTGCCTTTCCTTTAACCCCCCCAAAATTGTTCTTTCGGGCCCTTTGGGCCCATTTTCCCCTTCCATTCTTCTAGACGCTAACACAAAAGTGGACCATTATTTATCATCAGCGTCTTTCCCCAATTCTACAGTAACCAAAAAAAATACGATTGTGCCCGCCAGTAGAAAAGTGTAATCTGCTAGTCATGAATTTCGGTGCTGCATCCACACCGGTTGTGGGGGCCAGGCCCAACACCCGAACCTATGGCCGATTTTGCCCACAAGAAAATGGATATTGCAGGCACTATGGAACAAAATGCAACTGTGTGTCATTGTGACATTTGTTGGGCATCCCGTGGCCCACTGGGTAAGCTCATGGCCCGAGCGATGGGGCTAGTGTGGTCATGCGATTTGTGTCTGCCACCACAACGGCCCAATACAACCCTGAGGTCGGATGGCTTACTTGTCATCCCCCGTGTGAACGTCCAGTTTGGGTTGGGGCGCCGCAGACCCCCCTTCTTGCCACTCTCGGACTAAAGCCTCCTCTTCGTTCAGCATCAACACAGCCCGGGTCATGCAATAATGCTGGCCAAATGAAATGGAAAAACAAACAAATGACAGGGGGCAGAGAGAGACAACGGATGCGCGCCAGCCCGCTTGATGACATCTGGGGCACGGTTGCTCAGCGGCGTGAACGAACGGAGATGCCGTCGCAAGGCCTCTGGGTGTGGTTTTACACAACCTTCACCTCACCTGCATGCACAAACAAGTGCTATTTTCACAACATCAACAACATGCAAGCCAACACCGTAACCGGGCAGGGCTTGCAGCTGCGACAGGGAGTACGTACTGGTCAGCCATGAACTCTGCACAGTATGGGCTGATAAGCCTTTGGTCTGCGGCGGTGTCCATCGTGCGGTCACTGGGCAACAATCTCGCCCGGAGGGGGGGGGGGGGATGGACAAGGGGGCAGGGGTAGTGCTGTTCTTGTTTGCAACTTCTGTAACGACCTGTTGCTGTCACACGCCACCAAAACGGGCCGGGTACGGGGGGCGAAAGGGGTCAAAAACAAAAAATTTCATTGGGGGATCATTTTCTCTCCTAAAATGATGATTTTACAAGGGGTTGGACATCCAGTACCATACCTTGGGGTATCGTACACGAATGACCCCCAAAAAGGGGGGTATATGGCGTACGCACCTGCGCTTGATCTAACAACCCTCTTCGAGGTGATTTCGATTTTTGAGGATGCAAAACTGCTTCAGCAGTTTGTGTACCAGTCCCCTGGGAGATCTCACCCACCAGCATCCAAAACCCAAATAGGGTGAAGAATACATAAAGAGGGCTCATGAAGAAACAAAGGTCCCAGAGTTGCTCTTCCAGAACCGCCCAACTTGGATGAGGTTAGTCCTGGTACCAGCTGGTGTCTGCATGACACGAACAAACCGGTCCCCCTTTTTGGGGGGGTGGGGTGTCAAAACTTCTTTGCGTATTCTGGGTGCTGTGTGTGGATTTGGACCTAGGTCCCGGGCAACTTTTTTCTTGTACATGGACCCCCTAACCCATGGCGGGGGTCCCGGGTCCGAACTCCGGGTACCCCCGGTCGCCCCCCCCCTATGGGCCCTTGCTAGTGAGGACTTTGCCGTTTTCACGCTGGATAAGGCTGTTTGGTGACACCTGCAAGATTTCCAAAAGTCGACTTTTTGGAAACCCTTCTGTCGCCCCTGGGATGGGTTTGGGTAATGATTTAGTGACAATACGGGTACTTGAGCACCCATGGGGACCCACGTAGTGGCCACCAAGCTCATCTAGCCCGAGCCGTGGCCCCCCCAAAAGCCCCGAAATTTGCCGTTGTGTAGGCTGTTTAGTGACACCTACAAGATTTCCGAAATTCGCCTTTTTCCTAAACCCTTCTGTTGCCCCTGGGATGGGTTTGGGTGATGATTTAGTGACAATACGGGTACTTGAGCACCCATGGGGACCCATGTAGTGGCCACTGGGCCCATCTAGCCCGAGCCGTGGCCCCCCCAAAAGCTTCAAAATTGCTGTTTGTAGGTGGTTCAATGGTCGTTGGTGTGCGCACAAACTGCCACAGCAGTTTTCCACCCCTACAGGTCAAAAATGGAAAATTTTGCAAAACACTTTTTTGATATTGTGACCAATTACAATGATGAAATATGCGATGTAAAGCATGTTTTAGCCCCCTTTTGTGTGTTTTTCGCCCTACTTGGGTGTGTGGGGGGGGGGGCTCCCAAGGGGTCTAGGGCACAACTTGCTTATGCAGCATTCCCGCCTCAGCAGCTCAAAAATGGAAATTTCCGAAACTGATTTTTTTGATGCTTTGACCATCCAAAATGATCAAATATCCTATGTAAAGCATGTTTCAGCCCCTCTTTATGTGTTTTTCACACTATTTGGGTGTTGGGGGGGGCGGGGGCTCCCAAGGGGTCTAGGGCACAACCTGCTAATGCAGTTTTCCCGCCTCAGCAGCTCAAGAATGGTTGTCCCTCTCCGCTCTTCGAGGTGCCTTGCCGAAGGCAATAGAATTTCCTTCGTTTGGTGCCAGCCCCCCCCCCCCTCCACTGGGGGACCTCATTGTGCATTCTGGGGAAACTGTTCAAAGGGGGAGGGAACAGAGCTGCCCACGCATGTGTCGCCCGATACGTTCACTGGACCAGTGCCTCCACCTGCGCGCTCTCAGTGTCTATTTTTCCCCCCTTCAACCACAACACCACCAAACCTCGACCTCCAAATGGCAGTGAGGCGGGATTTCCCGTCGGCGGTCGCCCCCTTCCCCCCTCATGTGCCCCCAATGTCCAACGCCAATTTGAATGTGTCCTGGGGAGACGCCCCGGCCGCGCAGACCATGTTGGCCAAGAGCGGGGTCCAGTCCCCAGCGGCTGAGCGGCTCACCAAAATGAAGGCCTCCCTGGGCACGCTGCACCAAAGCATCCGGACCGACGTCGAGAGCCGCAAGGCGCAGGAGGAGGCGCGGATCAACGAGGTGCGCGAGCTGGCCACGAAAGTGGACAAGCACCTGCAGCTCGAGGTGAAGCGCCGGACGGACGCGGACAAGACCCTGCAGCACATGTTCGAGACCCGCCTGAAGGACATCGCCGACAACATCGAGAAGGGCTACGCGGCGAAGCTCGACGACATGCGGCAGAACGTGGACATCCTGACGAAGAAGGTGGCTGTGCAGGGCCATGGCCAGGCCACGGCATAAACCTGCCCCCCTCCCCCTATGACCCCCCTTCCCCACATATAACCCCCCCCCCACCTATAACCCCCCCCCCCTTTGTTGTTTTCAGTCATCCGGGGACCTATACTGCAAAATTGGGGTTAAAGACGCTAATTATAATGGTTAGATTTTGTGTTAGCGTCTAGCGTCCGCGTCTTTTAATAATGATGTCTCGGAAAAGGGTTCGCTTCTCGCGTCTTTTTTCAATTGAATTCTCGCCTCTTTTGACCTATTCTTTGCTTCAGGACCCTCCGAGCCCATATTTCTACCATTAGCGCCCAAGAAAATTTTTCCTTCAGGACCTTCGGGCCCCATTTTGACTACATGAAGACAAACAGCAACACGCAAACATGGCACCAGCATAGTAGAACTCGTCAAAGATGCACATTCAGATTTGGTGAAGGATGTGCATTGCCTTAAAGGTTCATTTTTACTTGACTTTTCCGGACTCGGCCCCTGCTGTTCACGTGTCCCTCAACAGCACGTTGTGACAGCGGTGAACTGATCTGAAAGGTTACACAGATTGAAAGCCGTTCACGAATATGGATGTTTTAGCTGTTAAAAAAACACTGCACCCACAAAAAAATCAAAATTTAATAAAAATGTTCAATCGCTGTAAAATGCGGCCCATTCAATTTCCTTCGTTACCGAAGGAAGGGAGTGAACCGCCGCTGACCAGAAGCAGAGCTTCCCTCTGGGCCAGACCCCTCGCATCCCTTACCGTCACAACTTTTTTTAATGCCCAAACAATGCCGTCGCAACTTGTGACTTGTAGCTCGCTTAATAATGCCCCAGGACAGGCCTCGCGTCCGTGTCTTTAACCCCAATTCTGCAGTAGCCCCCCCTTCTCACCCAACTTGAAAGACAGAGCTGTGCAAAGAGACGGAGAAGCAAAGTGTGGGGGGGGGGGGCAGAACTTCAGGATACTTTGCTGCCAGTTACTTCTTTCATATCTGCATCAAAGAGGGCTGTGCCCTTTTCTTTTTTGCTGGAGGCTGGTTAGCAGCATTGTCCGCCTCAGGGACACGCTTAGCAACACGCTTTACAAATTTTCATATTTTTTTTCCTGGGGAGGGTTTCTTTGATGTGGGTGGGTCAGTGGGCTGGGGTTTGCCGGGAGCCCAAATGGGTCCTCAAGCAATGGCCTGGCCATGACTGGTGGGTGGGGCGACGGACCCGCACGCATCTCCGGGTGTATGGGTAGCAGCCCCAGAACACTCACCTGAAGAGGTCAGCCCGTGGGCATGCATTCCTTGCCTCAATGCGCTTCCCAGTTCCTCCGCGATTTCGTGTTGTTCAATCCTCCATGGCACGGGTCTCAGGGTGACACTCTGTTCTTCTCGTCGGGGAGCAGGGGGTTTCTTCGGGGCGCAGGCAGTTGTCTTTGCGGGCGGGCGGGGAGGGGGCGGGGTTACTGGACTTTCAGAAACGTAAGTCAGGAGGTGTGCTGCAGTTGTCAATCGCACAAGGGCTGAGGGTAGGTTTTGGAACCGGTTTTAGTAATTAATCAGCAAAACCGGTTATCGGAAGTTCCTTGTCAAACAATCGGCACAATCGGGTATTTTGAAAACTAATTTTAACCAATTAATCGGAGTGGTTGCAATCCTTCAAGATTGCTTTCGGTAATACACATGTACCAACATGGGATCATATTGCAAGGCCATTCAGAAGCACATGGTAGGGGGTCATATGGCATTGGACAATCGTGCATTCCTGCTTCCGGGTTCGAACCGGAATCCTCCAGTTCAGGCGTCAGGTGCGTGACGGCTGAACTAGCTCCTGAGGCATCGGGCGTCTGTCATTCAATCCTCAGGTGGTCTCCCTCGAGAAGGAGATTGTGTCCGAGCGGGAGCGCACGGCGCGGCTGGCCTCGGAGCTGCGGCACGCCTCCACGAACTCCGTGGCGGACGTGAAGGCGGCGCTGGAGCAGGAGAAGGCCACCCGCTTAGAGCGAGAGACACAGATCCTCAAGAAGATCGCGGAGGACACACACCAGACGCAGGAGCGGGTGGAGATGGAGAAGACCGCACGGGTCGAGGCCGTGGAGGCGCTGCGGGACGAGATCACGAAGCAGATGAAGACCACGGAGCGGATCGCGGAGAAGTTCCGGTCCAAGACCATGGACGACATGGACTGCGTCAAGGCGGCGATCCGGGTGGAGGCGCAGACGCGGGAGAGCGCGGAGGAGAACCTGGCCCACACCATGGACGTCATCACCAACCAGTTCCAGAGTGCCATGGCGCTGCTCAGCAAGTGAGAGGGCTGGGGCATGGCCCGGTCCTGCGGTGTTGTGGAAGGGCTTTTGGTCGGGTCTTTGCGCCTCCCCCCCGCCCTCCCTCCCTCTCTCTCTCTCCCTCTCTGTCTTTGTCTCTGTCTGTGTCTGTTTGCCTGTGCGCGCACGGGTTCTCTGACCAATTTCCTGATTGTGTGCATACTGACCCTTCGGAGTGCCCTCCCCGGAGGTGCGCTTTCGAAACCGTGGCACGACTGCAGCACCGCGCCTTGGCTGGTTGTGTGTGTGTGTGTGCTCGTGTGGGCTGCCGTTGAAGCGAAGCCCAGCCTCTGCCAGCCTCAGGCTGCACGTTTGTGAAGTGTTCACAGGCGAGTGCTTCTGTGCACTGATCCAAGGGAAAGACTTTGACGGCAGGGAACCACGTCGTGGGGGCTGTGGGGGGTCTGAGAGGTCACTTACAGTGAATCGGTGACATGACAGCTTCGCCTTTATGAGGAGCGACGCGTGCGCATTGCACTGAGGTGGTCCGGTGGTGGTTTATCCCTCCCGCGTTCCTCAATGTGCCTCGAACACGCCGGAAGTACCCATTGCACTATGGCGTACCACATTCGGTGTCCGTGTCCGGTCCGGTGTCTGTTGTTTGTCCTTCATTGCACGGGTCTCAGAGTGACACGTCTTTTTCTTCAGGGAGCAGGGGGGTTGAGCAGGCGGTTGTCTTCGTGGGGGGTGGGTGGGGGATGATAAGTGTGAGGAACGTGAGCCATGAGGCGTGCTGCAGTTGTTGATTGCACAAGGGATCATGTCGCATGGGACAGCCGTGCTTTCCTGCTTCCGGGTTCGAACCGGGTTCCTCCAGTTCAGACTGAACTACGTGACCTCTCCCATGTGACTGGAAGGCACCACAGGGGAGGTGGGGGCGGGGCATGTGCCAGGTAGCATGTGCCGCCCCCGTGCGTGACCCAGTGCGGTCGCACGGCTTCCCAGTTTTGGCCTTTTACACCCGCTCCCGGCACGCTATCTCTACGGCTTCCATTTCCAACGCTGTATTCCATTCCTTGGTGCTGCTCAAGTCTTCACTCGTTCTTGCCCCCTTTCCAAATGTCCTGTGTTCCAGATGTTTGTGGTGTCATACACATTCTAACCATTCCTAATCTACAGAGCAATTGTGGTCCAGCGGTACCCCTTTGTGTAGTCCGCAGAGGGAGTTTGATGCATGGGGGATCTTCTTATCTTCGCCCCTGTTCTCGAATGCATATCTTTTTGTGGGTCCTCATTCTATCCCCTCCGTCTACCAGCCCCAACTCCGTGGTTTCAAATCCCAGTTGGTCAAATTATCTCATGGTTCGATCCATGAAAGCCTGCCGACGGCATGCGAAGTCCATGCTGGTGGTCCAACAATTGTATTGTTTACTGATATTTGCATAGTGATAGGCCATCATCTCGTGAATCCTGGCTATGTGCAAGACTGTCCCTGTGGACAATCGTTGTCAATATTACCACCAGGCATGGCAGCATCAGTTTCAAGAGCTGACATAGACACAGGGTTCGTGTTATTCTGTATTTTGTATTTGTATTTGTATGCATTTGTGTAATTGTTCCTTAGTCGCACTGCAATGTGCAATTCGTCATTTCTCATGGCAGAAACATGACATTACGTCTGCGTGGTATCCTATTCTGGCATTTATTTTTGTTGCTTTGTTTGATTATTGAAACGATTGATGCATAGAAAAGAGGGTGTTGAGGCCCCAGCTGCATCCACCGGCAACCTCCGGTGACTTGCTGCAAAGCAGACATGTTAGTGCGAATTTATGTGAGGACACATACAAAGATTTTTCAACTCAGTCCCCAAGCCCAATGACGTCTCACTTTGGTCATTACTGGTCAGCCTGAGGAGTCACAAATTTTCTCAACTGTCTGGGCTCGTGTGCAGGTGCGTTGCCCAACTTAAAGGTGAATGCCGCTGCAAGGCCACATCAAACTGTTTTTTGAATTTGAAATTTTAAATGACTATTGGCTGAAAGTGGTGGCTGTGGCAATGGTGCCATGGTGCAGAAGCTCCATCATGAAGTAGCCTAAGCACATCCTTCACTGACTCAAACCGCAACCCAGACATCATGGATTTACTTGTGCACACCACATTTATGCGGCATTGACAAGAATTGAGGCCTCATTATGCTTCTCCTCGAGAAATTTCAGACGTTTCTGCGATCTACAGATGCAAATGGGCTCTGCATTTGGCATCCTCTGCATTTCGTGTGAAATGGGGTACAAAGCATGCTTGCAACACCAAAGGTGGCAGGGCTGGTTGCTGGGGCTGGGATCCTGCCCATTTCGGTCATGTTTTCAAGCAATCTTGCTTGAGGTCCATTACAGGTTGCTAAAGTTGTTTCAAGACAAGCCGAATGACCACATAAACCCAAATAAAGATTTGTAATGCAAACCATCCTCGCTTTGGAGACCGCAGGGAGGCAAGGGCCATTTAGCCTTGTTGATTCCTCTCTGTTCTGGGGACCCAGACGGCAGGGTTTATGTAGCCTGTTTGATTCCTCCCCGCTTTTGTGACCCCGAGACGGCAGGGGTAGACAAGCAAGTGGAACCACCAAGTTCCATGGTTGCAAAACTTCTAGCAACAACACCTTGTTTTGTTCCAGCAACAGCGTTGTTCTCGCAAGTGGTGGGAGGCGGATCACTAGAAATCAATGCCATTCCCATGGTGCATGAAAAGACCCCCACAAGTACTCACCCCCCCCCCCCGTCTAGCCCCCCCCCTTGTCCATCCCCCCCCAAGGGGGGGGGAACAGTCACTTGGCCTATGAACAATAAGTAATCAATAGGAACTCCCAGGCGTGCCAAAGGCGCCGAAGAAAAGTTACAGTTGGGTATACTAGAATTCAGGTTATTGTTGTGTGGTGTCCGTTCCCCCCGGGGCTGGGGGGAACCGTCATTTGGTGACAGTCCCCCCCGGGGTGGGGGGGGACTGTCGTCCCGGGGGGGGTGGGGGATGGACATGGGGGGCGGGGTAGGCACAAACAGGGAATCACCAAGACACAATGCTGCAACTTTGGTGATCACTTTTTTTCTGTCATTCGCGGCTGGAGAAGGTATTTTGGGGATGCTGATTACTGTCCGACCACTTGTTGCCACATGTCTTGTTGTGCAAGTGTACCCCCCCCCCCCCTGTATAAGCTATGCCCTTGTCCAAGCTACAGTAGGCGTAGGGACCGTAATAATTGTGTACGTAATTTAATACGTACAAGATGTAGTGCGGCCACATAAGACATGGGTTTGTCGTCACGTTTGCCAATTACATGGAGCCGGCCATTGACACATTTGTGAGTCTTTGCCCACTTCAACCCACATGGCTCTGAATTTGGGGATATTTGTGCTTTATATTCCCCTTTCTTGCACCAGCTCACCATGCAATCTTCTCTTTTTGAACCTAGGCGTCCAGTTATTTTCACATGTTCCACCGGTGACCGTGTGGATGGTACAATAAAGGGACCATCGGAGAAGAGGGACCAATTTGCGGTGTTGGAGTACATGAAGGGTGGGCAGATGGTCACACACCCTTGTGCCCCCCTCCCAAGAATTGAGTTTAGGCATCTTCAAGTGGTGAGCATGTGCAATTGTTCCGCATGGTGTATGATCGCAAGAAGGGTTGCCAAGCCGAACATTGGTCGGCTTCGCATCTTTCATTGCTTGTGCCAGGGTGTGAACCTGAGATTTTCATGTTCCCAACGCTTTCTTATGGGGGCGTTTACGCACAGCGTGCGCACAGCGCCAATTATTACGGTGATTATCCAGGTAACAACCCTGAAAACCACGCACCTGCGGAATCATGCACAATCAATTCAAAACTCAAAAATTCAAACATCCGATGCTTGCCATGGGTCCCAGGGACCTACATTTTGCCCCCTATAGCCCCGTCCACTGCAGCAGCCATTCAATGACGTCCTTTCAATCTTCTGAACTTACCAAACTCCCGGTGGTGGAGAACAGCCAACTTTTCGCACAGCGCGTGCACAGCGCACGGTACACCCCCTATGTTTGCATGCACTTGGAAATGTGGGTGGAGGTCAAGGTGCACATACCATGCGCATGCGCACGTGTGTGCCAGTAGTTGTATGTGTTGCGCGCAAGCTACGCCCTTGTCCAAGCTACAGTGGGCGCAAGGACCGTAATAATTCCGTACATTGGCGTAGCTTATACAAGGGGGGGGGGGGGGTAGGACCAGGCAGGCACTAAGGCAGTTCCACTGCTTTTGTCTTTTCCTGCTTTTGTCTTTTCCGGTTGCATCTAAACAAGACCCTTGGGAGGTCCTCTCTAAAGTGATGATTTGTGGGTGTACGAGAAGTACCCCCCCCCCCCCCCCGTGTCCAACGAACACTGTGTCCAACGAACACTACCCGTTCGAACCGTATTTTTTGTGTACCTAATTAATTCGGTACATAATTAGGTACGAGACATCAGAATTGAGGTTTCAGGCCAAAGGTGCGGGGAAATGAGGGGCTGTTGCAATGTATGTTGCAGAAAACTCTAAAGCAGGGTGTGGGGAAGTGGTGTCCCTCAACTACAGGACCTCTATTGCCCACTATGACTGACTCCCTACTGGCACCTGGCCGTGGCTGCCACTTCTGCCCGTGCCAAGAAAAGCCCCAAGCCCGGGGAGCACGTTCAGCTTTTCCGCATGAAGCGGGACCGCAACAAGGGCTTCTACTCGGAAAAGTGTTAAGTGGAAGTCTCCAGCGCATTGTGCTTTGCATGGGCTGGGTATCTCGTGCACAGGGATGTGTTACCGCCGGTTCACAACATTGTCGCGCGCAACGAACACTGTGTCCAACGAACACTACCCGTTCGAACCGTATTTTTTGTGTACATAATTATTCGTTGGACACGGGGGGGGGGTATTTCTGGTTTGGGGCACGTGTGGCACCTGTAGCGCACCTGCAGCACCGCAGGCATGCAAAAGTACCCCCCCCCCCTTTGTTAGTAACCCCCCCCCCCATGTATAAGCTAAGAGTCCAAAGTCCCAAATCAATACGGTCCCTACGCCTACTGTAGCTTGGACATGGGCGTAGCTTGCGCGCGACACATACAACTACCAACACTGGGCGCCGGGTTCAAAAAAGAGAGGATTGCATGGTGAGCTGGTGCAAGAAAGGGGCATATAATGCACAAACATCCCCAAAATCAGAGCTATGTGGGTTCAAGTAGGCAAACACTCACAACAAATGTGTCCATGACTCTATGTGACTCGCAAATCCGTCACCAAACCTATGTCTTATGTGGCTGCACTACGTTTGGTACTGAATTGGAATTAGGTTCCAAATTAATACGGTCCCTACGCCTACTGTAGCTTGGACAAGGGCGTAGCTTACACAAGGGGGGGGTCACAACAGCAGGTGTGTGTTTCCGTCCTTTTGCCATTGTTTTTGCAGGGGTCGGGGGTGGTTTAAGAGGTGTGTGCGGTGCAATCATTCCGGGGGGGAGGGCTCTTGGAGCCCCAAAGCATGCGGGGGGGGGGGTATGGAAAAGGGGTACCCATGATAGAAGGCGTGTTTTGCCCCAGAGGATCAGCCTGTGATAGGACAAGCAGTTGCTTGAAATTGGGCCACACAGCACGGCCCTGACGGAAAAAGTTCAGAAATTTTTTTCAGGACCAATCCCCCCAAACTGATATCCGCGTGATGGGGGTCATTTTGACATATACGGTGGTTCACCCCCCCTCCCGCCCTCCACTGCCTGATCCCCCCAGTGGTCTTGGTGGCGCCCGGGCAAGGGCCTCCGTCATGGGAGGCCTTGGGGGGGGGTCCCCATCCCCAAATGAACTAGTCCCAGGCTAAGCCTGTGTCGCTGCGCCCATTTGTGTCTACAGATGTTCGCAAACTCTCTGATGTGCACTGTGTTGCTTGTACAATCGTATGCATGCTGTGTGGTCCTGCACCGTGTCCTGTGGCCGCGGCTGTCCTTAGTGCCTGAAAAACAGACGGACTCCGGTAGTTCTGGGCCTCCACAGTGCAGTGGCTCGTCACGGGTGCTCTCGGGGAAAGGCCACCCTCTGTCGGTTGACTGTCAACCGCCGTTAGTCAATCGCAAACCACTGCCTACAAAAGGTGCGTTTCGTACACAGTTTAGAACCGCTTTCTGACAGCCTTGACGGAGGCAGTCGCCCGAAAATGTAATGATTTGCGCGGTGCATGTAGGGCAGGAGTGGGTCCGGGGCGCAACAAAACCTGCCACCCAAGATCTCAGGCCGTCTCAATTGTTTTCTTCCTTCCATGCACAGTTTTATGCACCCTTGTGCCAACACAAGATGCACCGCGCTCTGTGTTGGTCTCCTGCTTGGCGTCCTCCTCTCGCAAGTCTTCACTAGCATCTACGCCCCTGCCTCCTCCGCCCTGCAGCCCGTGGTGAGCCCCCCCCGCACCA
Source organism: Eutreptiella sp. 'Long Island Sound 2002' (assembly GCA_964036045.1). Taxonomy (NCBI): domain Eukaryota; phylum Euglenozoa; class Euglenophyceae; order Eutreptiales; family Eutreptiaceae; genus Eutreptiella; species Eutreptiella sp. 'Long Island Sound 2002'. Next base: position 1,962,052 of record OZ038378.1, read on the forward strand.
CTGCACTTACTACCTGTGACAATGCCTCCAGGCCTGCAGCCGAGCCAGAGGCGGCTCCTGCTCCGGTAGAGGCAGCACCGGAGCAGGAGGCAGGGGCGGAGGCGGGGGCGGAGCACGAGGCTGACCTGGCGCTTGCGAAGGACATCCGAGTTGTCTCCGCGTCAACGGGCCGCACGCGCTCGGCCCGGCGGTCCTCAGATGCCGGGAACGCCTCCGGCGTGCCGGACTGGTGTGTGTGGCCTCTGGAGCGCTGTCCAGGGGGATGCGGCGGGAAGGGCAAGTGTGTCATGGGGCAGTGTGTGTGCCCCAACGCGTTCATGGGGCCCAAGTGTGCGGAGTCCGTGAAGGGCTTCATGAAAACACCCGAGATCGGGTACAACGTGTACAAGCGCTACGGGTACATGGCGACGGAGCCGTTCCAGCACCGGCAGCGCATGATCCAGCACCACCTGCAGCAGTGCGACAACATTGTGGAGATCGGTGCACTGCTGACGCCCATATATATGTTCATGGCGGAGCCTTTCGCAGGTTTCCGCCCGTCGGTGCCCTCTGGGTGTGCAGGTGTTATGTAGGTGGGTCCTGGTCGGATTGTGGGTGTGCATGTGGTCATGCGTGTTGCTGTGGGTGTAGGTGGATGTGGATGTCCGTCTGGCTGCTGCCGTACTTTTTCACCCTTCTGCAATTTGAGATTTGGGGGTAAAGTGCTGGCACCGCAGGTGCCGAAGATTTTTTTTTTTTAGAGGGGGTACAAAACTTTTGTACTCCTTGGAATTCTGCTTCTGTGCTGCCAGGCTGCGCACATTTTCGACCAAGGATTTTCTTTTCACCCCCCCCCCCCGTGTGCATCCAATACGGCAGGGGTTATGGCAGGGGTTGTGTAGCCACATTTCATTTCCCACTCTTGCGACCCCCAAGACAACAGGTGTTATGTTGCCCATTTTGCCCCCCCCCCCCCCGGCTTGGCAAACCTCCAAGACGGCACCTGTTATGTAGGCATTTTGTTCACATGTGGGCTTCCAAGACGGCTTGCATTATGCAACACTTATTTGTTGAGCTCCCCCTTGGGGGACCCCAAGAGGGCAGGGTTTATCTCACCATTTCGCCCACATTCCCCCCTCCAAGATGGCTGGTATTATGTGGCCATCATTTTTTCCGTCCTCCCTTTGGGGACCCGCAAGACGGTAGGGGCGGTGGGTGGTGGCGGTTGGGATGATTGCGGCGGTAGTGTGTACTGGCAAAGCTCCCCAAAAGAGAATGACAAAACAATTCAGCCCCGGTAAGGCCCCCAAATGTGACCATATAAGTATGCCGGCACCGAATTTCGGGCATCCAGTGCGGAAACCCATGCGGATGAAATCAAATTTATTTTCGCCCATTCTTCTCAAGTTGAGCACGGAGGGTTGCATTTTCTTTCTTGAATCCACGAATCTGTTCCTCAACGCGATGCCTCTTCCCCTTTCTTGCTTGATACTCTTTGCGCTTATTGATTTGTGTTGGACCTCATTTGGCAAAATAAGCACATTGCTAGCAAGCATCATTCACCATGTTTTTCTTCCATGTCACATACTCATTTTGCCGCACTTCTCTTGCCTTCGCGAAACCGCTCATTTTTCTTCGGCGCTCCTTGTCGGTGGAGGATTGCTCCAAAGTCCTCCTCCTCTGGACTTGTATCAGTGTATCGTTGGTCCGGGTGAGAAGAATGATCGACAGAGGTTCGCATGAAGCACCACCGTGAAAGCCCACCACAATCACCAAGTCACTGTTTTCACTAAGGTAGGTTTGGCACCTTATGGAGCACCTGCATGTTCCACAATTTGTTGCAAATTGGGTCAATTTCAGATTCCGTGGTGTCCATTTGTTTGGACCCGCAATCATTGTAGCTTGCTTTACTCAACGATGGTTGCCAATTTTCATCAGGTCTAGGCCTGGCCACATTCGTAAAGTCGGTGGTATGAAGTGTGGGACATATGCATATCTCTTCCATAAGGTGATTTGTTGTATGCTTTTTAACCAAGGAGGAGGGTTTGATGTGTGATGGCGGCTGGGCCCCTTCAAAGGCGGTAGGTAGTGTCTCGGATGTAAGAGGTTGGTGTGCCAGCGTGTGAGCATCACACATACGGCTGTCGATTTAACATGAAGATGAAGATAAGGCTCATCTCGATGATCTGGCTTCACAGAGCAAATGCTTGAAGCTACTTGCTACATCAATTGACAGTGTAGGACTTACGGTAACGTCGTGACCACAAGGGTTATGTGGCCATTATTATTTGTTCCCCGCTTTCGGCACCACCAAGGCGGCAAAGGTGCGGCCACCCTTTTGCCGACATACGGGCCCCCAAGACAACATGGCGCAGGACACGGTCAGGGCTTGTGCTCTGGGTCGTTCTCGTACCTGCAGGCTGTACCTGTCTTGTCCTTAAAGCGGGGGGGGTGGCGTAAAAACTTATTGCCCCATTAATGGGGTCTTTGTATCCTGGATAGTCTTCCTTGAGGCTGCGGTTCGGCCAGAACCCGGCCTACTTTGCCTCAGCCACTCAGGGACATTTGAGCAGAAGAGATGCAAAGGGTTATGTAGCCATGTTTGATTTTGTCTCCGCTTTTGGGACACCCAAGGTTGCAAACATTATGAAGCCATTGTTGATTGGTCGCCACTTCGCAGATTTGGATTCTCGGCCACCATACTTGGAGACACGTGCCTCATCCTCCTCACGATTCCTCTTCAAATAGTTGTACGAGTTGAAAAGTAGGGAACGCTGCTGGTCACGCAAAGAAGCAATATTCGCAAAGGAGAAGAAGAGAGCACGCATGGTTTCATGCATAGTTTTCACCACACACACTCCTTTAGACTCACGGACCAGAATGTGCAGCATAGCATGTGTGAGTGGCGCCACCGGTCAGCCCAAATTACCGGACCAATGAACAAACGAACTCATGTCTGAAAGTGCCTATGGCCACTGCATTTGGTCTACGAGAACCGACCATGAATCCGCCAAGGGGAGGAAGGTAACCGTAGGACCGCAAGGGTTATGTTGCCATTGTTCCCCGCTTTGGGAAACCACCAAGAGGTCAAGGTTTAGCCGGTGTGCCCACCGGTGGGCCCGACATATGAGGTGTTATGTTGCCATGTTTGATTTCGTCTCCTCTTTGGGGCTCCCCAAGGCGGCAGAGGCTTTCCCAACGTTTTGCCCACCTCAGCCCAAGACGGCATGAGCTATGTAGGCATATTTCATGTAGTCCCTGCTTTGCCGACCCCCAAGGTGGGAGGCGTTATGGAGCCATTTTGGATTCAATTCCTCTGGGGACCACCAAGACGGCTTAGGTTATGGAGCCATTTTGCCCACATGTGGGCCGCCAATACTACATGGGTTGTGTGGACGGTTTCTCTTTCATCCTCCATTTTGACCACATGTGCCCCCCCCCAAGATGGTTGGGGTTATGTAGCCATTTTCCAGCCAGTCCCCGCTTTGCGCATCTCCTCAGAAGGACACGTTTATGTAGCCATTGTTAATTAGGCCCCCTCTTTGGGGATCCCTAGCATGGCTCGGGTTATGTACCCATTTTGGCAATATGATTTTGTACCCGCTCTCAATACGCTTAGGCTGGCAGTTGGTATGGAGCCGTGTTGCCCACATGTGCGCCCCCTAGACAACAAGTCTTATGTAGCCATGTTTGAATCAGTCGCTTCTTTGGTGACCCCCCCCCCCGCCGCCGGAAGATAGGGGTTATGGAGCATTTTGTGTCCATGTGGGCCCCCAAGAAGGAAAAGTTATGTAGCCCTTTTTTTAGCCCATCACGGCTTTGGGGACTGTAGTGTGCAGTGAGATGTGTACATGTCAATTGAGTTGGGCAGTAAAACATGCCTGGCCTAAGGCAGCATGCAAGCACATTCTGTTGGGTGGTGCAAACTGAAGAGTTAGTCACTCATGGAAGGTGATTGCGATGGCACACTACGAAGCAAGCACGTGGAAGATGGCCGTCGTGACGATAATACGATGTTAATTATTGGTCACCGGCTTTCCTTCACAAATATGCCAATCGATGTTGTCAAAAGCCTTCAATGTCTCCTACAAACAAAGAATTTAATTCATTTGAGCACCCACCACATTAGGTTGCCCAAATTTTCTTCCAATTTGGTGGGGAGCGGTGGTGGTGGCGGCGGGCACGTCGTGCCGGTGCGTAGTGGCAATTGTGCGGGTTGTTATGGCGGTAGGGGAAATAGGCAGCGGGTGCGTATGTGGGGCGCTTGGTGGTGGCGAGGCTGTTGGTGAAAGTGCAATGGGTGGTGGCGGTTGCTTTGGTGGTGAGCGGTGGGTGTCGGCAGTGGTAGTGGTAACGGTGGTGCGTTGCGTAGTTGCAATGGTGGTGGTGGTGGCAGCGGCCTAACTAGGGAACTTTGGAATGGTGTCAAAGGCAGCTCGGGGCTATTCGGCTATGGCATTGTTGGTGGCCAAGGGGCCGTGGGTGGTGTTTGTGGCACCGGTGTTGGGGGTGGTGGTTGTGCTGTTGGTATTGGCAACGGTGGTGCGACGATGGCCGTGACCACCACCCACCAGCTCGTCGCCAACAACACCGCCACCTGTTAGTATTTGACCGATGACCTAACCACCATTGCGTAGTTCCTTGCCCTCACCACAAGGACTGTTACCGCCGCATCGAGTGCCACCGCCACTGCCAATGGCCCCGCCAGAACTGCCGCCACCATGACCAATCGCCCCGTCGTCAACATTGCCGCCGTTGCCCAAATATTACATGCCACCACTGCCAGCTGGATGTTTCAGCGCGCCGGCCATTTCGTGCTTATCGTAATCCCTCATGGCTTATCGAATATTGCCACTATCAAAATCCACCGTTCGGGCACCAACGCAGCCACATGTCCCCAACGCTCCAACACCACCAACATCCCAATCACCTACCGCCCAGATCGGGCATGCACACTCTCATGCCACTGCCACTCTCACATGCTCAAACACCACCCAAAATGGCACACATTATGTGCACCTTTTGCCCACTTATTGGCCCGCAAGAGTGAAGCGGTTTTGTAGCCATTTTTGATTTCGTGATGGATGAGGGGAATCCCGAAGAGGGCACACGTCATATAGCCATTTCGCCCGCTTGGGGGCCGTGGTGTTTATTATACCGTAGGGTTTTTTTTGGATGTGTTTGGTTTCTTTCCTCTTTTGGGGACCCCAGGGATGGCAGGCGTTATGCAAACATTATTTTTCTTTTCGTGCTTTTGTGACCTCCATATCAGCACCGGTTATGTGGCCGTTGTTACTGTTTTCCTATGTTGGGGACCCCCAGGTCGGTACGGGCTATGTAGCCTTTTCCCCGCATTTGGGCCCCCAACATGGAAGGCGTTATGTAGCCATGTTTACTTCACCCCCGCCTTTCATGACCCCCAAGATGGCACATATTGTAGCCCTTTCGCCCACATGTTAGGCCTCCAAGACCGAAGGTGTCAAGTTTCCCCTTCTGATTTCGGCCCCGCTTTGGGGTCCCCCAAGACGGCAGGGGTTATGAAGCCTCTTTTGATGGGGTTCCTCTTAGGACCTCCCAAGGTAGACGGGGTTATATAGCTGTTTTTGATTGATACCGTCCTTTGGTGGCGCTCAAGACGGGCACGGCTTGTGTAGCCCTTTCCCCCACACGTGGCCCCCCAATATAGCAGGGGTTATGTTCCCACTCTTGTTTTCATCCATATTTGGAGCTCCCCAACGAGGTAGGCGGCATAAAGCTACTTTTAGTTTACTCCCCGCCACAGGCATCACCCAGACGGCTAGGCCTAAGTAGCCATTCTGCCCACATGTGGGCCCCAAATACCTCAAGAGTTATGACTTCAGCCTCTTGGGATTTCGTCCCCGCTTTGGAGATACCCAAGGCGGGAGGGGTCATGTAAGTTTTTTTTTTGTCACACCCAATCTTCGGGTTGGTTAAGGTGGCAGGGGTTATGCAACCATTTTTGATTTAGTGACCGATGACGGGAATCCCCAAGACGGCAGAGGTCATATAGCAATTTCACCCACTTGCGGGCCGTAGGGTTTATTGTACCGTAGGGTTTATTTGGAATTTTTTTTGTTTCTTCTCCGCTTTGGCAACGCCGCGGACGGCAATCATTATGCAAAATATTTTTTCCTTTTTGTGCTTTGGTGACCTCCATGACACCATGGGTTATGTGGCCGTTGTTAGCGTTTGGTGTGTTGGGGACCCCCAGGGCGGTACGGGTTATGTAGCCGTTTTGCCCGCATGTGGGCCCCCAACATGGAAGGCGTTATGTAGCCATGTGTGCTTCACTCCCGACTTTCATAACTCCCAAGACGGCACAGATTTTACCGCCCTTTTGGCCACGTTAGGCCTCCAAGACCGAGGGTGTTATTTACCCCCTTGTGATTTCAGCCCCGCTTTGGGAACCCCTGAGATGGGAGGGGTAATGAAATTTCTTTTGATGTCGTCCCTCTCAAGACCCCCCAAGGTAGAAGGGGTTGCCTAGCCGTTTTTGATTGATTCCGTCTTTTGGGGACCCTCAAAGCGACACGGCTTGTGTAGCCCTTGTCCCCACACGCCCCCCCTCACACATATAGAGGGGTTATGTACCCACTTTTGCTTTCATCCCCACTTTGGGGCTCCCCAACGAGCTAGGCTGTATAAAGCCATTTTTAATTTACTCTCCGCTTTCGGCATCACACAGACGGCTGGGCTTAAGTAGCCATTTTGCCCACATTTGCGCCCCCAATACCTCAAGGGTTATGAATTTAGCCTCTTTTGATTTCGTCCCTGCTTTGGGGGAGCGTTAGCGCGCCGGGCGCACGCCGGGCATCTTTTTGGACCCGTGCCCCTCTAGTGCCCTTTTGGGAGGTGCACTAAGGGGGCGCACGTAGCGTAGTGCAGCTATTTGGGCGCTTGGATGTACTAGAGAACCACACTTTGAGATACTAGGAGCATCATGGTGACCCCTAGCGTAGGTTTTGACTTCTGATTTTGTCTCCTTTGTTGGGGACCCCCGAGAATGCAGGGGTGACGTAGCATTTCCGCCCTCTTTTGGGCCCCAACCTTCCGGTGCTCTTGAGGAAACCGGGACAATCTTTGAATCCACGCTTTGTTGCGTGGTGCATCATGGTGACCCCTAGTGTAGGTTTTGACTTCTGATTTTGTTCCCCTTCTTTTGGGGACCCCCGAGAATGCAGGGGTAACGTAGCATTTCCGCCCTCTTTTGGGCCCCAACCGTCCGGTGCTATTGAGGAAACCGGGACAATCTTTGAATCCACGCTTTGTTGTGTGGTGCATCATGGTGACCCCTAGCGTAGGTTTTGACTTCTGATTTTGTCCCCTTTGTTGGGGACCCCCGAGAATGCAGGGGTGACGTAGCATTTCCGCCCTCTTTTGGGCCCCAACCTTCCGGTGCTATTGAGGAAACCGGGACAATCTTTGAATCCACGCCTTGTTGCGTGGTGCATCATGGTGACCCCTAGTGTAGGTTTTGACTTCTGATTTTGTCCCCTTTGTTGGGGACCCCCGAGAATGCAGGGGTGACGTAGCATTTCCGCCCTCTTTTGGGCCCCAACCTTCCGGTGCTATTGAGGAAACCGGGACAATCTTTGAATCCACGCCTTGTTGCGTGGTGCATCATGGTGACCCCTAGTGTAGGTTTTGACTTCTGATTTTGTTCCCCTTCTTTTGGGAACCCCCGAGAATGCAGGGGTGACGTAGCATTTCCGCCCTCTTTTGGGCCCCAACCGTCCGGTGCTATTGAGGAAACCGGGACAATCTTTGAATCCACGCTTTGTTGCGTGGTGCATCATGGTGACCCCTAGTCATGGAACCGGCATGCGAGCTGATCAAGGTGCATAGCTGCATGGTCAGCACAAAGGTCACTATGAAATGACTTCCAATGTCCACGCCCCTCTCGTCAGAAATTTGTCCCCAGAAGTAGGCACAATAGGAGGCAAGTGTGGTTTAGTGCAGACAAATGGATGCCTTACATTTGCAGTGTAACATTATCTCAATGGAACGCAAGAACCAGGAACGTCAAAATGAATGAGACCAAGAACTCAATCGTTAGAGTGTAGGGTTGTTGTTGTCCTGATGTCTCAACAGACGTAATGGTTGCAACCTTTGAGGTGAGGGCAGTATGGTGCATCTTGACACCCATGCGCATAAGCGAATCATTCAACGCTGCTCTCTGGGACCTACAACTTTGACTTAGGAATTTGTGTTGCTTTGGGGACCAAGAAACTGGTGTCTGCTACAAGTTCACGGAAGAGTGCAAATAAGGGACCTCACGTCTGGGTCAGAGGAAAAATATTCAAGGTCCGATACCTATGGCTGACTCATATACCACTAAGATTGATTTCTAGCCCTTCAACTCTCTTCTCAAGACCACATGTCCTTTTGATTCAGTGCAATCCGACATCTTTGCATGAGGCAGGGCTTGTCGGCAAAGGCAGGGGTCCAAATGAATGATAGGGGGCTACCCATATATAGGATTCAGGCAGGCTAGCACCTCTGGATGTTTTGAACAGATGCCCTGACGGCAATTGCTCTGATGGCTGAAGAAGTTAAAATCTGGAAGGGGCACCATAAATGGAACATCCCCACCGGTATATAGAGTATCAAGTGGAGTCACGTGTTGGTTGGAAGTGATAGCTCATTCTCAACACAGACATGAAATAAAGGAAACCCCGCGGGAACTTTATGTGCTACACATCTGATCAACATTGTGCCCTGCAAGACGGCAAAGAGACTGGACAGGTAGCCTCAAGAAGGTGTGAAAGCAGCAATGCATTTCATCAATGTTGTTAACTACTTGGCGGGACAATGACATCATAATGTGTGTCAATGTGAGATTTGCCCGGCGTGCGCACCAAGTTTGCAATTTTGGTGGTTTCCTCTGGACCGCCTGTCCACTCAAGAACATGTCCTGCATTGGCTGCCAACCTCTGAAACACACGAATCCTGCAGCTGAAGAGGTGCCCCGTCAGCTCAATCTCCAATGCTCCTCCGTGCAGCCAGGGGGAGGGATGTGCCTGTTTCATTCATTGTCTTATGAAATGAATCGCCTTGGTGCTACTACAGACATGCATGGCCATAGGCTACGCACCATTTTGTGTAAGGAGGTTGAGCGTGATAGACAGAGGGTGCTAGGGTACAGGACCATGGAGCGTTGTATTCTTGAGGAGGGTTTCTTTTATGTAGAGCGGTACCTTGACTTTGTTAGGAAGGAGGGGCTTAAGAATTTTGGCATTACTACCGATGGTAACTTTCTCTACAGGAGCAGAACGAAAGGTGTTGCCAACATTTTCCCATGCATCAGGCACATTTGGCCGTGGGTTTGGATAGGATGGACAGTTGTCGGAACTGTGCGCACCACCACACCTATCACAGCTAATCAGCACAGCATGACTTTCCACCAAAGGAGAATGCACATATCCCCCAAGAGCGGCCGTGGCCAGCAGATCAAGTGCCGACGGCATTGCTTCAGAAGTGTCTTCTGCAACTCTAGGCTGTGAATTGGTGATTGAGTGCTCCAACCAAATTTGTTTCGAGGGGGCCACGGCGCTGGTCTCATCATCTCTGCTCACTACAATCTCCTTTTCTGCCGACTCATTTTCAAAAAAGAGTCTAGCTTTCTTGGACAAGACACCCATCCTGTGGTTGTACTTCCTCTTTGACACCTGGAAAGGGAAACCATGGGCAAAACAACTTAACACACTTGAGCGGTTGCGTTCTCAGAAAGCGATCCTAACTGGCGCCCTTCAATAGTCTAGTGTGCCAAGACTGCAACGTTTCTGCACATCACATGCAAGCAAGGTTACTATAGCATACATCTTGATGCTCCTTTGTTGCTGAGGAGACAGTTTTGGCAATGCCAAACTTTTTGAAGGTCGCCCCCGCTTCCGAAGAATGCTTTCTGCAAACTCTAAAGTGCAAGAATTACACAATAGGAATGGAGCGAAATATAACGCTTTGAACCATGCTCTCAACATACAAACCTGCTTTCGGGGCCTCACTCTGTTGTTGAATTTCCCATGACGATGCAGTACTGTTGAGTGCAGTCATTACCTAAAGTTGGGTCATTAGGCTTGTAAAATTGGGGTTCACTCACTAGGGCGGTGGCGGGTTTGGTCAGATGAAGGATGGGGGAGCACCTCAGACGTTGCAGTGGTTGTGGTAGCGGCCGCAACGGCGGCAGCGGTGTTGCTGTTGCTTTGGTGGTGGCTGCTGGCAGCGGTGGCAGGGGTGCTGCGGCTGCGGCTGCGGCTGCTGCTTGTGGCGGCGGCGGCGGCAGCACTGCTGGTGCTGGTGCTGGTGCTGCTTTTGCCTGCCTCCCTCTTCTTCCTCTTCGTGACGTAATAATCACTAAAAGTCCCCCTTCTTCGGCGGCGGCTGCTGCTGCTGCTTGTGGCGGCGGCGGCGGCCGCCCTCACTCTCCTTGATTGGATGAGGACAATGCTTGCAGTATCTGGCAACGAGATCCTTTCTTCTTTTCCAGTACGTTGGATTGGTAGCCTGGAAAATACGGACAAATCCACATATCAATTGAATGCATAGGGCATGACAACTTGCTACGCAAGCCACACACCATTGATGACTGATCGACTAGTTCTTCTTCCTCACTGCACACTTCGTCTTGAATCAGCCATGTTTCATCTTCTTCTTCCGCTGATTGTTCCTGTTCATTTTCCGACTCCGGGCCGGTAGCTGTTGTATCATAGTGGTCTTCCATGTCCTTTCCGCCAAAGGATGCAAGATCGTCGTCAAATGTTTGCCCTAAAGAAACAGTGCATTTTTCCATGGTTAAATGGCATAAGGAATGGCGGCTGAAGTATTTGGAGAAGGAGATTGCCGTAGAGACAAGAATTTTCAAATGTGTCATCATGAACACTGAAATTGATCAGCACAAGCATATGACAAATTATAGCAATATGTTCCCCGAATTTACAGTGTAGGTGGACTAGGGCAAAAGCCAAGAATTTCATACACGCTGCAGTATGTTTACCTGCCTTGGTGTGCTCTTGTCCGCAAACATGGTCCAATGTGGCAACACGACCACAGTGCTCGCACACTGGGAACGAATCTGGAAGGACAGTACACAATTGTTTTTGTTGTGTTATGCCTTAGGAAATGCTCAACTACAGGGTGCGAACCTATGTCAATATGCAGATGTCACGTGGACGAGGTACATGACAACGTACATACCAAGCTCAAAGTCATTGGCGTACTTTCTCTCAGCGGGGGTTGTTTCTTGAATTCCCGAGGAAAATTATCAGCGGATGAAAACAACAAAAAGGTGGGTACCGTCAGTCCTATGAATGTAGGGTTGTCATTCAAACATTGCTTATGGCCTATTTTTCTATGAAGCACGGGAGGCACCTTCTGTGCAGCCCATATGTTTTGCGTGTTGAACGGCTGGCCCGCGTCCGGCTGCGAGCTTTCCACACCCCAAGCACATTTGGGACCGAGGTACAGGGATGTATGGCATTCCTTAAATGAAAAAAAAGCTACACGAGTAGCGCAAGTTGCAGGCACGGTTGTGTGGGTTGTTAAATGCGCACAGTTCCAAATGTGTGACTGTACATAAGACTTCAGCAAATGCAATACTCTTCAAATGTCATGGTGTTTGTGATTGCAAGCGGCTTGCCATGCACTAATATGATACACTGGTGCTAGACCATCAAAACGTGCATTACTACACCATCACTAGTTGCTTTCTTTGCAACCTTCTACCTTGCGAGGACGAAGAAAAGGGTTGTTCTTGGCATTGTCTGATTGCTACACTTTATCTTTTCCTGATGTAGCCAAAGCATGGACTTTAGCTCGCACAGATTACCAAGATGATTCAGAAAGCGCAGATCAACAAGGAAGATTGACCCATCCTAGCAGCTAAAGGGTGCTCGGTGAATTTCACTGCCAGGCAGTTCATTGCCCACGGGCTCAAGCCTTCTTGTGGGGCTCAAACTCATGCCCTCCTCACATCACAACTTACTTCTCGAAATGTTCGTATTATGGCTTAGTACCAATGAGTGTGCATTTAGGTGTTGTGGACCTAATCCATGGATGCTCAGATAGCGGTCATTTTCATGCTCCCCAGAATCTTATCCAACGCCGCTTGAATCTGATGTACTCCACGTGGCCCCAGCAGTTCCATCCCTCACAGCCTTCCCCTTGTTTGCCCCATCCTGCCCCGTCTCTTTCAAGCCCACAATAGCCAATCTGGTCTTGCAGTACACTGCACCGGTCCGCCCGGTGATAAACTGCCACGTGTAGTACTGTCCCAAATGCCCCATTTCATCACCCTCTATGTTCCCCTAGCGTGTCCCGTGGCATACTACCTGGCCGCACAGCCCCCTATAGCGTCCTGCGCGATGGCACCCTAAAGTGTTCGCCTCCGGGCCGGGCAACATGGCCTGGCCCGTGCTCCGCCTGGCTAAGACCGGCCGGGATGCACAACATTGCCCAGTGCCACCTTGCCCCACACTATCCAACTCGCTCCAATCCTTCATGCCTCGCAACGCCCAACCTGATCATGCTTCATGCACCCTACCCTTGTCTCGCTGTGCAGTCTCCCCCTAACCCTTTTTCACACCGCCTGAGGCATTGCAAGCCCACACTGCCCCGCTGTGTTCAACAACACATTGCCACAATTTATCAGCCATACACCTGTAGGTTTTGACTTCTGATTTTGTCCCCTTTGTTGGGAACCCCTGAGAATGCAGGGGTGACGTAGCATTTCCGCCCTCTTTTGGGCCCCAACCTTCCGGTGCTGTTGAGGAAACCGGGACAATCTTTGAATCCACGCCTTGTTGCGTGGCCCCGGTTGGCAGATGTTTTGATTGGGGATGGGTATGGACCTTCTCATACCCGAGGTGATTTCTTTGATTTTGAAGTTGGGGGCCATGATGGTGCTTATAACGGCCGGATTCATGTCATTGTGCCATTCATTGGAAGAAAGAATGGCACTTTGACAGCCCGCCAACAATGTTACAATGATGTGCATGGGTGGTATAGGGCACGCATTGAGGAGCCGTCTGCTCGGTTGTGGCATTGGGGTTTGGTTAGGAACATCTGGCCTGGCGGCCCCAATGAGTTGCACCAGTCAGTCCGCATTTTGTTGCATTTTACACAGTTTTGCATCCAGAGGCAAGTCCGTCACCCCCCCTACGGACCATGGGAGCATGTCCCGCCTCAAGTATGGACTGACGAAAGCAACTCGGCCGCCACGCAAGATGAGGCAGAGGATGAGGCGGAAGTGTGTGTGTTGTGTTGCCAAAGGCGCTCCAACGTCGCAGTTTGTGATTAGTGTAAGGAGCACTATTGTCATTACTGTATTGACACCCACACTTGTGGGACCAATGTTGTTTGTTAAGTACACTATGAATGACAGTTGGAGTGGTGGAATTCAGAGATATTGCTTTATTATGCAACGTGTTTTGTAGGGAAGGTGTGCAGTGCAATGTGGTATACTTGGGGGGCTCCATGAGAGGGTAAATCTGGGGCTGAAGTCGGGATAGCTGATAGAAAAGTAGCGCACCGGGCGAGCGCCGGGCGCGCGCCGGGCAAACATTCCCCCTTTGGAGGTACCCAACGCGGGAGGGGTCATGTAAGTATTTTATTCGTCACACCCAATCTTCGGGATCTCTAAGATGGCAGGGATTATGTAGCCCTCTTTGATTGAGTAGGGATTTTGCAAGCCCCAAGACGGGTTATGTAGCCATTTTGCCCACATTTGAGCCCCCGAGATGGCAGGGGTTTTTGTAGCCACTTATGCTTTTGTCCCCACTGTGGGGAGCCCTTCGATAGCAAGTGTCGTGTTGCCTTTTTTCATGCAGTCTGCACTATGGGTAAACCTTGAACGGCCGCCCTTTTGAAGCTAGTTTGCCCACATGTCGGCCTTCAAAACAGCAGGGACTGGGTAGCCCTTTTTGAATGAGTGCATACTTTGGGGACCCCCAAAGATGGCAGGGGTTACGAAGCCATTTTGCCCACATTGGGCCCCCCAAGATGGCAGCCGTTATGTAGCCGTTTCTGATGAGGGCTCCACGTTGGGGACCCACAATGGCGGGCGTTGCTTAAGCATTTTGCCCACTTGTGGGCCTCCAAGACGCCATTGGTTTGTATCGCCATTTTCAGTCCCCGCTTTGGGGACCGTGTCCATTTTGCTCACGTTTGTTTACCTCCCCGGTCTTGGGGTTCCCCAAAATTGGACGGGGGTTTTCACCATAACGCCGAACGTGTGTGCCCCGGCACGGATGATTCAGCCATTGTTCATTGAATCCCCGAACTGGGAACCCCGAAACTGGCAAGGGTAATGTAGTGGTGGTTTATTAGGTCCGTGCTTTGGGGACCTCAAAGACGGCGGGAGTTTTGCAGCCATTGGTTGCACATGTTAGCCCCCAAGACGTCACGGGTTATGGATCCTCTTTCCCCCCACTCTCCAGCAAGTAGGCACTGGTTGTGTAGCCAAGTTGACCACATCCGGGCCGGCAAGGTGGCGGTGGATATGTAGCCACCTTGCATGCGCTCCATGCTTCGCAGGATCGCCAAAGCGACATTGGCTCTGTGGCCATTTAGCCCACATGTGTGCCCCCAAGACAGGTGAGGTTATTTACCAATTTCCGTTTTTTCTTTCTCTTTGGCTGCTTCAAGACGGCCGGGGTTATGCTGCCACTCTTGTTTTTTTACGCCGTTTGGATTGTAGGATTTCTGTGGCCGGCTTTCATTTTGTGTTCTCTTTGGGATTCCCCTAGATTGCATGGTTTATGTAGCCATGCCGCCCACATTTTGGCCTCGAGGGGAAAAGCATTTATGTGGTTGCTTAAGATGGTAGTGGTTATGTAGTTAGTTTGCAACATGTGATTCAATCCCCGTTGAACCCCCAAGATGGCAGGTTTCATGTACCCATTTTGACCACTTGTGGGTCTGCATGACAATATAAGGAATGCATTGGATGTCCATTGTTGAACGGCCATTCAGTAGAACAAGACATGTTCGGCGACACCTTGCATGTCGTACATCCGTCATTCCATGGTGTTTGTCAACACTAACCATCCGTAATCACACCAGCTACTGTTGTGTGGCACGCACAATTGTGGCCCAGCCACACATGCGCCCTCATGCGCCTTCCTTCTTTGCGCCTCTTGTATGCTGTTGTTCGCTTCTTTATAGACTATCCTTTAGCTCCAAAAGCTGGGCATCATGTTGTTAAGCCCCATAATTCTCAATGACCTTTTCCTTCTGGCAATTGGCTAGCTCGACTGCTCTTTGCACGCAGTGATTCAGGCTCTAGATTAGTTTTCTTGTGTGCATATGGCCAAGGACTTCCAATGCAGTCGTCGCATCATCGCCTTACCCTCAGGATCTCCACTGCTGTTGGCGAGGCCTCCTCATCGTAGCCTCCCCGGGTACCTACTAGAACGGTTTGTTGACTCCTGCGGATGACGAAGCTGCTCACAGCCGGCCACAGACATTCACCATGGTCCTTGTACAAAGTATTGACGCCACAAGCCAAGCACTTGAGTTGGGTGGTCGGGGAAACTCACAATGAAGAATTAGGGCCTTGCAAGCACAACTAGCGAATTCCTTTGAGCGCAGAAAGAATTTGGAAGCTATGGCTGAACTGCTGTGTCAACGGGATGTTCGCGACCGAGACACGGCACTTTTGGTCAACAGTGTAAAGGATCTGACCTGGGTATTGCCCCGCCCCCCATGAATTAGCTTTGGGTACATGAGGAAAAACCCTCCACGGTGCAAGTTAAGTGCCACTCGCTCCCATGGTTACGCAAGACCAGCCAGGCCACCCACAAGGAAGATGGTGTCACTCCTATCATTGGTTGTCAACTGTAGTTCTCGTTGTAGAACACAGGGCTGCACAACAGCCTGCGGGAATGTTGTGCATGTCCCCGTGCACACTTTGATTTTCATGGCCTTGGACACCCATATGGGCCGACTTGTGCAAACTTACTTTTGTCATCCATGGCCTTGTTGTTGGTGTGCAAAATGATCATGGAAAGATGCCCCACATACTGGTTGCGATGGCATCGTATTCCGCGGGTGCCCCACTAGCCATGATAATTTAAATTAGTTTAGCCATGGTAGTGTGCCACACCATGGGGCGCCCATTAGAGTGCTCTACCTAGTCCCCTGTCTTGTAGGTTGGGTAGACTAAGCTGGCCCACTCCGCTGGGATTCCCACTCGCCATTTGGGCGATGTCACAGTGGCGGGCCACTAGTTGGCTTTTCTTGGGGCGCTGGGGTCTTCAATTTGCCTCTCCGGGTAGGCTATGCATCCCCGGTATTTTTTGGAGATTGCCTTTGTTGAGCGCCGCGTTGAGTTGTCGTCACGGGGGGCTCGCCGGGACCTAACCCTTTACGCCGAATCACCCCCCTCCCCTCCTCCCTGGAAATTGGCTGGAAAGTGCCGGACCATGGGCGCCGAAGGCGCCCTATGCAAAATTTGCTTGAACTAGTAGAGGGTGAAAAAATGGGTTTTCACCCCATATGTCTATGCTCAAAGTACTCAGTTTTTTGAGGAGAACCCAATAATGGATGAAAACCAAATTGGACCAAATATGAATACCACCTCTGTGCTAAGGTATGTCAGAGATGGCCCATACCCTAGTGGGTAAAGTTGTGCCTGTGCAACAGAAAGGTCCTGCGGTCAAACCCCAGTGGGGGTAGTCTGCAAGACTCTCGGCAGGATCAGGGACACCGCGGGAAACTTTTCAGATTTTTGTTTTTTTTTTGTGCTTTGATTTTGTCCCCTTTGCTGGGGATTCCCAAGAAAGCAAGGGTGACGTAGCATTTCTGCCCACTTGTGGGCCCCCCATAAGGTAGGGTTCAGGCAGCCAATTCTGATTTTTTCCCCTTTGTTTGGGGAACCCTCAGAATGTAGGGGTGATGTAGCATCTCCGCCCTCTTTTGGGCCCGCTTTGATTTGTCCCCTTTGTTGGGGATCCCCGGGAATGCAGGGGTGATGTAGCATTTCTGCCTACTTTTGGGCCCCACGAAGGTAGGGTTGAGGCAGCCAATTCTGATTTTGTCCCCTTTACACTTTTGGACAACCCCCCCCACCCCCCCTCCTCCAAAGGGTTTCGAAACATACTCCTTCTTCACAACATGCATGGTTCCGCCTCGGTAGGGCGCCACTGGCAACAGTGGCCGGGAGTTTACTCGGGAGTGCTATGCCTTTGAACACAAGTACCACCTACCATGCCCCCCCCCCCCCTTGTTGCAATTTTTTTTTTGCCAACATACATACCCCAAAAATGTGTTGCGCGATGAGGGGGTCATTTTAAGCCATATATGTTGGGGTCCGGGTGCCCCCCTCCCCTTCAGCCGGCCCCGGACCCCCCCAAGACCTGCCCCCCCCCCCCACCCCGCCCTGAAATTGGCTAGAAAATGGGTGGGAGTCGGCGTATGGCCCGATGGTACGCCCGCCCCGTGGTTGTTGTAGGGTAAAGGGGGTGTTATGGATGGCCCTATGTTGATTTTCCTTGAACAATCGGCGAAGGTTGTATATTGGCTCAGTTTGGTAGTTGCCGAACTCTCCAACCCCTGAGTGGTGTGAATGGCGAATGCTCCGGCGGACCTTGCGCATGACCAATGTGGGATCATTTGCAACTCGCGCTTTGATGCCCCCGTGACCCATGTCGCCGACGACGCGACGCACATTCTTGAGGTACTTGTAGGGTTGGGGGTGATGGAGGTAACGTTGGTGCTCATGGGTGACGTCACACGCCCAATGTGCGCGCCACTTGTGTATCCGGCGGCGCGCTTTGTGAAGGCGATTAGGGATCTTTTGCATGAGAGGGTGTGGACCTCACGTGGGTTACGTGGTGCATCACCTCATTGTGTGTCCTTGGAAGCTTGAAGCCATGGGTGCCTGCCGCATGGGCAGGTTGTGGTCTGGTGCCGATTGTTTTTTGACCATGCGTTGCACGGTGTGGTAGTTGGTTGTCCAATGACCCTGGTCGTCTTCGAACAGGAACCCCCAAGGCTGCAGTCATGAAGGTAGGTGTTTACTTGCTCGGAGGGGGCAAGGATGGGGCGAGTTGTAGGCTGCTTCTACGGGTACATGGAGGTATACCTCGAAGGGTGTGTGTGTCCCGCGACCTCAACAGGTTGGTGATTGTAACGGACAATGTCATGTGTCAAGTGTGTGGAGTCCGAGGACTGACTTCGTAGGGGGGTGCTTTGGTATTGCAGGCCATGTGGTACATGGCCATGCGCACCGCCACGGGGTCAGCTGCTGAAATTAGAAGGAATTTGTGACATCTACCCTATCCACCTTTGTAGCCTCACCGCTATCCTCTGGAAGTGCAGATTTCCACTATGGGCCATGGATGCATTGTGACACGTTATGATTTACTCACCCGCCCCCCCCACTCCCAAAGTGACGCAGAATAGATCCATACATGGCATGGTCAACACAGCACAACAAGGCTTCAATTGTGCCAAGAAACTGTGGGTTTTTGGGACCAAATCGGCACCACAGAAAATATGATGAATCACTCGGCCCTGGTTTGATGGACCGATCTGCAGATGAAGTGAACCAAATTGCATCACCTGCCTTCACTCGATTGGCCCTCCCATTCGTTGTGATCTGCCAACTACCATGCGCTGGTTTGAGGGGCACCAATGCCCAATACCCGTCTTTTGTTGTCTCTGTCCACTCGCGCACAGTGGTACCACTAAGATATTGACAAATCGTTGCCCCAGTACAACGTACGTAAGCAAAGATGTCGTGCTTCTGCAAAAAGCCAAGAACCCCCTTCACTGGACACTTTTCATCCGCAGGCTATCCCAAGAATTTGAGAAGCTTTTGACAGGCAACTTTGTACACGCCACGCAAAGCTTCTGTAGACGTTTTGGGGCAATGGGCCGCGATATCACATTCGTTTGTGCCGATTTTTCCACTTTCACATTCGGTGGGTGCTCCGGTTGTACCAACCTTTGTAGTTCACATGTGTAATGCCCCAAAGGCATCGCATGAACGATTGTGCCCAGGCTTGGAATTGGTTGCCCGGCCTTTGTATTGTGGGCTATCCCTTGCAGGGCTGTTGAATTTTGGGCTGTCACTTGCCCCGGTTCTGAGGCATTGCACTGTTGCAAGAAATGCTGCATCCTCAACCCCAAACTTGAACCACAATAATTTCACCTCCATGTCTCGGCATAATGGGATGAAACGCTCCGCATCCTAGGGGAAGAGGATTGCCTGAAATGATGCCGTAGATGCATATGTCATCACATACACGCATGTGCCGGCACGGGTCACGCAAGGGGTTGCACTGGTTGCACCGGATTCTAGGCCCCCAAGAAGGCAAAGACGATAAAGTCACTTTTCTTTGTGTCCCCTTTTGGAGACCCCGAGAGCGGAGGGGTCACATAGAAATTCCGCCCACTTCCGTGCCCAAGACAGGGCAACGTTCAAGGTTTACGTAGCAATTCCTCCCATTTTTCGACCCCGGAGAAGGCTAGGGTGCTGTGGCCACGTTTGCACTCACCGCCATTTTTTCGGGGACACCCAGGATTGAGGGGTAACATAGCCCTTCAACCCAATGCCGCCCCTCCGACGAGGCAAGATGATGCAACCACTTGTGATTTTTCTCCCCTCTCTAGTGACCCCTCACAACGCCGGACGTGTAGCAATTGCGTTGACTTTTGGCCCCCCCGCGAAGGTAGTGTTGGTTGTGGCACTTTTGATTTTGTCCCCTTTTCTCGGCACACCCAAAATGTTGGGGTTGCATATCATTTCCGCCCGCCTTTCTGCGCCCCTGAAGACGGGTGTTATGTAGCCACCTGTGATTGATGGAGGGGTTTTGTAGCAATTTTGCCCACTTTTGGACCCATGCGAAGGTGGTGGTCATGTAGCCATTTTTGATTGACTTTGCTTTTTTGATGGGGGAGTGCCGAGAACGAAAGGGGTATGTAGCCGTTCCACCCGCTGTTTGGCCCCCCAGAAGGCAGGATTTATGAAGCCACTTTCGAACTTTCCCCTCGTTGGGGGAACCCCCAAAAATCAAGGACTTACGTCGCCTTTCCACCCTATTCAGGGCCCCGGACAACTCGGGGGTAATGCAACCACTTCTCATTTTTGTCCCCTATTCTGGGGATTTATGACAAGGCAAGGGTTACGTAGCATTTCTGCCTCCTGCTAGGCACACGAGAGAGAGTCAGAGTGATGTGGCCACTGGTGATCTTGTCCCCTTTTCCAAGAACAGTAAAAAGGCGGAGCACCCCGGTGCTTGATCCATGGACCATCCATGATTATCCGTGGACACTCTTCTACTGTTCTATTGATGATGCATGGACAAGCTTGTCATCCTGTATGATGTATAGATGGTCCATGGATTAGGCCATCCATATATCATCCATGGATCATCCAATGGATAGCACCAATTACATTGATGCATCATCCGCAGATGGCCCATGGAGACCCCCCCCCCCCCTTGCTGTCTGGATGCCCTATGGGCGGTCCCTGGATAAAGGGCAAAAAACGGAGCACCCTGTCTGGATGAGGCCCAATGCTCTACGGATAGGAGGTGAAGAACGGAGCACCAGGGTGCTTGATCCCTAGTTGACCGATGATCACTCATGGTGACCCTGCTACTGGGGCAAGGATGCATAGGTTTTAACGGGGAAAGTACTAATTGGGTAGTGGGGTGCACTTGCACGGCGCAGAGGAATGGAACCTTGAGGGCATGGGCACTCATGTAGTAGGAGAAACCGCGAGGGGCAGTGACAATACAATCAAGCAGAGGAAGGTACAACCTCTTCAATAGCTCTCTTCCGCATTTCCTTTCGATAGTACACGCGCTTAAAATCTTTGGCGCTTGTTAGCATGTTGAATGCTAACCAATCGAAGTGCATGCTTTCCGTGTGATTGTTCAGGTAATCTGGAAATACAACAAAGTAGTAGCCACATCATCAACTGCTTCAACAATCTTGTTCCACATGCCAATACAATTGGTGGCCCTGTTTCACAACTTCGGACTACTACACATGCATATTTTGCAGGCGACCACCATTGCACACATCTCTACAAGGTCACCCGTATTGTAGGGACCATATTGGTGGGCTCTGGCTGCACATGCCTACCAAGCTATCGCCCTTATTGGACACAAGCACAACAGAATATTGGCCCCTACTGCCCATGCCATGCTTCACAAGGCCCAACCCTCGGGCCCCAAACAGTGAGCTAAGCAGGTATCAAGGCGATGCTACCTTTGCAAAAAAATTCGGCGAATGGCTTGCAAACCAATGCGGAAACCTGTGGCCTTTTCGAAAGATTCAAACACGTACTTCGAGAAAGTGCGTTGTGTGAAGGGCCTTCCATCCCCCAATGATGCCAAGATGTTCATATGGCCTCCTCTCGTTTTGTGGCTGTAATTTAGACCTCACTTGTTTCATCCACAAGTCAAACAAGTCTCCAGTGGCCTTGTTCAAGGGAAGGCATAGTGTGCTTTGCCAACGTGAGGTCTTTTGGTCCCTAATAATAAGCTCCTAGCATCGTTGTCTTGTCTTGCGGGCTTTATCTCCAAGAAGAGATGCATACTAAGTGCAAATGGCTTAGACCTCTCCAATCCCAGTGCATTGATGAAACAAACACGGTAATAAAAGGTTTGACAACAACTCGATGTGTTCTATTGAGATTGCTACACGGGAGCAACCCTCCATTCTTGCCCCCCACAACAACGCCACTGTCCCCCAACATGCTCGAGGCAACTTGAAACAACATGCCATGCTGAGCATGCAGAGGGTTATTATGCTAATGGCTCACAATGCTCATTTTTTCCGTGTCACGAGAGTTGTGCCCAATCCACACAAACCTTCGGGAGCCATAGTCAGAGTTGTGCACCCTTAGCATTCCATAAGCAGAACCAATCTCGCCGTCCGCAAAGCCCACGACCCATGCACATACTTCGAGTTCCTCTCATTTGTAGTATGTAGTAAGGCTTGCCGCGAATGGGTGCTCTGAATGTTTGCAAACACATTGCTATCCCTCCTTGTAGTCAATGTGCGTTCTTAAGTGAGGGAATAGCATCAGGCCCCATTGCCCCAAATTTCTTGCGCCATTTTGAGCAATACAAGTATACACGGCTCAGCACAACTTTGTAATCAGGCAAGTTTTCAAATGTCATCTCCCTTGGTTGACGTGACCCAAAGGTGTTTTGTGCACCACGCGCCATGGCCTTTTAGAATGTCACTGTCTTGCTTGAACGTTTCCGGCGTGGCATATTTCTTGCGAAGGGTCCATTTCATGAACGAGATGATATTGGTCACCTGAGAAGATACATATTTCATTTTTTCAGGGTTTGTTCGGTTCCAAAGGAAGGGTTGATGGTGTACGGGGCACCAAGAATGGAGTGGAGGGTCCCTTGGTGGTGATGTTGTCAGTATGTGGCACATGAGGCTACTTACTAAGCAGGAAGTTCACGTACACTAGGGTGGGGGTGGGGGATTGTGCATGTCTCTCCACGAATCTTTTGGAAGTATTGGCAGGTCGACTTCTTTTGGGGCTCTACACGAACGTTCGTGACCATGTTGCTACCTACAGCCATTTAGACCAGCAGCCATTAGCCCATATTGGGGGGGGCGGTACATGTGCTAAACTACGGCAATTTTGCATGCACTGGAAAAAAAGCTTCCATTGTCGGGGTCGGTTTCTCTACAAGTTGCCTTGTTGCTAAGTTTTGGGGCCGGCAAGTAATTGTCTATATCTTCCTTACTTTGACTCCATTTTGTTGGTTTGGTATAAGTTTGTTTTTGGCTTGTGGGTGTGCACTTCGGTCACAGAGGCATGTGCCGGGGGGGGGGGGGGGTTGTGCAACCCGGCTACGATGACACAAAGATAGCAACAAGATAGCATGCACCTCATCAGCCACGTATGATGATGTCCGATTTTTCAATCGCTTCAAATACTTCTGAACTTTTTGAGCATGGTGTAGTTCAACATAGTGCAGCCGCCACCCCACTCGTTTTTGAAACTCTTTTTCTGTGCATATGAGGATTCTGTCCACTGTGCCAATAATTTGTTGGGCTGTGGAGAGTGCCATTGTTGTCCCAAGCCGATTAAGAGCAAAGGTATTTGTTGCCCATGTCTTGTACCTCTCACGAGCTAGTTGCCACTTATTCTCCAACATAAGGCGAATTTTATGCTCTAAGAAAAGGGATGATGAAAGAGTTTGTGTCTTGTTCTTCAGGAGCACATGGCACCTTTAAAAGGGATTTTGCAAAGTACCCCCGATTGATGCGGCACGCATCATCATGCACTGTGACGCAAGTCTCCCAAAGAAAAATGGGGCAACCACTAGTTCGGCAGCCGAAAAAGCTGTTAAGCAGCGGGTCCACTGCAAGGGGTGGGCAAGGAACGCTCTTTTGTTCATGGTGGGTGGCAAGCGCTCTTGTGGAGGGGATTACGAAACTTTGGTCCCAAACGATAGGTTGATGGGGGATGCGGCACCGGAAATTGGGTGCAGGGTGGGTTGGTGATAGGCTTTGTGCTTAGTTTGAGGCTGTTCCCTATGAGGCTAGAATGTGGCCGAGCAGCAGGTCCAATATACTGGATTGTCAGGGAACACTTGATTCTCCATTGTGGGCATGGTACTGCTCTTGGGGACGGGAGACGGGAAAGGTGTGCTCCCAAAGTATGCATTGATCGGGTGTGGTGCATATGAGCTTGATGGAAGGCGGGTTGGCGGGTCTGGTCTCTCTGTGTCTGGTCTCTGTGTCTGGTACCCTTGACATGTACCCAGCATTTGGGCTTTTGAAGCCTTTGCCGTGCTCACAAGAGGCCGTCAGCTGTGCACGTGTTTCAACACCGTCCACCCTGAAATGACAACCGGTCACTCGCCACCCCACCTCTGTGTCTTCCAGTACAATTTCTCTTGTTCGACACTCTTAGTAGGAGTTATTGGAGAGCATCGTTTTCAGAACCTGTTGCATACAGAATGTAATGTCCACTGTACATGTAACATGGACGTACATGTTACACATCATACAGGCAAGCAGGACATACGTCAGAGTGTGCTGATATCACTTCACCGATGGCTGTGTAGCAATCCTTCTTCGAGCCAACGATGAATTTCACCATCGTCGAAGGTGTTAAGGGTTCGAGTTACCATTGGAAAATTGGTTCGAAGGTGTTAAGGGTTCGAGTTACATTGTGTGCCAGGTGCGGCTCTAATTCTGCAGTAGAATGATGCGTTCATCAATAATAGAATATCCGTCGGCAATGCTAACGATATCTATCATCTAAATTCATGAAACAACAACACATACAATTCGCGTACCATAAAATGGTATTGAGCTGGCTACATTATGGAGAATTGCCAGCTTGAGCAGCAGGAGCAGGAGCTTGAGCTTGAGGAGCAGGTGCAGGAGCTTGAGCTTGAGGAGCAGGAGCAGGAGCTTGAGCTTGAGGAGCAGGAGCAGGAGCTTGAGCTTGAGGAGCAGGAGCAGGAGCTTGAGCTTGAGGAGCAGGAGCAACAGCTTGAGCTTGAGGAGCAGGAGCAGGAGCTTGAGCTTGAGGAGCAGGAGCAACAGCTTGAGCTTGAGGAGCAGGAGCAGGAGCTTGAGCTTGAGGAGGAGGAGCGGGAGCTTGAGCTTGAGGAGCAGGAGCAGGAGCTTGAGCTTGAGGAGCAGGAGCAGGAGCTTGAGCTTGAGGAGCAGGAGCAACAGCTTGAGCAGCTTGAGCAGCTTGAGCAATAGCTTGAGCAGCCTGAAGATCAGCTTGAGCTTGAGTAGCTTGAGCTTGAGCAGCCTGAAGATCAGCTTGAGCTTGAGCAACAGCTTGAGCATCAGCCTGAGCAACAGATCGAGCAGCATGAAGATCAGCTTGAGCTTGGTTGAGCTGTAACTTAAGTTGATCATACTGAGTATTTATGGCTATGACCTGATCTTTGGCGTTGACAAATTCTGCTTCGACGGCATTTATTTCAACCTTGAGATCGTCGTTCTCCTGGATAACAGTGTTTATACTCGATTCGAGATCTTTATAAGCCTTTTCAAAGAAAGCCTTTTCCAAATTGAAATTGTCATTGTTCTGACGAAGGGTTTTTTTAGTGTTGTCAAGCTTCTGAATAAGGGCTTGAGTCTGCTGAGTAAGGGCTTGATTGCAAGCTTCCAGTTGCTGAATGTACACGTTTGTATTTGCTACCATAGATGAGTATGGAGAAATAGGCAACATGTCGGTAACGGTAGCTTGGGGGGCAAGAGTTTTGATGATTTTGGCGTGCGCGGTATTAAGAGAGTCGTGGAGACAAGCACCATCATTAATTAATACCGTTTCATCCACCACCTGGGAGGACGTGCTTGTTGATCGGAGATGAAATCTGTGAGGTACAGAATAAGTATTTCTCATGGTCCCATCGCTTTCGATCGTATAAGCAAACTCTGCGGTCACATTTGTGACAATGTGTACAGGGGTGTGAACACCTTGGGGAGGGTGTACAGGGGGGTGAACACCTTGGGGAGGGTGTACAGGGGGGTGAACACCTTGGGGAGGGTGTACAGGGTGTGAACACCTTGGGGAGGGTGTACAGGGGGGTGAACACCTTGGGGAGGGTGTACAGGGTGTGAACACCTTGGGGAGGGTGTACAGGGGTGTGAACACCTGTGAGAGGGTGTACAGGGGTGTGAACACCTGTGAGAGGGTGTACAGGGGATTGAACACCTGTGAGAGGGTGTACAGGGGTGTGAACACCTGTGAGAGGGTGTACAGGGGATTGAACACCTGTGAGAGGGTGTACAGGGGTGTGAACACCTGTGAGAGGGTGTACAGGGGATTGAACAACTGTGGGAGGGTCATACTCATTCTTGAAAGCGCCATTACAATAGTAATCGGTGAGCTTTTCAATAGTGGTATAATCGCTCTTGAACTTATTGTTCGGTATTTTGAGGGTTTCCATGTTGCGTTTGATTAGAGCGTTGGTCGTTTCAGGATCATCGACTGGCCAGTCAAACAAAGAGACAACGGATACCAAAACATTTGTACCATTCACGGCTCTAGAAAGAGTACGTAGCTCCGTGGGGTTGTAGGGGGTAGTCTTATTTCTCAGCTTCAAATCGAAGTCGCGTCACGATACAAACAGGGTGAAAATTTCCTCTTCTTGGATGGTGGCTCCGCGGGTTGCCTTTGTAGCATACTGACGGGGGGTAAATAAACTGGATACAAAGATGATGCAGTGTGTTGCAGAGCAGAGAGCTGCGGCAACGCCTGTATCCTAAGTATACATGCAGATGAGATGATCATTCATTTGCCACGTAGCCAAGAGGCGGGGATGATCATCAGATGGCCAGATGGCCAGTTTCATTCACTTAACGGTTCAACTTCCCAATATGTCCGAACCTTTCTCCGAACCGTGGGGACCTGCTTCTCTTTGCATCACGGCACCTGCCCCTATTGGATTTTATTTGATTGGATGATTACTTTGGTGATTTAGGTGCAGAAGTTGGTCGGTGGTTGGCTCGCGGAAGTTAGCAGAAAATTTATCAATAGAAATCTTTCTCAGTACCTTTCGCCACATCAATAGTTACCCCAAGTGGTCGAGGAGACAAGGTCCAGGAAAGGTTTTCCTACCCCAAGGGGGCGTTTTCGCACAACGCCTGCACAACGCCAATTGTTACGGTGATTATCCAGGTAACAAGGCTGAAAACCACCCACCAGCGGAATCATGCACAATCAATTCAAAGCTCAAAAATTCAAACATCTGATGCTTGCCATGGGTACCGGCGACCTAAATTCTGCCCCCTATAGCCCCGTCCACTGCAGCAGCCATTCAATGACGTCCTTTCAATCTTATGAACCTTTTCGAACTCCCGGTGGTGCAGAACAGCCAACTTTTTGCACAGCGTGCGCACAGCGCACGGTACGCCCCCCAATGCTCCTACCCCTCCTTACATCGCAGCCCACCAAGTGGTTGACGTAGGCAGAGTGGTCTCTCCTACCCCTCCTCCTACCCCTCACAGGAAAAAAATTGCCCCCCCCCCCCTGGCCGAATCCCCAGGGACATTGCAACGGGAACATTCCCCCGCGTTACACCCGAGTTAGTCTAGTTACGCGTGCGTTTTGCCGGTGGACGGTGAATGGGTTCCTGGTGCAGAACCAACCATGTGAACCATGAGCATACTGATAACAAATCTTGGCCATCCGTCCTCTCAGTGTCTCAGCAACAAGAACTCCAAATGGAGCCGCTCCGCTGCCACACGCAAGAACCCCCCTTTCATCCCCTACAACCCGCATATTGGCCGTTGTGCGTGGTGCTACCGGCAAGAGCGACGGGGGCGACCGTTCTTTCTACCGAAACGGTGTTTTATTCGCATTGACACTTCAGACACCGATCAGACACCGACGGGCAAAAGGCGGAAAGGGTAGGCAGTGCATGGAAAACAGAAAATGGTCAACAGTGGCAACAGTGGCACAACAACAGTGCAGGAGACATTGGTCACTACCTGTTACACAACTCGCCTCACCTGGACTTGTGGACAAACTGGACAACACCACTGGTCTCCGGCAGTACCGGCTTGTCATGCTAGTCTGCCAGCAGTATATATCACTGACAGTAAATAACCTGACATCCCGGTTCATCCCCTTGTAGACAAACACGGAGTACGGCAAAGGCAGTACATCAAGGGCACCCGTGGGCCCGTCACACACACAGGTCACACCTCAAACTCCCCCTGTCAGAGAGCCTTTCACCCAGCCACCCGTCAATCCCTGGTTAGAACAAAGCTTACCCAGAGCCCCCAACATGGCTGCAGCCGCTGCACACCAGGAGCAACTGAGACACAAATCGAGACGGATGGATCAGTCGATGACGACGACGCCGTCCTTGTCCTCCTCCGGGTCCCTCTTCGCCTGCATGCGCTCATCAATGTCTGCCCGCGCCTTCAGCAGCAGCGAGCGGACCTGATCCAGGACCTTGTCCGGACACGGGCCGCCGCCGCACTCGGTGTCCACCGCCATCACGCTGCCCTGCAGGGGCCCCAGGGCGTGGCGGGCAACGGCCACTGCCACAGCCCCGCAGGTGTTGTCCTTCCGCTGCGCCCAGCCCCGCACGGCCAGGGGGAGATGATCTTCCTGCAGGTGGTAGAGCTCCTCGTTCTCTTGGTCCTCGTCGGCCAGCTGCTTGAATGCACGCCGCAGCGCCCGCTCCATGTGGGACCAGCCGCCGCCTGACCGGCAGCCGACGGAGTCCGCGGTGATCATCTGTCAGTGGGGCATCTCATTGTCCGTGCGGCGGAACCACAGGGTCCGCCAGTGCGTTCCATGGCCGCGATGTTGCCTGCGGTCCGTGTTCATGGGGACGACCAGAAGTTTGTAATGCCTCAGCATGGCCTTCGCGCTCGACGTGAACCGGTTTTTCGCTTGAACCTGCTGCAGCTCGGCGATGGGGAGCACATTCGCCTAGTCTGGTTGGGGCAGTGTGGCCATTACCTTGTCAATCAAGTAGGCTGACAGATCTGCAACAGGAGGAAGGGAGCAGAGTGGTGATTGTGCTTGGAGTGGGGATTATGCTTCAGCACAAGACATGTGGTGGAGGGACGGCTGTTGCACACCTACGGCCACGTCGTCCCCCTCTTGTACTCGCTTCCGCTTCTGCCCGATGGTTGTCATGGAAAGAGGTCCCTGCTTAGTGTCAACATGTCGCGTGTGATGTTGGCATGTAGCTAAATGGCAGGTCCCATGTGGGGGGCAGACCGAGTGCGTGGGGCTTGTTTGTCCATGGTAGGTGGCATATTGCTCTAGTAGAAGGGATACAAGGCATGGAGGGTCCGGAAACTCAGTTTTATCACGGTTAACCCAAATCCCTTGATGAATAACCATGTCTTCAACTAGACCACAATTAACCCATAGGCAGGCCACCAAGCCACGAAAAGTGTGCGTTGTGTCAATGCACCTATAGCTCCCCAAATCCAAGCACTCAAGTTTCAGAAAGTACATCCTTGAACCAATGAGAACTCCAGAACATTTTAAACATACTTTGTGTGCAATTCTCTGCCTCATCAAGCGTCGCAACGGTCAGAACACAATTAGTGAAGTCCACTGTGAAAATCTGAATACAAGGTAGCATGCTGCATGTTGCATGTTGCATGTTGCATGAAACGCACAACGAGCATGCTTGCTCTCACCATCTTCACTATGGATGCTCTCCTCAAACCGAAACCCACATTGATTTTAATCACCCCAAACTCACCCCATAAATGGATGGTTTGTTCCCCTACGATACAAAATCATGGTTGTATTGGTTCCCCTTCCTAGATGATGACCAATACATAGCCCTACAACGCTTGCACTGACACTACAGCCAATCACCATGGGAAGGGGAGTCCCATAGTGTCCACAAGGACTTGTTGGGGTTGGGGGTTCGGGGAGGAAGTGTAGTTGACAGTGTCTCCTTGAACCCCTTCATACCTGCAGATTATCAGTATCACTGTTGGTGTCATGATCTACTGACTCGTCATCGTCGTCATCATCCTTGGCTTCCTCGCTATTTTCTTCCAAGTCAGAAAGAGTCGGAACGTAATCCTCATTTTTTCCATATGGTGCACCGCAGTCGGTGGGCGTAAACGGAATGGAGCAAGGCAAAAGATTGGGCGTGATTTGGGTGGGCTAGTAGCACGGACAGAGTGTAGCACTTGCGAAATGGTATGATTGACTTATCTACATCCTGTCGCCATGCGCGGTTGGGTGATAGCCATCATCGTTGCTCACTTTCCAACCTCTGGTTGCGGCTCCCGATGCGCGGTGCTGCTTATATGGTGTTGCCGTGGTAGTTTTGGCCACGAGACGCCAGTTTTCCCAGGGCTTCCTTTTCCGGGAGATTTGGTAGGGTGGTTGTAAAACGACATTTGATTTCTTGACAATTGTTTTGCAACCTAATATGATGCTCAAAATGATGAATACGACATGAGTGTTCAAAGCCTCCATGGCTGATACTCTGGCACCCCTTACCATGACTTTTGTGGAGAAGACAACGGTGATGAACGGCAACAAGTCAACATCCGGAAGTCTGTAGCGCTCCCTCTTGGGGCGCTTGTTGGCTTTGATGCACCCCTATACACCCCAGAAAGAGGGCCCTCTTGATTGGGTTGGTGTGGATTCTAGTGTTCAATGCAAAACTACTTGGTCGAGGAACTCCCGCATCTCCCGCAGCTACTTGCTTGCTTTTGTAGTCTGTGGTAGGGGCTGTAGAGGTGGTGCAAAGGGGGGCGGGGTGTTGCGGTCTGCATTTTTCTGCCGCTTCTGCAATTTTTTTTTGCATTTTCCGGGTTGGTCCCTCAATGAAATGTGCAAGAGGAATCATTGTAGTGGTATTGTGCACTCCCATCAAAAGATCGTCTTGCATTCAGTTAGTTGTGAGGAACAATGGGTTTTTTGGGCGCAGAGTTCGTTTTTGGCACACAACAAGAGGGAATTGTTTCGTTTGACCTCATGTCTGGATAATCAAAGTAGTCAGAGTTTTGTTGAGAATTCACAATGATGAAAAAGACAACAAACGATTCCGACCCTGAGCCGACCTCCGGGTCGGACGCTTATGGGGGCGTGCGTTGATGGGCAAACATTGTTTTAAAAAAATTTCCTTAGTTGTGTATATTCAAATCATCCCCGAATGTCCACCCTTGCGGCTTAGTACCACAAAATCGCCCGTGAGGCTGGACTCTGTCTATTTAGCAGGTGCACGGTAGAGAATGCACCTTCCACCACGTGATGCTCGGGGGCTCTAAAATCCACATGCAGATTTTCCCTCCACCGTTGTCTACCGCAACCATAGCCGTGCTACCAAGGTGGGTGCGGGGCATGGCCTTTTGAATGACAATGTACGGTGGCTTTTGGTCCAATCGCCAAGGCGAAAACCTCCACCCATGTCCATCTCTGCAACTTAGTGCCATAGAGCCACAGAGCCGTGAGACTGGACTCTGTTTAGGTAGCAGGTCCACCGTGGATAATCCACGTTCCACTGCGGGATGCTCGGGGGCTGTGGATCCACATGCAGATTTTTCCTTCACTGTTGTTCACCGCAGCCATAGCTGTGCTACGAGGGTGGGTCTAGTGCATGGCATTTTGCATGACAATGCATGGTGGCTTTTGGCCCATTCACCAAGGTAAAACATCCACCAATGTCCATCTTTGCCGCATAGAGTGAGAGAGTTGCCCGTGAGGCTGGATTATGTCTAGGTATCAGGTCCACCGTGGATAATGGACGTTCCATTGCGGGATGCTCGGGGACTCTAGAAGCCACGTGCAGATTTTTCCTTCACTGTTGTCTACCGCAGCCATAGCCGCGGTACCCGGGTGGGTGCAATGCATGGCTTTTGGTCCAATCGCCAAGGCAAAACCTCCAACCATGTCCATCTTTGCAGCTTAGTACCACAGAGTCGCCCGTGAGGCTGGACTCTGTGTAGGTAGCATGCCCACCGTGGATAATCGACGTTCCATTGGAGGGTGCCAGGGGGCTGTGGATCCAGATGCAGATTTTTCCTTCACTGTTGTGCACCGCAACCACAGCCGTGGTGGGCGCAGTGCATGGCATTTTGAATGACAATGCATGGTGGCTTCGGGTCCAATGGTCAAGGCAAAACATCCATCAATGTCCATCTGTGCAGCTTAGTGCCACAGAGTTTCCCGTGAGACTGCACTCTGTCTAGGTAGCAGGTCCCGCGTGGATAATCCACATTCCACTCGATGGTGCTCGGGGGCTCTAGAATCAACGTGCACATTTTTCCCTCACGGTTGTCTACCATAGCGATAGCCGTGCTACTGGTGTGGGTGTAGTGCATGGCATTTTGAATGACAATGCATGGTGGCTTCGGGTCCAATGGTCAAGGCAAAACATCCATCAATGTCCATCTGTGCAGCTTAGTGCCACAGAGTTTCCCGTGAGACTGCACTCTGTCTAGGTAGCAGGTCCCCCGTGGATAATCCACATTCCACTCGATGGTGCTCGGGGGCTCTAGAATCAACGTGCACATTTTTCCCTCACGGTTGTCTACCATAGCGATAGCCGTGCGACTGGTGTGGGTGTAGTGCATGGCATTTTTAATGACAATGCATGGTGCCTTCAGGTCCAATCGCCAAAGCGACACATCCGCCAATGACCATCGCTGTGCCTTAGTGCTAGAGAGTTGCCCTCTAGGCTGGATTCTGTCTAAGTAGCAATTCTAGTTTGGATAAACCACTTTCCACTGCGGGGTACTCGGGGGCTGCATAATCCGCGTGCAGATTTTTCCTTTGCTGTTTACAACCACAACCATATATGTGCTATCAGGTCGGGTGCCATGCATGGCATTTTGAAAGACAATGCATGGTGGCTTCTGGTCCAATCGCCAAGGCCAAACATCCACCAATGTCCATCTCTGCACCTTAGTGCCACATAATCACCTGTGAGGGTGCACTCTGTCTAGGTAGCAGGTCCACCGTGGAGATTCCACGTTCCACTGCGGGATGCTGGGGGGGGGTTTAGAATCCACGTGCAATTTTTCCTTCATTTTTGTCCACCGGAGCCATAGCCGTGCTACCAAGGTGGGTGCATTGCATGGCATTTTCAATGACAATGCATGGTGGCTTTTCGTCCAAACGCCAAGCCAAATTGTCCACCAGTGTCCATCTCTGCAGCACAGTGACAGAGAGGCCCCCGTGAGGCTGGACTATGTCTAGGTAGCTGCTCCACTGTGGATAATCCACGTTCCACTGCGGGATGCTCGACACGAAAAAATGGTGGTACCCTGGTTGCAACCGTGATGCCGTAAATTTTATGACTCAGAGTGAAAGACAGGTTTTTGGAAGTGTCGGGGGGGGGGGGGGTAACTTGGTGCCACCGTTTCAGGTTGCGGCACTTTTATTGGTCTAACGATGGGCACCCACCTAACTGCTTTGCAGAAGTGGAAGACTTGGCAACCTTGCGCTCCCCAGACACAACTACAGAATCCACTGCAGGTGCGAGTATCCCGGAATCCACTAACCGGGGGTCCGATGATGAGCTGCCCGAAGAATGGCGGCCGAAGAACGCACCGGGCCGTGCAGAGCGAAGACAAAATTCGCAAAGTAGACCCTCACCGGCATGAGGATACTTGTCCCGACGATACCTTTGATCGGCAGAGGACAACGAATCCCAGGGGATCAACGACACGTCTTTTTGTGGATAGTAAAAACACTTCATGGTGCTGTTATGGTCATGGTCATGGTCATGTCCCAAAGTAATTGACGCCTCCAACTCAGTTCCTCCACAACCCATAAACCCCCACGTGTCGGCAAAACGAGGGGGCAAAGTGCCACAAAACTAGTAATTTGGCAAAATGAATCGGCGAGATTCAGAACCCTAACAATTTGGCACACCCATTCGGCAAAATCGACCAAACTCGGCCGCCGACTCGGTTGGGGGGGGGGGGGGGGGGGTTACATAGGTCACTTGGAAGGTCACTTGGCGGGCCGGAGCCGGGTCACTTGGTGGTGGGTTAGCCCGATTAACCCCCTAGCCCCCCTTCCCCCCTTTCACGAGTCGCGACACGCAGGCTACCCCTCCTGCGTGGTGGGGTTCTGCTTGGGCGCATCCTTGTTGCCGGCACCCCCCTTGTCACCCCCCGTGTCCCCCGTGCACCCCCCCCCCCCCTCCTTGGCTCCCTTGTCACACCCCTCCCCCTTGTTGTCCCCCGCCAAGGCCTCCCGGAGGTGGTGCTCCGCCTCCTCCCGGGTGCGGAAGATGAGCTCTCCCGGCACCCGGAAGGTGCCCCCCCCTTTCTCTACCCTCCACACTCTTCACCCTTCCCCTCTCCGGACTCTCTCATGCAAGGTTGAAGTTGGTGCGGTTGCATACGCCCCCCCTCTGGTTGGGGACGGTGATCGTTCATGGTGAAGAGTGTTTTTGCAGCCTAGTTCGGAGGGTTGGGCCAACGAAGGGAGCATTTACGAGGCTTGCTTCCCCATGTTGTGCAGTCCCCGGCACAACATAGAAATGATGCATCAAGGAAAAGATGGAACCTCAACACAATTCCATTCCTCGGAAACAAGCTAATTCCGTCTGCTCTTTTCCTCTTCTTCCCCTTCTTCTCCCCCTCCCCGCGGTTGGGGGAATGCGGCTGCTGCTAGGGGGCTCCAACTTTGGGCTTGGTCAGCCTCTCCCTCACCTCCTCCTTCACCTTCACCTTCCCCACCTCCCCCACCTCCTACTCCTCCTCATCCATGTCCTCCTCCTTCACCTTCCTCTCCTTCCTCCCCCTTGCCACCGCTTGCTCCATCCACGCCACAACCCTGTCCCGTGTCTCCACCTCCTTCTTCTAATGCTCCCGCATCTTCTCCTGCGCCTTTTCAAGGTTCCTCCGTGCCCACTGTGTCCGCTCCTCGTTCCCCTCCACACTCGCCAGCTTCTCCTGGCATCCCTTAACCTTTCCCTTGCCCTTGTCCTTGCCACGCTTTGGGCTGGCAACGAACCCGAGAGCTTTAGGAGCTCGCCCTCCCCCTTTTTGATCTCCCTTTCGCTCGGGGACTCCTCCTCCCCCTCGTCCTCCCCCACCTCCTCCACCTCCTCCTCCTGCTTTGCCACCACCGGGGCGGATTTCTGAGCCGCGCAGGAGCGACGGGGTTGGGGTTGAGGATGCTAGGCTTGGGGTTGCAACCGGGGCTCGTCCTCCGGTACGGGTTGCCGGGGTTGCTCGGGTTGGGGTTGCAACCGGGGCCCGTCCTCCGGTACGGGTTGCTGGGGTTGCTGGGGTTGGGGTTGCAACCGCGGCTCGTCCTCCGGTACGGGTTGCTGCGTCTGGGGTTGGTGGACCAGGTGCGCAGCTTTCATTGGAAAGAAGTATGAAATGTCTAAGCGTGAGAGAGGGACAAACATCGGAGAATGTACTATGGGCAATAGCAAGCATGAACGGCGGAACAATGAAGGAACCGCCACTTCTCTTGGTGGACGTTACATCGTTGTAGTATTCATCGAATCTAGGCTAGGACATCGGGTCTAGACCATTGAATATGCATGGGTATTGAGGTTCGACACTCTGTTAACAACACAACACTTGTGCTGGGCCGGCATCCGCTGCATTGGTTATGGTCCACGGTGGGAGGATTCGGAGTGCGGTGATCACTACGTCCCGTGGAATGTACATGAGGTTTGACACTCTGTTGGCAACACAACTGTTTAGGTTGCAGGTCCACCGTGGATAATGCACGCCCAGTGCGGGATGCTCAAGGGCTCTAGAATCCACGTGCAGATTTTTCCTCCACTGTTATCTACCGCAACCACAGCCATGCTACCAGGGTGGGTCTAGTGCATGGCATTTTGAATGACAATGCATGGTGGCTTTTAGTCCAATTGCCAACGCAAAGCATCCACCAATGTCCATCTCTTTATCTGTGTGCCACAGAATCGCCCGTGAAGGTGGACTATGTCTAGGTAGAAGGTCCGCCGTGGATAATCCACGTTCCACTGCGGGATGCTCGGGGGCTCTAGCGTCCACTTGCACATTTTTCTTTCACTGCTGTCGACGTCAGCCATAGCCCTGCACCAGCGTGGGTACAGTGCATGGCATCTTGAATGACAATGCATGGTGGCTTTTGGTCCAATCGCCAAGGCAAAACATCCACCCATGTCCATCCATGCAGCTTAGTGCTAGAGAGTTCCCCATTAGGCTGGATTTTTTCTAGGTAGCGGGTCCACCATCAATAATCCATGTTCCACTGCACGACTTTCGGGGGCTGTAGAATCCAGGTGCAGATTTGTCCTTCACTGCTGTCTACCGCAGCCATAGCCGTGCTTCCGGGGTGGGTGTAGTGAATGGCATTTTGAATGACAATGTATGGTGGCTTTTGGTCCAATCCGCCATGCAAAACCTCCACCAATGTCCATCTCTACACCTTAGTGCCACATAATCGCCTGTGAGGGTGGACTCTGTCTTGGTAGGAGGTCCACCGTGGATAATCCACGTTCCACTGCGGGATACTTGGGGGCTCTAGAATCCACGTGCAGATTTGGCTTTCACTGTTGTCTACCGCAACCATATCCGTGCTACCAGGGTGGGTGCAGTGCATGGCATTTTGAATAACAATGCATGCTGGCTTTTAGTCCAATCGCCAAGGCAAAACATCCACCAATGTTCATTTCTGCAGATTTGTGCCACAGAATCGCCTGTGAGGGTGCACTCTGTCTAGGTAGCAGGTCCACCATGGACACTACATCTTCTGCTGCGGGTTGCTCGGGGACTCTAGAATCCACGTGCAGGTTTTTCCTTCATTGTTGTCCACCACAGCCATAGCCGTGCCACCAGGGTGGCTGCTGTGCATGGCATTTTGAATGACAATGCATGGTGGGTTTTGGTCCAAATACCAACGCAAAACATCCCCCAATGTCCATGTGTGCAGCATAGTATCAGAGTGTCGCTTGTGAGGCTGGACTATGTCTAGGTAGGAGGTCCACGGCGGATAATCCACGTTGTGGGATGCTCCTGGGCGGTAGAATCCACATGCAGATTTTTCCTTCACCGTTGTCCACCGCAGCCATAGCCGTGCTACCGCGGTGGCTGTAGTGCATGGCATTTTGAGTGACAATGCATGCCGGATTTCGGTCCAATCGCCAAGGCAAAGCAT
This sequence comes from Eutreptiella sp. 'Long Island Sound 2002', assembly GCA_964036045.1. Lineage (NCBI taxonomy): Eukaryota > Euglenozoa > Euglenophyceae > Eutreptiales > Eutreptiaceae > Eutreptiella > Eutreptiella sp. 'Long Island Sound 2002'. Next base: position 1,998,620 of record OZ038378.1, read on the forward strand.
GCACCAATGTACATCTCTATATCTTAGTGCCAGAGAGTTGCCTATGAGGCTGGATTATGTCTAGGTAACAAGTCCACCATGGATAATCCATGTTCCACTGCGGGGTTGTCGTGGGCTATAGAATCCATGTTCATATTTTTCCTTCACTGCTGACAACCGCAACCATAGCCGTGCTATCAGGTCAGGTGCAGTGCATGGCATTTTGAATGACAATGCATGGTGGCTTATGGTCCAATCGCCAAGGCAAACCATCCACCAATGACCCCCTGTGTGGCTTAGTGCCACAGAAGAACTGCAGCAATTATTTTGCAAATTAGAAGAGTAGGGCGCACTTCGCACCTGTGTGGCATACATGTTGACCACCATTTTTTGGCCCCATTTCCACACCCACATGTAAGTTGTAGCTGAAGATTTCATACTTGCCCTTGCCATAAGTGGTTCTGGGTGACGGGGGTTCATTGTAGCGACATCCATCCACATGATTTTGGTCACTCTTGCAATGAACTCAAACATCCTTTGGATTTGTCCCCTGAGGTAGGTCTTCCTGATCTTGGTGCTCATCTATGCCAACACAACCAAATGTTGTGTCACTGTGTTTAAAAACAACAGTCTTGCTGCGCAGTGGTCACTACAATTTTTTTAGGGTTTCTCAACTTTTGGTCTCATGCACAAAACGTCGGCAGAGAACGAAACCCAAGACTGAAATTAAGCATGGCTTTCGACACACATGTTGCAGCAGCAAAAACCCTCTGGATCGGTAGGCAATCACAAGCGTAAAAGAATGCAGCCACATTGTATATTCATTCATGCAGTTAACATAGGCGACGGAAAAAAGAAAAGATGCAAATTCGTCACCAGAACGGTCACATAGTCATGTACTACACAAACATTCTTGTACGCCAATACACTAGAAAAGAGCAGCAGGTTAGGTTTAGGATTAGCGGTCGGTTACTCAACCTCTACTGGTTCACCCGGCGCGAAACACCTAATCCCAAAACCGTAAATTTCCCGGGCAATCCAACGTACACACCCAGCGGGTGGCTGTCTTCCAGAAGTACAGTGACAATGCTGCCATATCCTTATTTTAGCAACGTCATATGTGACAACAAGACAAAACCAGCGATATGTAAAGTACGACTCATTTTTTGGATGGTGGTGACCATTAGTTATCTAATGGCCTCTAGCGTCCCGGATGCCAAATATGAGGTTAGCGCCGTTGTTGAAACTTCCCATCCTTTCCTTTCGGCAGTGCTTTCCTCTTCGGAGGGCGTCCACGTCCCCTTTTGACTTGCTGACGCTTGGGTTTGAATTGCACCTCTGCTTGCAAACCTGTGACGTCAATGTGTTAATCTGTACAACGCTGTTCTCATCAGAAACAAGTGTGGACCACAATCGTTGTGTTTACCAACACACCTTCAATCTGTCCACCACCAGCATAGTTATAGCTGATGGGTTCACCAGTTCGGATCACTCGTGTTTGCACCAAATAGGCGAACAACAAGTCTTCAGATGGTGGTGTTTACTCACCATTCAGTACCGACCTTCAGGACAACCAGGAGAAAAAAAAAGAGAGGATTCAAACGCACGAAATTCCCTCCCGTGGCATCATGGGTCGAGCAATAGTAGCGTAGCAGCAAGCATTCGTTCATACACAATGCTGACAACATATCACCCAATTTCCTCTTGCTTTGGAAAAGCCAATCGACATTTGGGGTCGGCTGAGTTATGCTCCACAAGCCATGCAAGGCACGTACCAACGATTGGGGGCGTTGTGCATCCTCACTGAAATACCACCCTCCCTCAACTTGTGGGTGCACGACTTTGAAACAGCCGTGGCCGCGAGGTCGTATAGCTCCCACCCACCAGGATGCCCCACACAAACCACACCATGCAGGAGCTCCTCCTGGTGTCCCCCTGTCCCCTCTCATTTCCCAAAGGGGGGGAGGGTGCTGGGGGGCATCTTGGGGAGGGGGGCCTTAAGGAGGCGGCGTTTTTTTGCCTCCTCCCAAGGCCCCCGCATCTGCCCCAGCAGCACCTCTACCCTTTTGTGGTCGGCAGTAGCTGCTGCCTGCAGCTTTCCCTACCTAGTCTTCACCCCCTGCCCACCCTGCCTCCTCCCCCCCACCCCCACCCGCACATCCTGCTCAGCCTTCTTAAACATTGGTCACACGTTGTTATCCGATACCGATCGTCCCTGTTAATGGTTTGCAGAAGCTGATTCCAGCAATGGTTGCCACATAGACGGTAGTGTGTGACGCAGAGAAAGCCATACCATGCAACCCTCGTGCTGCTTCCAATGCGGCGGCTTCTGTGGGGAAAACGCAGCTTGTATGAGCCCCAAGCCCCAGTAGTTGTCGACCAGGGACCCGGTACTTCAACATGCCATTCCGAAGTTGCGTACTATTCTGAGATCCATTGAATGGTTTGAGGAACACGCCCACTCCTGTGGAAAATAGACCACACCCAAAAATAGGTGTATGTGGCATTGACGGTTGACCAATGGCTAAAAGGGACTTGTTGCTGCACAGATAGCGCAAGCCCAAGCACAAACAGACTTCCACGTGTGTCTATCATGGAACACAGCCCATTGATGCCGCGTACCAGCCGTCCACCTTTGTTTTCTGCAATCTGTTGCATGAGTAAATTGGTGCTGCGCTCCAGAGGCATGATGCTGTACGGCTGAAAGACGAGGGAGCAATTTGCAGCAAGGTGGGCAGTCAAGGCGTTGGTGCCCTGCATATGACATGGCTAAGTGCGATGTGTTGCGTAGTGGCGGGTTGTGTTATCTCGTGGTGTGATGTGGTGTTGTATCTCTGCAGCTTAGTGCCGCAGAGTTGCCCGTGAGGCTGCACTTTGTCTAGGTCGCAAGTCTCCCGTGGATAATCCACATTCCATTCCATGGTGCTCGGGGGCTCCAGAATCCACGTGCAGATCTATCCTTCACTGTTGTCTACCGCAGCCATAGCCGTGCTACAAGGGTGCGTGTAGTGCATGGCATTTTGAATTACAATGCATGGTGGGTTTGGTCCAATTGCCAAGGCAACACATCCACCAATGGACATCTCTGCAGCTTAGTGCGAGAGAGTCGCCCGTGAGGCTAGACTCTGACTAGGTAGCTCGTTCAGCGCAGATAATCCACGTTCCAGTGCAGGGTGCTCAGAGGCCGCAGAATCGCCGTGCAAATTTTTCCTTCACTGTTGACTGCCGTAGCCATTGCCCTGCTACCCAGCTGGGTGCAATGCATGAGCTTTTGATTGACACTGCATGGCGTGGTTTGGTCTAATCGCCCAGGCAAAACATCCACCAATAACCATTTTTGCAGCTTAGCGCGAGAGACGGGATATGCCAGAGTGATGCAAGGATGAAGTAGATCATTATGCGTACCGACCTCTGCTACCACGGGCGTGGAATTTGTACACTAATAGCGTTCATTTTGCTCCAAGTCGCAAGGTCCACCATGGATAATCCACATTGCACTCTAGGGTGCTCGGGGGCAGTAGAATCCCCGTACACATTTTTCCTTCACTTTTGACTACCACAGCCATCGCTGTGCTACCAGGATGGGTGCAGTGCATGGGATTTTGAATGATAGTGCGTGGTGGTTTTGGGCCAATCGCCAAGGCAAATCGTCCACCAATGTCCATCCCTGCCGCTTAGTGCCAATGAGTTGCCCATGAGACTCTGTCTAGGTAGCAAGTCCCCGTCGGATAATCCACATCCACACTCTGAGGTGCTCGGGGGCTCTCGAATCCACGTGCAGATATTTTCCTTTACAGTTGACTACCCTAACCATAGCCCAGCTACCAGGGTGCGTGCAGGGCATGGCATTTTGAATGACAATGCGTCGTTGTTTTTGGTCCCATCGCAAGGGCAAAACCTCCACCAATGTGTTCACGTGTCCACCCATGTCGTGAGAGCCAGCGAATGAGTAGAGCGGACTCACTTGTCGCAAAGGTGTGTGAAAAGTGTGGTGTTTATCTCTACCTTGTGCACACCGCTACCTCCATTTTTTCTTCGCCCACCTTCGACTTTTTTCAATTGTTGCCCGTGTTGTCATGCACAAATGAAGAATCCGCCTTGATGTGGAGTACTTCTTCGACACTCTTGAGGTGCATGGCTATGCACAAAATCAATACCTAGCAGGAGGAATTGCAATCATTTGAGTTGGTTAGTGAAGGGAGCATATGGAGGTTTGTGGCTCTTTTTGGATCTCTGCACCCCAGACTCCCCAAGCCAAGTGCCAAAACACAATGGTACGAAAGAAGAGGAAGGAGCGGAAAGAGTGAATGTCAATGTGTGAGCGGTAACCCAAGCAATCTGCCAGAGACAACCAATGTTGTTTATGAATTCTTTTCCGTGTTGATTGTGGCGGCAACAGTCCACACGGACAGATATCAGCCAACTCATGTTTGGTGAACTCCTTGATTGATTGCAACATGGCATCCCTGTGGCCATACACATGACAGTCCATTGTCTGAGGGGAACAAGCAGGGGTGAAATGCACCACAGGAATTAATTCAGGCTTACATTCCCACAGTATTTTATGAATGACATGATTTCAATCAAATCAAATCAAATCAAAGAGAAAACCCGCCAAACGCATCCATTACGGTACAAGGCGGGGAAGGGTGGAAGCCAAACACCAAGGACTGCCGACTTCACGGTCCATGGTTCATGAATGATACTATATAGTTGTCAATCGTCAATTGTGCATTTGAGCTTACAGCTACAGCTGAGAATACAATCTACAGCTAAGAATAGATAAAGACGTTCGTAGGAAGAAGGAGGACTCCCTGGACATCACAGTGTCTGATGACTGACGGGGGGAGGGATAAATTTCAGCAATGACAACATTCGTCCTTTGCATCAACGTACGACGACAGCATGCTGAAACACAATGTCAAGGGGGAGCAAAATCCAGACAATGTCAAAGGGGAGCAAAATCCAGACAATGTCAAAGGGGAGCAAAATCCAGACAATGTCAAAGGGGAGCAAAATCCAGCAACGTACATCAACAGCTGCTGACAACATTCCCGGTTACCTGCTGAAATGTTACACAACGTTCACATCTAATCTGGTCGGATTTGGGAAAGAGGATATTGCACCGTGCACAGGCAGTCAGCATGCTTTTGATTGCCCTGATATTTTCCATTCGTGCATAACTACACTCGGTGGCACGAAGTTGACGCTCAACAAGTGCAATCAGATCCAGCATAAAATTGACTGTATAATCCACCTTGGTTGTACTGAACAGGGAACCACTTGTCAGTTGGGCAATTGCCCGACCGCTGGGTCGGTTGTAGCGGTACACAAGGCTGACATACAACGTGGCCAGGTGTGCAACTAGTCCATTGGTTACACGCTCCATCAAATTATCATTCGCGACGGCCTGCATGTGCCGTGTAAGTGTCTTGATGATCATTGCAAGCCGCTTGATGAAGCGCGCCACCTCCCTGTGTAATTGGCAAAAACCCAATGGCCTCGTATCAAACAGATCTAAAAGATTGCGAACACCAATTGGAAGTGTTTGCCCAATTGTTGTAGTACGTATGGTCCGTGTGCTGATAGCAATGAGCGTCTGCTTCACCAGACACAGCACTGTCAGCAAACTTGACCAGATTTGCTATTTGCTGAATATATGACAGCTGCAAAAGCAACAATCAACCCCTGGAATATCGTGGCCACAGAGAAAATCGGAAAGGATACCCAATAGCCTTAGCGGCCCATGTTGCACGCGATTGCGGGAGGATCCACAACAGGCTGTACAGCAGGTATGGGTACCAGTAGAACATCGTACGAACCTGACAGACAACACAGTGATGCATAGATGGATGACAAAGGCATGGCGTCGCAACAGATTTAATGATGACAACAACCCTAACCAAGTGGCAAGATATCTGGACACCTGTGTGCTGTGATAACTGTGACGTGTCTTGATGTCAATCGACTCCACACCAATTGGTGCATGTCAACCACTTCCGTGGACATAACACCACCTTGTACAACGTCTTCATTGAGGACATCTTTCATTGCGCATAACAGGGCCAATGCTCTTGTCATCACCGATCTGAATTGTTTGATGTTGGGCAGTTGCTCGTTAGATGCAAATTCTGCATACACATCGCGCATGGCGTTGATCAGAGATTGTACTGACGGTTGGCGTGCTGTTGCTGTTGAGGGCATTGAGCGTGCACGCTTTGTTGTTGCCTCACACGGAGCACATGACCTCCTTCTCTTTTTGTCCGATCCCGAATCCGAATCCCTCGCATCGAAATCCTCGTCACCCTCATCATCATCATGTTCAGCTTCATCACCACCACTTTCGTGTCCTTCACTGCTTCTGTCGCTTTTGTCTGAGTTGGAATGGTCGCATTGATCCACGTCCACTTGCAGGTCACCGTGCAGGATGTCGGCGAGCAACTGCAACCGATCTGCCGATGTCATGTTAACTTGGGAAAAACCCTGTGCAATAAAAGCAACATGACATATATGCAACAGACGAAAAAGCGGAAGAGGGATGATGGCGGTGGATGGTGGCCTGGTAACAATTACCCCCCCCCCCCCTTGTGACAACCCTCCCCCGTCCGAAGTTCCAGACGTGGCAAGCAGTTGGCCTCTTCTAACATGTCTTGGTCGTGCTCTGGAGGCCGCTGAACTGCGACAGCGTATGTGCAATCGTTGATGTGAAGGGTGTTAAAACACGTTTCCACAATAAATCAAAAATGCAGTCATTGTGTAACGACATTTTACGTTGCATTTTGCAATACTGTGCACATAAAGCGAAGCTACGTCTCACCTGCCGCAAATCATACGACATACCCATCAACCACCTGTCACTTGCAATTGACAGGCTTGGTGTTGATGGATTACGAAACACACTCATCAAGCATGACAGAATTTCACGGCTAACAATCAGGGTTGATTTATGGCACACAAATTCCACGACATGTGCCATACTTGTACGATCGGTGGCAGCAAATGCGAGCCATATGTTGGTTGCTGTCTATCTGCCACCACATATTGATTATGATGTCTCCATACAATGGCACACCTACATGTGTACTGGATTGCAGAGATTGAACGTGGGGGCCAACTCACATTGCCATTTTCAACGTGAAAATTTGCGATGCTTGAACTTGCAGTACTTTGAGACCGGGTGTGATGTGCGTTGTCACGGTTTGATACCCCTCCTGCCCTTACTGAGAATGAAAACCCTCATATTGGGGCCGTATACCATTCTGACAGAAACAATACCAATGCCAATGCAAAACTTCACAATTGATGACCTGCATATAGGCAATTTTTGTTTGCTCAATCCCGTTTTCTGGCAACTTTGCAGTGGTATACGCAAAATGCACATTGGACTGCACGTGAATTTGCGTCGGTGTCTACACTACAACAGTGTCCGAAAATTGCAAAATCTTTCCTTGGCTGGTGCGAATGGTCTTGGCAGTGACGATTGGCAGTGTGTAATGAATGTGGCTCCATCACTGATGGAACTGCACATCGGGAGGGCATGCTCTAGGAGTAACCTCACTCACGTTTTGAATGCATGTACCAACTTGCAACTTTTGACCCTTGCAGATTACAATGAGGATTTGTTATCGGCACTTTCAAAAATGCATCAGACCCTACAAACACTGAGGCTTGGTGTATCCTGTGCACGTTTGGGTGCCATTGCTTACCACGTATCACTCACCCGTGTGCAATGTCTGCATCTGGACTATACCACATGCAATCTACTTTGGCGTTTGTTGCCACGAACGGGACAGAAACTGCAATCCTTGATCATAGGCCCAAATAATCATATTGGAGGTCGTCATGGTGGCCTACGTGCCATTTGCGAACACTGTACATGTTTGCAACGACTGGTAATTAGTGGTGACAATGCCCTGACGGATTCCGATTGTCAGAAATTGATGAGTGCTCCGTTCACGGTGACACTACGGATTTTATGTATTAGTCGATCGCTACAGCATATTACACCGTTTGGGTATGATGTTCTACATGCGGGGTTTCGGAATTTTTGTTGCCAACTTTACGACCCTTCTGCTGCTACAGGCTTGTAACGTGTTTGCTTTCTTTTGTCATGCCATGCATGCATTCCAAACAACGTGCAACGTGCAACATGAACGTGCCGCAACAGTAACAATTTCAGGCATTGATGATAGAGACCGGGTCTGAGACTGGGAGACTGGGTGGAGCAGCTGCAGAATGGATTCAGATGCCCAACGGACACGAGCTCACGCTCAAATGGGGTTCTCCCAATTAGTCATGCCATGGAGCATGCACATTTGGGTCAGAATGCTTTGGATTCAGATGCCCCTCCAAATTGCCCAAGGGACTGGGTGGAGCAGCCGCAAAAATGGACAAAAATCACTTTGGATTCAGATGCCCAACGGACACGAGCTCAAGCTTAAATGGGGTTCTAGCAATTAGTCATGCCATGGAGCATGCACATTTGGGTATATATACTATATGTATATGCATGCGGGGGAGGCAAAAAAACCGGATGTGGTGGAATTGTTTCAACGTATTTGGACGGATTTGATGACGACCACATTGTTTTTCTGGGATCTGGGACCGACATAAGCTCCAGATTAAAGAGGGCGCCGTCCCTCAGAATCTGATAGTATTATGTCGCGTCCCGTGCTGAACGGGAACCTTCATCAGATTCACGCCTACGAGAAACACTGCGGCGTCCAGGTTCCACACTCATTTGTCGCTCCCGTTCCTGTCGTGGCCGGGGTTGTTGTCGCTCATCGCGTGGCTCATCGCGTGGCCGGGGTTCCTGTCGCTCATCGCGTGGCCGGGGTTCCTATCGCTCATTGCGTGGCCGGGGTCCCTGTCGCTCTTTGCGTGGCCGGGGTTCTTGTCGCTGTGGTCGAGGCTCATCCCATTCATCGCGTTGGGGGGCGCGACTACTCGATCGCCACTGACTCCCACAACGGTAACTCTTGGACATGGATGATGCCTGTATAAAGAAAAAAACAGATAATGCAGGCTCGTGGTAATCATGTCATCAATCTACTGACAATTCTACTTCTCATCATTCTGCAAATTGCATTTTATGTGCTTGTTGCATCCAAACAGTTGCAGCAGAACGTCACTGAAAAAGCGCACATAGCAACCAATTTGAGAAAACATTTGCAACAAAACAGTGGCAATGCTAAACTTCATCATGTGCTGGATGTCAAAATGGCATATTGGCACCAAAAGGTGTCAAAACAGGCACACGCGGACAGAGATGAATTAATGAAACACAATCGAGAACTCTTGAGAAAATGGATGCTACCTGTGGTTGGTGGACTCCTTTGTGTCAAAGGTGTCTACATCCTGTATGCCATTGTCCACTCACGCTCCAACGGATACCACGTGCTTGGTGGGCCCAAAAAATTTGGGCTGTGTCTGTTGTTGCTCAGTTATACCACTGAAATACTTTTCTTTGTGTTAGTTGTGAGACGTCACATATATATTGCTGACTCTGAGCTGTTGTTGGCCACTATGAAATAAAAATGCCTGATCCCAAACTGATCCCGGTTTTGACAGTGCTTGGCGTAGCACTGACAATGGCGATTTTTGAGGTTATCTTCTTCTACCGTGTTGTTGCACCGGAAATTCAAAAGGGCAGCCATGCTATGCTGCAATCCATGGAGAAGATGGACGACCAATGGCAAACTTACCTTGGTCCACTGCGAATCTTTGTGGGTGTGCTCCATGACCGCGAATTGCGGCTGATCCAGACACACAATAAATCCGGGAAGTATTTCAGTGCCTGTATTATACTGGCTCTTGTTTCACTGACCTTATGTGTGTGTATTGCTGCACGTGCCCAGCTACGTGGGGAATGGACGGCAATAGTTCGCAATGTGGCATTTGTTTGTGGATGTTAGATTCTGTTCCAGATACTTTTCTACCAAATGGGCAAACGATGGCGATACAGCACGTCATTGATGACGCTGCACACATTGACACAAAACTACATGCATCCAAATTCAGTTTGAAGTAGCGATTGTAAACGTTGTACATGGCCACATGACACAATGCATAGGACGTGCCCTGGTGCGTAATGGAAAAACATAATGACAGATGTCATATACTTGCACAAACAATTTGTCTGCCTTCGTGAGAATGCAAATGGCACCGAACACCTGACCAACACACTGCTGCTGGCACAGAGTGTAGCGGTTGTTTTCGCTACATCAAAATCCCATCACAAATTGGCGCCCTTCTATGTGGCCGCCTTAACCGTGGCCGTGTGTATCTGCCGGTTCGTGACTCGAATACTAGGTGAACTGCCCAGACAGACACATAAAAATTTGCAAACCATTATTCGTCGAGAGACTGATGGGTTTTTATGCTTGCCGTATGTTTCACCTGCGACCAGTCGGAAGCTACAGGCTGATGATGAATGTGAATTTGGTGTGCGTTGCACACCTTCAATTGTCTCATTGTCGGCCTCCTGCCACAGGCCTCTAATAATGCTGCATCAAAGAATTGTGGAGGACACCAAACGCGCAAATGGGCAAATGACATTTTATCAGGGCCTTGCATCAGTGGCTGAAATTGTTGGACTATTGTTGATGGCATGTGCCAGTGCATGTATAATGCTCACAACCACAACCACAACGCCCAATGAAACACCGGTACTGTGTGCACTTGTATGTTCAACTGCAGGAACCGCATGTATTGGCTATGCATGTTACTTGTACCACGAGGGTGTTGAATGTTCTCACCGACATCAGAAACTGTCTGATTACCTTATACAATACAATCAATACACTCAGGAGAGGGCACCCCAAACAGGGGAGGCTCAGCCCAACGGTTGCCATAGCACAACATAATGACACTTTTTTTGTTTTCGGCCCGTATGACTTTCTGAGCAGTATAAATGCAACCACAATCAACCCGCCCACGAAAATTATCTTCGAAGCCCCTGAAAATATTTTGCCTACGGGATTTGGGGGGCCACCCTCAGCGACACTATAGCCCACAACGGCCCCTGCACCGGCAGCACCGGCTGCTACCTTTCCCTTACCGATGCCCGAAAATGCAGCACCAATGCGCGCTGTTGCCGGTGCAAATGCAGTCCCGATGCGTGCCCACATGTTGCCTTTTCTTTTTTCTTTCTGTCAAACATCTCTTGTGGTTGGGCAAACGTCACCTGACCCTGCTTGTACTGCCGGATAGTCCTGCACCAAGTCTTTCGAGATCATTCACCACATCATTCTCCAGGTCATCCCCCCGCTGTTAACACCCAGGGCTACACACCCTTGGGCAAGACCACCCCCGGTCGGTGGCGTATGATCTGTATACCGTATGGTACCCAGTGCCCACAAAAAATTCTGACCTTACACCACATATGCTACAGGCTTCGTTGTGTTGGTTGTCATAATCAAAACAACCGGGCCACACGATACCCCAGACCATTTCCTCCTGTCCAAGGAACGTCAATACGAACAGAAAGACGTCGCGTGGTAATCGTCTCAACGGTGTAAGAATCTGCTGCCTCCTTGTGGATGCTCTCTTACGGCGGAGCAGTGGAGCCCAATAGCCATAGGTAGACAACATAGAAACAACAACTTGTTGGGGGAACAGGAGGAGCATCTAAGGGTTGACCAAACGTTCCTTGGTCCCCACTGCATGACTGTAGAGTGGTCATTATAAAATAAAAATGACGATTGTTCGAATTTATGTTGCCAGCTTCAATGCTGCACATGTTGTGCAGACATTTATGAGGGAGATTTACGGCATTGATCTATCACAAAACCATATCCTAACACCCGATGTGAGCGACTTTTATCGGGACAAGGCAATGAGCATTCACAGTATCAGTGACTGGTATTATAGGAAGACAGGGAGGACACCACGCATTGTCTTCTTCGACGATGACAAAAATAACATCAGCGCTGTTGAAAATTTGAAAAAAAAGTCTGGACGGTCCCACCTGATTCAGGCAAAACATGTTCTGCACTGTGGCCTGACACCCGAATTTTTCCACAAACACCTTGCAGAAAGTCTGATATTTTTTCGAAATCAGGGGCACGAGGGTGACGTTATTTTGGTTTTTGACTTTGATTGCACACTGACTAATTGGCACGTTGCCAACTTGCAACAGATAGGGAGACGACGCACCAACAAACAGAGGAGGCGTGTTGTGGCAGAGCACAGTGCGATGGCACAGATTCTCAAAGGGATTTTGGAACACACCCAAAAACAACATGATCTCAGGCGATAGTAATGGGGTGTTTCCTCCCAAACTGACACGCGCACTCACAATCCAGAATTCTTTTAATTGTGTCTTGCCCGCAGACTACACACTGCGGTTTGTCAACACGGGAATGGGAACATGCAAAATGAACTGTTACCCGCCACGTACATGATGTGCACCGGGTGAGTCTTGACCGACCACTTCGATACATTGTTTTATCACAGATTTTACACTGCATGGTGAAACAGACCTGTTTGCACGTCAGTGGCATTTTGGCCTTTTCTTTGTCACACACTTTGTTTTACCGTTGTTTCACAGACCACATCCTACAGCGAAAGCGCGAGAAACAAGACAGAGCCAATACCATTCAAGTGACCTGCAGTTGTCAGAGTCAATTCAGTGGGACGTGGACATGCGGACATGCGAAACATGCGAACATGACACGCTGAACTCAATAAGTGAAAGTCAAAAGGCATGTAAACACATAGAAGTCCAAACCATGCCCCGGTCAGTGTCGTTGCTGGCGAGGCTACAGAGGCTACAGAGGGAAAAAGCATGTCAATTACACCGGCAGCTCCTGCAATCCCATCAGCGGAATGTTGAAATGCTCTAGAGTCCAGCAAGAACCCAAGAACCTGAGTCTGACTTACCAAGAAGGTTGAAAAAGCACATATGCACGTATACCCTATATATATATATATATATATATATATATATATATATATATATATATATATATATATATATTACTACACCCCTCTCCCCTTAAATTTAGCTAACAAGCAACAAGCAACAACAACAACAACACGTCACCATTCCATTTTGGCCACTGCACCTTCCCATCGCCTCGAGCTTGACTCTACTTTAGCCATCCTAGAGCCTAGGTGGTGGCCTTGCCAAATCCAATTTCTGAGCCAAAAACTCACCGGTGGCGGCCCGGGGCGGGGGCGCCAAGTCGGTAGGTGCCCTCCCAAATCTGCGCAGTTTTGGGCCAAAAACAGCCATTTTTCGCCCAAAACGGCCCTAGTAAGGGCTCAAAACAGCCAAACGAAGGCAAACGGCTGCTACATTCACGTGCGGCTTGCCTTTCTCGTGTTCAAGGGACCTTTGGTGCCCTCTAACTCCACAATATTTCCGAGAAATGGCCCAAAATAGCGCCAAGAAGCCCCAAAATCTGCGCAATGTGCACCAGCACCCCGAAACCAAGAACGGGCCGTATCTTGGGCTACGTGGCTCAAAAACGAATTCCGAGGGCACCTAGTCCACCCGCAACCCCCCACTTTTTATGGTTTCCAAGTCTCAGAATCGCCCAACGAGACGCCCAAACCCCCGTACTAGTGGTCACTTGGTGCAGTCGGAGGGCAGCCCGGCCCGCGCACGGCGGGGCCAACGGTGGCTCCACCAGGGTCCCCGGGGCGAAAAAAATCATTTTTTCCAAAGTTGTTCCCGGACCACTTGGGATGCTCAAACACGTGTTTTTGGCCCGTTTTGAGCCCGTGGTGGCGCGTTTTGGGCCACGGAAAATCCCAAAATGCCTTGAAAATGGGCCATTTTGGGACCAACAATGGGTCAAAAATGGGTCAAAAACGCGATTTTCCAAAAATGATCCTCGACCATTTATGATGCTCAGACAAGTGGTTTTAGCCCGTTTTGAGCCCGTGGGGACAGGTTTTGCCTCCTGGAAACTCCCAAAATGCCTTGAAAATGGGCCATTTTGGGACCAAAAATGGGTCAAAAATGGGTCAAAAACGCGTTTTTCCAAAAGTGATCCCGGACCGTTTGGGATGCTCAAACAAGTGTTTTTAGCCCGTTTTGAGGCCGTTTTGACCGAGTTTAGCCCCTTCCACCACATGTATGCACCACTTTGTGCCCTTCGCACGTACCTTAGAGCCGTGTGGTGGAGCCACTTAGAGTTGGGAGAGGGGTGTAGATTGGAGGATATATATATATATATATATATATATATATATATATATATATATATATATACATATATATATATATATATATATATATATATATATATATATATATATATATATATATATATATATATATATATATATATATATATATATATATATATATATATATATATATATATATATATATATATATATATATATATATATATATATATATATATATATATATATATATATATATATATATATACATATATATATGTATATATACCCTAACCTGCTCTCTGGAGTCACCGTCCTGGGCTTACAGTAGGATGGAAGACGTTGCAGAGTTCTGCAGCGCGGGGCCTTTTCCGTTGACCAGAAACTGTACATCGTAGGTCCATATCATACCAGAGCTTGTTCTCCAGGTTTTCCAAGCAGTACTCAGCATCTTCAACATTGCTGAATTCCAGCAGCAGTGTACTTCCATCATCGTATCCTGCAGCACAAACAAAGCACATTGAGGCATCCCCAATCACCACATCTCGATCGACGTGCTCTAATTGAACGGAGACGGCTCATGGGCTGACTACAGGGTCTCAGGTGCACACCTGCTGTCCACGGGAATACGACATGGTCCAGCAGCAGCTCCACACCAACGAATGTACAGATGTAGTTCGGGACATGTTGCGGTACTGTGTTGTAGAACGTTGGTCTGTGGAAAACATGAACACAGATGCGGCTTTTGCGCCGTCGTTCCACATCAGCACTGAAAGGGAAAAGGTACAGGATGGCTGGAAAAAGTACAGGCTGGAAAGAGGAGCACCCGTTGTTGCACATACTTGTACAGAGTATTCACTGTCACCGAAGTGTTCTCCGTATAATCACCATTCGCGTGTTCAATAACTACGGAGAATGTCTGAATCCTCCTGCCAAGGACATCAACATCATCCGGTGCAGCGCCGTACGCCGGTGTATACGTCTTGCAATAGGTGCACAAGCAAAACACATTCAAGATCTCCAATATCAAACAATATTCTCCGTCATCGCATTGTGGGCTGGGCTGGTCTATGGGCTTGGAAAGTGATCTTACATGATGGCTTGCAAATACATCTAGCACCGCCAAGGACAATACTAGCGCCATCATTATTCTATCTATAGAGGACAAGTACGAGGCTATGATTGTTGATTCCGTTTCAACTTCCCGTTGCTCCTTTTTAGGGCGCGATATGGTGGTCTACCCATTTTTTGAGAAGATTTCAACAAGGTGCGGGGGTGCTGCTTTGGAGCTCCAATGGCGGAGGCCAAGGATGCATTTAATGTTGGCGCCATTCGGGGGGTCCGGGTCCGGGGTGGGGGGGGGGGGGGCTCATTTTTTGTTCGTCGTTACTAAAAAACTTAAAGGGCCATGGTGGAAAAGTGCAAACTTGAAAAATGTGGTGGCCAAGTAAGGTGGCTACAGTGGAATGTCGTGTGTTCCATACGGCAAAGTGACTGTGTCTGCTAGTTTTTTGCGAATGCTAGCACGTGTGCACTGTTTCTGTATGCCGTTGTCTCAGGCCCTTTCGTTCTTTTTTTGTCACAATGGGCCGCAACAAAATTTCTTACACATGTGATCCAACCTAGAAGAGAGATGCTGCATGCAGGCAGCCGCATAGTGCCAGCGGTTGTGGCACGGATAGTGACCGTGATAATGAGACGTCAAGTAGTCGTAGCTGCAGCGAGCAAGACCCTTTTTTGACTTGGAGTGATGACAGTGAATGACATTGAACGCCCCTGAGTGACATTCGCAATGGTCCATACACAGCGCACTTTGCGTGTCAATTGTGTTGTGTATCCCATGTTGCATCATCACTTCCGCTCCCATGCACATGTGCGGGCAGAGGGCTGCACAAAACGGCCAGTTGTGGGTCACGTTTTTTGTGACCAAATGTCGTGACCTTTTTTGTGACCAAGGGGTGGGGTATCCATCCTTGGCGGGGGCAAAGGGGTGGGGGGTAATACAAGGTGGTTGGGGCATGTTCATTCAAAAGCTGCAGTGCACCAGCACATCTCCCCGTTATCCTCTTTGTCTTTTTGGGGCACCGATTGCAAAAGGATAGTGTAAACGTCGGGGATACAGGTGGATATTCATTCAAGAGCAATGGAAGGGAGAACCAAAATGTGATGTAATCAAAGTGGACAACTTATAGCAACCTGTGTACAGTTGCTGCAAATATCAATTTCGGGCACGGGATGGGGAGTGTTTGCGGACACAAATGGGCTTTTGTTTGTTTGTGCGGTTGCGTGCCCACTCTTGTTGGCTGCTCGCCATCCGCCATTGGTTAGACTACAAACAATGTTTGTCAAGATATCTAGACCCTGCGATAATACCCGATAACGGGATAAGGCAGCTAGCCATCATCCATGCATGATCTGATGGACAACACCAATGAGCTTGATGCTTGATCTCCGGACCACGCATGGACATCTTCTAGATTGTTTTCTAATCATCTATGGATCGTGTATGGACGAGTGCTGCATCATATTTGTATGCCGTGAACCATGCCTGCATGATCCATGACCACCGATGGACATCTCCCGAAATGTGTGTGGGTCATATATGGGCAAGGTGTGCATCATGTATACATGCTATGGATGCCCTTTGGATGGTCTTTGTGTAAGTTGTGGAATATGTGACTTCGTATCATGTTGTTGCATGGACAATCTATGGATCACCCTTGGACCACCAATTGCATGCAAAATCCATTGCATGGTGTGGGGCTCAACGATTGGATTGGAAATGGATAAGATTAAATATTTTGGGGCACTTGTGGGCCTCGATGCCATTCCAGGTATTTGGGGGGGGGGGTTTGATGGGGGTGCGGGTGGATTGCTTTTGTTCTTTGTTTTTGCAACCAAGCAAATCCAAAAAAACAAATGTGAAAACACATTGCCCTGCAACCAAGGTGAGTTAGCACATCCGGAGGGGCGGCAAGCACCATGGGGAGGCCACCAAACCCCACGCCATGACCCTTTGAGGGGTGTGGCTGGTCCAAGAGGTAGTCACATGAACACCATGCGGAGGCAAGCAGACTCACAACGATGACCTTTTCTAGTACATGGATGGTCAAGGAGATGGACGCATTGCCTTGCACAACATTTACAGGCACACAAACGCCACGCGATAACCTCAGCCCACCAACACAACAACTTAACTACCCGCACTCGCACAACGCTTAAGATCCAATGAGAGAATTGTTCGCGAAACGGCATTGAAAGAATCTTTTGTGTTGTATGGAATTATTTTCAAAGTGCAGCTGTTTCTTTTGTGTGACACAAAACGTGCTTGTAGCTCCTTTCGCAGGTGTGGTCATGACACTTTTGTGTCAGAGAACCAAAATGGAAGGCAACATAAATTTGGTATCCCACCCGCTTCCATGTAGCTGCTTTCCCTAGACCGCCTTGCCGCACCTTTGTAATCACAGCGCTCTTGTCACGGTGAGAAATTGAAGTGTAGGTTTGCGTCCAAACCCCCAACAACCTGCGGTCTTGCACGCGGGAGGGGGGGGGGGGGGGGCTTTCTCGGCCTTTCGCTTGAAGCTCACTAACTCTGGTTGCAGCAGCAAATGCTGGTGCCAAAGCAAACATTTTTAACCACCCTTTTTGCTTTGACCGTGATGTGTGATTGGACAGCAATTGCCAGTATCACTCTCGCCCGCGACCCTTGATTCTGACCGGGTATGGCTGACAATCCCCGGTGTGATGCGATTACGAGTACAAGTACGAGGGTTTCGGGGCCCCATATGCTCCACACTCCCACATACTCGTCGTCACTCAACACAGGAACGAACATCGCTGCTTTTTGCGTGTTGTGTCGCCGCTAGTCATAAGCACTGGGCAAATCTCATAGAGCAGCCCTCTAGGTTGTGAAGACTTATCGTCAAAATCGTCAAGTCCCACGAAAATGTCCGCATTTTGCTCATGTATTGATGGACACGACGGTCATTACCATCTGTCACACCAAGTACCCAAAAATGAGCTTGGAGGTTTCGGCAATTGGGATAGCAATTGTAGTCATACCAAAATTTTTGTGCCAACAATCGCCTTTTTGGTGTCTGTTTGTTGTAGTAGGCGACCTCGGCTGCTCCAAACAGAGTATCTAAATTCTGTTCCACATCGCTCCACCATTGCTGCAGTAGTGAAGCCCGAGAATCATCACTAGCAATAGGGCCCAATGGCAATGCAAGCATCTCTGCAGCGTTGCTGTTTCTGCCACTGCTGGCAGAGTTGCCTTGAGAGTGAAGCGGGGTCACAATGGCATGTGGCTGGTCATGACGGGCTGAGATGGGCTTGGAGCACAACGCAGTAGTGGTTATAGCACTACTCGTTGCGGTAGTGGTGGACTTGGGCGCAGAAGGTGGTACAATAATATCAGAATTTGTGCAGGCATCACTACTAGTGTCAGCAGCACGAGCAACATCATTTCTATCAAAAGCCACATCTGCTTCTTGGTGCTCAACATGGATTCTGAAAACCATGCAACGTTCATGGCCATCAGTTTCCTCCATAGCACCCCACTCCAGCTGTTGTTTCTGCCTTTTAATTCCCAATGGGGGTAACATCTCCTTTTGAGGATTGTTGTTGCTAAATCACCGGGCTGATAGCATCCTGGCTCCCCTAAGAGGTGATTATACATCATGTTCTTTTACAATGTCTCACAAATTCGCCATTCACTCCGTCCTTCGATTCAAGTAACGCCTGATTAAGTCCCCATGTATTTGGTCCCAGTAAGGTGAAAGTCTTTTGATATCACAAGCATTTGTGGAAGTGCATGCCCGTGCATTTGAGCCTCAACACTATCTTGGATAGGCGCGTTGCCTCGGCATATTCCATAACGTCACCTCGCGACTTCGTGGTGTGTGGCTCGTCGAAGCAGCCGCGGGAAGGAGCCGGTAGTTTAGTGCGCCTTGCTTCGTTCACCGCCTTCCGGGGTATTCGCAGGCAACGCCGTGCATCGCTCACCATTTCCTTTATGTAGGTGCGGTCGTCCTCCCACCTTCCCACCAGGAGAGAGCGCGTGTTCCCCAAAATCTAGGAATGGAGGTGCAGCATAGTTGAGGTTTACCAGGGCTGGGGAGAGGAGCTCTTAGTGTTGTCGACAAAGCGCTCTCAAGCCATCTTCGCGGTTTTTGCTAGCGGTAAGGGGTGCCAACTGTGGGGCACCGGTGATCCATGATTGCGTAGAGCCCTTCTTCGCAAAAAAGGTCCTTCCAGTGCTTTGCCCAGCAAAAATTTGCCCGCTCAATTTGGTGTTTCCAACCAAACGTGGCCCACCACATGGGTAACGAACTGTAATCCTTCTATCTGTTACATGTGCCACAGTAAACTCTTTGTATGCCCGCTTTTGATCCAAATCTTTTGATTCACCATGCCAAGCCGAATCAACTGCACTGGAAGTAGTGGAGCTGGTCATACGAGTAGGCTGCACTTCATCGTTCCAAAGGTTTTCGATTAAGAAATTCGAACATGGGGCCTCATTTGCAATGACTGCAACAAAGGAGGCAATGCAGACAATTTGACCCTTCATGGCGCAGTAGCAAGCATCCGTGCCTCTAGGGGGGACCGCCAGCCCCGCCACCAGTGGCGGAAGCGGGACTCCAAGCAGTGCCGCTTCCATCAACATTGTTTCTTCAGGATCAACGAGACCATATGCGGGGAAAGTTGGAAGTGTGGCGCAATTCCACAACGAGACAAGTTCTGCTAGCATCCGCTCGCGGAACACCATTCATGACAACGCGCACTTCAGAATTACAAGAAACGCCCCGTGATGCATGGGTGCCAGTTGCCTGGGGCCGCAGACACTCCGCCACAGTACCGTCGTGCTTCCGGGCCTTGAATGTTCGCCCTGTGCAGTCTTTTCAGAGACACTGTGGCGTGTGTTCCATTTGCCAATACAATGCACAGCTTCTCTTGCTCACGCACGTGTGACTTGGCTAACACATAGCCTGTACCCAGTCCGTTATGTGCATTGCACACGAGGAATCCCCGTTAGAAAGTGAACACTACAGCAAAACCCTCCAACCTTTCCATTGGGGTCTTCAAGTGGAGGGCAATATATATAGATGCTTGAAAGTGGAGTATTCAGGGGCATGCACTGCCAAGGGGGTATGGGGTTGTGGGTTTTTTTCTTGAATCTTGAAAAAAATATAGTGCCTTTACGCCGTGAGAGATCTTGACCTCCCATGCGCCTCCCTAGGCTTGTGCGGCATCTCTCCTTGTCCCCGCATCAAGCGCCCTTTGCCAGGTTGTTTTCCAAAACGACGCCCATTTGTCCCCAATAACTACCCCATACCGATGGTAATGCTAACAGAAGCCAGGGGGTTTTTTCGAGGGCCTTCCCACGATCCCCACGTGACCAATGGTCTTTGATCTGAAGTGACAACCTGGACGAACACGAACAATGGGGCCCAAACCGTGGTTCCCTCGAACGCTTTTTTGGTAGTTCTAGTAATATTGTTTGCAAACCGAGCCAATCAAGAAGAATGCCGACAGAGAGAGAAAGAGGGACACTTAAATGTTCGCATATCTGCATCAATTTGCAAGGCATCATCAATGTGTATGGACACCTCCCTTTCCAGAGCCCCTTGACTTCATTGTTGCTATGAACACTTGGGGGCATCATCAATCTTGGCTTTATTGTGTTTGCCACTACGATGGGAGGGGCTTTTGCCTCAATACTGGTTACTATTCCTCAATTAATGTCTCTCTGTTACTCACAAGCAACATAACATCCTGCGGAGCAGATGGCCGTTCACACGTGCTACGTTGTTTTGCGGACTTCAAATTCCTAGTTTGCAATGATGTGGTTTTGCTATTCGATGTGTCCCCTCAACCTTTCAACAGGTAAGGAATATAGATTTTCAAATAGAGCACATCGTTTTTTGAGCGGATGTCTGTGAGATGTAGCCACATCGTGGTGCAATGGCAACTCCTTGTTGCCAGTTCACGACTGAACCCATTGCATTGTGCAAGGATTTCCCTCCCAATTTGCCCTAACAGCCCCAACCTCACGTATGCTGTTTTGCCATCGATCACAAGGTTGCACCCATACCAAAGACCAAGGAAATAAGAGGTGGGAGCTCAAGTGCCTTTGGGTATCATTGATGCAAAGGAAAGTGCAACAGTGGTGTTGGGATTGAAGAGGCGTGGTTAAAAACCCCGCACCCCGGATCTTTGCCATCGATCTAAGAGATCTTTATTGCCGAGTGGCGATCACAACTATTGTCCACATACGCGGCGTCTCCAATCGGTCAAGGTACACAACCCCTGAACCGCCTTGCTCGACGTCCTGCGCAATGAGAAGGGCGGCCGGGGTCTGGGTGTGCTGCTGGCCCTCCCACCTTTCCCTCGGGAGCATCATGGCGTGGGGGGCCAGGCACTGTGCCACATCGGCAACCAGCGCGATCGTGTCGTCGCTCACCTCCGCCGTGTGGTCCGCGGCCACCAGGAAGTGATGCCATGGCCCGGGCTTGTCACCGCTTGCATACAAACCCTCCAGGGCGCCTCGCATCTCGGCCGGCGGTGGAGAGGCGTCTCCGCAATCCCGAAGCCAGGGAAGTGCACCCGGGAGATGCTGTCCCGCTCCCCCTGACCAGATGGTGGCTCGCAGGGTCGGCAGGTCACGCCAGATAACCCGGGCGATTGGGTCTCGCCAGGGTTGAGGCCTTTGGGCCCCCCAGTGAAGGATGGCCACCACCACGTGTGTGGTCAGGTGCTCGCCGTGAGCTGCAACGCTACCCTCTCATCTGTTTTGACCACCGTGCCCCGCAGGGCCGTGAAGATGTGCCCCCCGAATCCTCGGACGGTCACCCACCCCCACAGGACCGCCACAGCTTCCCAGCTAGGATTGGGGCCGGACTTCTTGGGCAAGACCACCACTGGCGGGCACGGGCTATTGGCGGCCCACACGCGCCATTCCACCCCCACCACACGTTCGTGGACAGGGGGGCGGAAGGTCTTGTGCCACGCGTTGGGGAGCTCGCAGCGACGGAGCTGGACGGCGGTGGACGGCGGTCCACACGTCAGCTCCATCACCGCGCGTGAACAGGAGCCCCTCAAGGATGTCCCGCGCCACGGGATTGGGGATGCGGACGGAACGAACCTCCGTCCTCTGTCCTAGTTGGAGCCCCGGCCCATCCTCATCCTGCAGCAGATGGACCTCCGGGTCCATGACTGCAAGCCTGGCCGCCATCGTCGGAAGGTGCAGGGAGACAGTCCACGGCTGGGCGGCGACAGAGTCGCGCGGCAGGTCCGGGCAAACGGCCAAAGCACTACCATCCCTGGCCGAGCTCAGCGCCTTGTCCCACCATTGCATCCAGGCTACGCGCGTCGTCGGCAGCGACCAGGACAGGTAGGTCACGACTGCCCGAGCCTGCCACCCGTGCGGGTCCATACCGGCAGGATGTGTGTGGCATGTGCACACCCACCTCAGGGACGCCCCTTCGAGGGTGACCATGTCCCTCCACGGGACCACCGGGAACGGGGTGAGCAAGACCGCCATGCCACACGGCAGCGCCACTGCCCACACGGTCCTGCTCCCGTGAGCGACCGCGTACCCCACCGCCGGGGGCCCCCACCCTGCTCCTTCTCCACCACTTTACGCATTAGCGTCTCGTGGTGCTTGGAACGGTGAAGGCTTGGGGCCCCCAGGCGGGCGATGGCCTGGAGGATCAAGAGCAGATTCTGGGGTACTCCCTGCGGCACCGGTGGTTGAGGGTGTCCTAAGCGGCATGCATCCGCCCGCATGCACCACCCCTTGGCCCAGTGCCTGCAGGTTTCCAGCTCCCCCGTCTTGGGCCTAGCTCTGTCCGCCACCTCCGTCTCCCGGTGCTCCACCTCGTGCGCCTCCCTCGCCCCCACCATGTCGAATCCTTCACCCTCCTCATCAGCTTCCCCCACTTTGCTACGCTCCCGGCTTTGGTCGTCTTCTTCCATCGCTTCAGCAGTCGCCGGGCCGGCCGCCGCCATGATCGTCGCAAGGGCCGCCTCCACGTGGGCCTTGACGTCCACCTCATCGCCCTCGGACCGGCCCGGGTCCGGACCCCGTTCCTCTTGTCGCCCCTCCGTTGTGGGCCCCTCAGCATCATCTCCCGCGGTCCCACCCTCATGGCCCGCCGATGCGCCCGCCGCTCCGTCTCCTCCACCTCGACCGCGCATTGTTCGGGTCCTCGGTGGCCCGTGTCCGCTTCCTGGCGCGTGCCCACCACCACCAGCACCCTGGGGTCGCCACCGCGGTTCACGAGGCGGTAGCTGATGGAGGTTGGGACGAGAACCGCACCGTTAACGGCGAGTGACAGGTGGTTCGTACCGTCCTCCCCGAACATGGCCTCCATGCCCTCGGGGTGCATCGCCACCACGACGGCATGGGACCCCGGCGCCTCGGGCGTGAGGGGCCTGATGCCGTGCTCGAGGCGCCAGGAGTGAGCGCCGCTCCTCCACGGGGCCATGTACAGGCCGCCCCGACGCACATCCTCCAGCCCCGCCTTGTTGAGCTGGCGCCCTACCGATAGGCGCACCGATAGGAGGACGTGTTCTGGCGGCTCAGACGCCCGGACCTCACCTCGGTGGTGATCGAGGACCGCTGCGTCCCCCAGCTGGACACAGTCGACCCGGTCACCTCCCGGGGGCACGGCTTCCAGGCTCTTCTCCCGGGCGACCCTTCCTGGAGGCTAGAACTCGTAGCGCCCCATGGCGCCCACCAGCAACGTCGCCTCTCGCCGCCCATCGCTCATGAGGCGGTGCTGGTGGATATCCTCGGCCGCATGGAACCTGCAGTGCCGCTGCTCACAGCTCCGCAAGGGAGGGGGCGGCACCGCGGTGGTCATGGGCAGCAGCGGCACATGTGCCTGGTCCACGTCCATGCCGACGTAGACGTCGGGCTCGGCATCGTCCTCGTACATGACGGCCAGCGCCAATTCGCCGGGCCCGTACTCCACCTTCTCCTGCACGTCCTCCATAGCCACGGCCTGTGCCCCTTCCTCTTCCCCCTTAGCCGCTAGAGCCGGCGGCGACTCCGGCTGCAGGCAGAAGGGCATATGTATACATATACATGGGTGTTTTCACGGGGAGGGGGGGTGCGAACCCCGAACCCCCTAATTCCACCCACTAATTTTTGGCGGACGGATTTTTCGGGAATACAAAGGTGATGAGGGTAACCCCCACTATTTTGAGGGTACCCAAATCATTTCTGAAGTTTTCAGCTCATGGTTTGACGATATGTTTGAAAAAAATCTGGATTTTGTTGAAATTCTGGCCATTTTCGGCTGCTGCTGCCAGGCTTGTGATAGGGGCCAAAATTGCAATATCCGCGTCACCGGCACCGCTTCTTCTAGGTTTTTGGTCGGTCAGGCACCCCCCCCCCCCCTATTTTGTTGGTGGGGAATCCATTTTTGAAGGTTTTTGGGGTGTGGTTTGATGGTATGTTGCGGCCATTTTCGTTGTTTTGTGCTCATGGAATGCTCTCGGTGCCTGGTGATTGACACAACATTTTTGGCGTTCAAGGGTGTGCGGGGCTGTTTTTGGCGCCGTGGCATTGGGCCCATCTGGTCACTTTAATCAGACGGTGTGTGAAGGTTGTGCTGGATATCGCAGGGTTTGGTGGAGATGATGGCTAGTCCCTTGGCGGGCTTCGTTATGTTGTGGGATGTAGAGAGGCCAGAGACAACGTGTAGCTTGCAAGCATCAGACAAATGGTGGTTGCAGAGGAAGCACAAGCTTGTTGCAGTAGAGAATAAGGATGCCAGTGTGCCCAAATGTTGCTCCGGTGCGAGCTAATTCTTATCATTGCAACTACTATGTTCATACATTTGGATTCACTCCTAAGCGGGCCATTGGTCACATTCTTTAGTGATTGGGATTCATGTAAACCATCTGGTGGTCATGTGGGGATCCTTGGCTGTTGCTTTTAGCCCTTAGGTTTGTCTGATTACACCCTAGGATCCATTGCTGTGGGGGCTGAATGTTTCTTTGAGGTCTTGGTAACCATAATCATAGTTGAGGGTTGGACTAATTGGTGAGTTTCTGAGAAGCCGGGGACGGGGCACCGCGAAAGGTGTGGAGAGCAGGTTGCTGGTGAGGTTTCTGCTGCGTTTGAGATTGTTGCCCGTGAGGCTGGAATGGCGTGAAGGAGCAGGTGCACTTCAGATCTCACCACTCCATGATAGCCAAGATGCGGTGGTAGGTAATGGTTTATGGATCACACATCGCAAGGCGCAGGGAACATGGCGGTGATTGCAAGTCCAACAACAGGAAAAACCTCAATATGTATGATATCCAACTTAAAGCACCGCCTCCAAAACCCGCACCTGGAGGAACAACAAAACCCCCAACATGGCAGGCTTGTCAAAAGAAAAGCAATCGGCTTGTCCTTGCCATTGGGCATCAACATGCGACCATGTTGGATTCTCAAAGGGGGCAGGAGCAATGTGTCAGTGTACAAATTCCGTAAAACGCCAGAAAAAAGACCAAGGCAGGGCACTACGTACGGTGATAGGGATGAATGCAAACGGCGAGTAAATCAATAAAGGCGGCAACACGCGCCCGCTCCTTGCATGTGAAAAGTCTCTCTACTACACAAACAAAAAACCTTGTGCAACAAGCTGCACAAACTTGTGAACCAATAACGGACATCAAGAACCAACAGCAAAACATGACGGAATGCAATCACATGAAAATTTACAAAGGGATGGGGGTACCACAACAGATGGGTAGAACAGGGTCTTGCATCCGGAATCCGCTATTTGGGAAGGAATGAAATAATGTACAGTTGCTGGAACCCGCAAAAAAACCTGCAACACGCCCTTGTTGCATCCACCAAAAAAACCACTATACTTGAGCCAGAAAATTGCCTCTGCCACAACAAGCACAGATGAGGCGCCTAGCACTGGACATGCAAAAGTCGAGGAGAAAAACGTGCCGGGAAGGAGAAGTCGGTCGCACAAGCTCATGCACCAAGAACGGGGCAGAGAACCGCGTCAATCCTGAAAGGTAAAGATTCCACATTTGCCCCAACCTTGCATCGTGCTCTCCAAGGAATCGTTTTTTCTTGAACTTGCTAACCACTGTCTCGTCAAGGCTGATTCATTGTCCCAAAAAACGGAGCGTTAGTATCCTCATTGCTTTTTGGCCCAGTCAATGTGCTGCTGGCTAAGCCACACATCTTGCTCCCTCATAGCGGCCCTTTCAAGTGCCAATTGGAAAGCCCTGGGCGATTGCTTTAGATTTGTTTCGGGCTGCTTAAGGTGCGCAACCCGCTGGCGAGGCCACACCTTCTTCCTCTCCTTAGCCTTCTCTCGCTTTGGCAGCCCAGCCTGCTCTTTGGCTTTCTTGGCCGCAGAGGCAAATCAAGAAATCGGCGAAGAAATTATGCCAATAGCGGAAGAGCTGCGCAGATAACGACACATTGCCTTACCACATACCTTCCTTTTTGCTCACCATGGCAAGCTTCTTGAATTTGGTGCCATCTTTCTTGACCATTCTTGAGAGGGTGTTTTGAAACTAAATGAGGGTGGTTCGATGAAACGTCATGTTGTGCAGAACAAACTTGCTATGACGGGCCTAGAAAATTGTTGTACACATACCAGAGTCACGCGATTCATGGTTGTCACCAGCTTCTTCACTTGCACCATGGGGCCTGGCCGGATTGTTTGTGGAACCTAAAGAGTGATGCATCCTCTAAAAGGACCTAGGACCAAGGCATCACAAATGCTGTGATGCCACTACTTCAATGACGCAGGCAAATACTTCAAGCAAATGAGTACCATTTGTCGACACCATGTTTCATCATACCCCGCCGATGTGTCTTCAACTTTTTCCTGCTGGGCAACCATTCTGCATTGTGCTCTGCCTTCTTTCTTTTCCTTCCACTCTTCTTCATCGCCATCCGCGCCGGCTCCGCCCGCGGCTCCCGCGCCGCGGGGGCGGGGTCGTGCGGGGAGCCGCCGTGTGCGGGGGCTTGGCGGCGGGGGAGCTGGGGGGGCTGGGGGGGGACTAGGGCCCCCAAAGCGAGGTCGATGTTGTAGATGGGCACGGGGTGGTGGTGGTGGGCCACCCATACACCTCCAGCACCACGGGGAGGGTCTCGCCCCCCAGGGGGTCGGGGACCGCGTCCTAGTCCCGCACCCATTCGTCCCGGGCCTCGGCGGGGCGCGGGGCCCCCACTGCCCCCCGTGCCGGGTCTGCCCTTGGCTCGTGCGCCACCGGGGCGGCGGCCATCCGCGCCGGTTGCGCGCTGGGATTCCGTGCTTCCTCCCCACATGATGACGGAACCAGGCACACATTATTCCCACCTAAGTTCAGTCCAGTCCAAGAAAAATTCGCATCATGCAGGTACCGACACTATTCTGGATGCCCAACACAAGACCGAACCGAATGGTGATTATGTGGACTGGTGTTTGGCGTCAACACAACAGTAGCGGATACCTTTCACGGCACTTGTGCTTCTGTTGGATTGCAGCCTAGATGCTAAATTCCATTGCTCATACGCAAGGTCGTCCTCATTATCTGGCAAAGGAGACACGTTGAGGACATGAATGGTTCAGATTGCAATCATCCACAAGAGTGGCCAACAGCGGACGCTTAGACTCTCTGTTACAAACGGCAAAGTGCATCGGCGACCCCATCACAATCTCCAGCACCACCTCGGGGATCTACCCCATCCGCCTCTGTTGGGGCAAGGTGTGCAATGATGAAACTCGAACTGTTGCAAAGTGTAACTTCACTGATGTCCTATGGTGTGAACCATATTTTCTGCCTCTCGTGAGTGGGACTCCCAATCAAGAGGACAACGTGGACAACATGCGCACCAGGTTTGTCTTCTCAAAGGTTGGCTCCGATCATTAGGCTCTCTTATTCAAATATTCTAAACCTAGCTAAACGATAGAGAAAACTTCACTCAATCCATCGGTAGCACCCTAGCCTAACCCTAACCGTCACCTAAAGAAATTCAACCTGCAACATGCTACCTCCACTAATTTCATCTTCATCCTCCGCAAATGAGATTGCTCCGTCACCGCTTCCTGCATGGGGGAGCTTCCATGCGCCCTGCCCTGCTGGGTCACCTATAATACTGGATAGCAAAAAGAAAATGAAACTCGAGCTGTTGCAAAGGGTAACTTTACTGATGTCCTACGGTGTCAACCATATTGTGCTCCATTCGTGATTGCGACTCCCAATCAAGAGGACAACGTGGACAACATGCGCACCAGGTTTCTCTTCTCAAAGGTTGGCTTGGATCATTAGGCTCTCTTATTCAAATATTCAAAACCTAGCTGAAGGACAGAGAAAACTTCACTCAATCCATCCAAGCACCCTAGCCTAACCCTAACCTTAACCTACAGAAATACAATCTGCAACATGCTACCTTCACCAATTGCATCTTCATCCTTGACAAATGGGATTGCTCTGTCACCCCTGACTGCATGGGGGAGCTTCAATGCCCGCTGCACTGCTGGGTCACCTATAATACCGGACAGCAAAAAGAGAATGAAACTCGAACTGTTGCAAAGTGTAACTTTACTGATGTCCTATGTTTTCAACCATACTTTCTTCCTCTCGTGAGTGGGACTCCCAATCAAGAGGACAACGTGGACAACATGCGCACGAGGGTTCTGTTCTCAAAGGTTGGCTCGGATCATTAGGCTCTCTAGTCGCCACTAATCTTAGGCCCCCGATGTCGATTTTTCTCGCATGGTAGCATTTTTCTGTGACCCTATGTCAGCCCCATGTCAGCCCTACGTCAGAGTGACCTTCCACCCTTAGTTCTCTTCTACCTCACAATGTACGCCAACGAAACCATTATTTATGGTTCTACGGAGACCTTGTATTACGGTGAACCTTCACAAGACATGTACTATGGGCAACATGCGGGTGAGGACACTCAAACACATGGCCATGAGCATGTGGATGACAACTATGGGCAACATGCGGGTGAGGATACTCACACACATGGCCATGAGCATGTGGATGACCACTAAGGGCAACATGCCGCTGAGGATACTCAAGCACATGGCCATGAGCATGTGGATGACCAACAACATCCCTAGTACATCGATGATCATCATCATGACTATGATGAGTACTATCCCACCACCAACAATGAAAGTCATTATGACTATCAACAAAACCAACACAAGGCCGCACCACCCACACACGCGGATGCCCCTCAAGGGACAATCGGGCTAAATGATGATCAACCCCAACCCAATTATTCCTATGTCCGGTCTCCGAGTTGCCTTCGCATGGCAGGTGGTAAATCGGTGACGTCACCGTAGAAGGCGTCAAGCCACTCACGTTCCGTAGGCGGGCATTTGTACACCCAGCACATACCACACTCGTCGTTCGACGGATCGTAGTTGTCATCGGTGTGATGTGGTGGCACGCTTGTAATAGCTCGAAAGAGGTGCTACCATGGCCACATTTAATGTATCTATTTTTTCCCGTGAGGAAAAATATATATATACACTCCGGGGAGCATAACTCTTCGTGAACTAGGGGTTGTAGGCTTGTCCTCCCCCAAGTACCCCCACCATAAGTTGGGTGAGTGCAATTTTTTTTTCAACATCTCGACCCTACTGTCCGGCTTGATGGTGTGGGGATGGCGACCTCACACTATCTTTCTTAGGACACTACCACCCCCATCAAGGTGGAGCACCCCATTGGTTGCCAAGTCTCCGCCGTACACCTCGGAAGCCGGGCAGTCTGCTTCTTTTTTCCTACTCGCACACTCGGTGTATTTTTCAAGCAAAATGTTCTCCCAATTCTTGGGATAACATTTTGACCCGAGGAGGGGGGTGTACCGGACATCAGGTGGTCCATAAATTGTCTTTTTGTACAAGGTATGGTAAGTATAGTGCTGAATTGTATGCGAGATCGAGCTTCCGATGAAGATCGATCTCGATCGCAGGCGACATGAATCGCGATGTCGTAATTTTGAGGTTTGGTCGCTTATCAATCTCAAAATTACAAATTTTCTAAGAACTTTACATTTTCTATTCAAATCCTCCATTTTTCAATCAAGAGGCTGCCCGGGGATACCGCATTTTGCGATTCACAAAATTCAGCAGGAGCGACGAGAAAAGCCAAAGGAAAGGTGAGGCGCACCAAAACGCGCCCAGGAGGCCGGCCCGCCCCACCCGGCCAAGAAGGGCGAGCACACGCACCGACGTAGGGGACCCGGGCATGGGGTCCTCCGACCCGAAAGGGGAGTTGTCGGCGTCCAAACGAAACAGCCCCGATGCACCGGAGGGTATGGTGTTCCGTTGGCAGGGGTATGTTGTACCTTTTCGGAAAGCCACCGAAAAGGGCTTTTCAGAGATGTATGGGTTGGGTTGGGGGGGTAGGGAACCATATTTTTGCGAATTTTGGCCGTTACTGTAGACGATTTGGGATTTTTCTAACCTCGTTTGGTCTGGTAGCAGATTGGCTACACAGTTTCACAGGTGTGTTGACTGCAATGGTTTGGTGGGTCAATTGGTGTCAATTATTTCGGGTTTTCATGGCTTTTTCATGCACACATGGGGCAAATGCATCAATGTGAGGGCACCAACACTCTTGTTGAACCATTCTACTTGGCCTTCACGGCCAATTCCTCCCACTTGCCGCTCCACGAGGCATTGGGGCAAATTTTCGAATCGAATTCGCCGCGTCCTTTTCCTCCTTGTTATAGAGGAAAGAAAGTTGTGGAACATCCACGCGGCCTCTCTTTTGGGGGGTGCCCGGAGAACTGGAGAAAAATGGCGACGGAGTGAATTGGGAAGGCGATGCAGAGCGGGCGCGCTTAGGGGTGGCAGAGGTGCCCTGTGATATGACTGCAACAGAAAAACTGTGGACAGGGGAGACATGAATTCTGCAAGCTGCACGTCCCCTCCATCACAAGGCACCCTCGAACCGTCAAAAATGAATTCCCCGAACTCAAAAAGGGGGGGAGGTGAACTATGATGACCCTGCACAAGATCTAACCTTGGGAAGACCCCTTTTTGCTCTCTCTCGATTTATTTTCCTTTTTTGAAAATTAAAAAGACAACCTACCTCCCTAGCACAAGACCCATATCCCAAAGCACTAACACTACGAGGGTGGTGGTTGCTTTCCTTCTCACACACACAAGAGTAGAATAACTACAAGTAAATACAATACAAAAAGCCGGTTCCCTAGTCTAAGACACGGAAACACAAACAGAGAAATGAGAGTGGCGGAATGGAGCGTGAGAGCACATGAATATGCATGTGTGTAAGGAGCGTGTGGGCGCACCTCCTACACTACATGTTGGTGTGAACTCCATGCATCCGATCTCAATATTTCATTCCTTCATATACCTACAATTATGCATGAATGAACACGTCCATGACATGAATCGGAATGAGAAGAAGCATTGGAACCCGAGAAGCATTGGAACCCATTATTGAAGATTCATTGTTCATTCGTACCTATATGCACTCATGCTTTATCTTGACCTACATGCATGCATTCCTACTTCCTACATATATATCACA
Organism: Eutreptiella sp. 'Long Island Sound 2002'; assembly: GCA_964036045.1. Taxonomy (NCBI): domain Eukaryota; phylum Euglenozoa; class Euglenophyceae; order Eutreptiales; family Eutreptiaceae; genus Eutreptiella; species Eutreptiella sp. 'Long Island Sound 2002'. The sequence continues at coordinate 2,030,267 of OZ038378.1, forward strand.
CCCATGCCATGTCATGCTTTGGCTATGAGTGCTTACCTTCCTGCCTTGGTTACAAAAATTCAGTGAAGCTTGAATTACCAAATTTACCAAATGGATGTGTGCAACCATGCAAGACAAGTGTAAACATAACCATTTTGACATTACAATAGCTTTGTTTGCTCGGCCCCCTCCGGGCTGGGGTTGCCCTATTTTTTTTTACCTTCCCCTTTCTTCCTCTCTGTTTTTTCCCCGCTTTTCTGTGCCTCCGGTGTCTCCGGCTTTCTGTGGTTTCCGGCCCTGGGTGCCCTAGGCCTTGGCGCCGTGTGGTCGCCACCCCCCCCCCCCCCCATTTCCCTTTGCTTTTTTTCCCCTTTGTTTTTTCTTCCCTTTTTTTTTTCCGCGCCCCCGGCGTTTGCGGCTTTCCGTGGTTTCCGGCCCGGGTGCCCTCCGCCTTGGCGCCGTTGGTTTGACCCCCGCCCCCCCCTTTTTTTTTGTTTGTTTGTTTTTGTTTGGTTTTCCCTTGTTTTTCCGCCCCCCCGTCCTCTCCGGCTTTCTTTGGTTTCCTGCTGCCCCCCCCCCCCCCCCTGGTTTGTGTGTTGTGGGTGTCGTCGCCTTGCCACTTGTTTCCCCTCGTTCTCTCCCCGCTTTTTTGTTTTTGCGCGCCGGTTGGCCGTTCATTGCTCGTTGTCGCCGCCTGCTGCCCCCCCCCCCCCCGTGGTTTGTGTTTCGTGGGTCTCGTCGCCCTGCCGCTCGTTCTCCCATGCTCCCTCTCTGCTTTTTTTGTTTCTGCGCGCCCATTGGCCGTTCGTCGGCGGTTGTCGCTGCCTGCTGCTGCCCGCCTCCCCGCGCCCCGCTCGGTTGGTCTTTCGCGGGTGTCCTCGCGCTGCCGCTCGTTTTCTCTTCCTCTCTCCCAGTATCCGTTGCCTCATGGGCCCCGGCAATGCTTGGGCAAACCCACCTAAAACAAACGCCGCCTGCCGGTATATATAACTATGTATACACACATTTTCTAATCCAAACACCAAACCAACCATGCAAACGGTGGGAAAACACCACTTGTGGTCACAAGGCCCAAGCAACCAATAACAAAACTCTACACTACTTTTTTCTGAGTTTTGCACATTGGTTGAGCTGTTGAGTGACACCGTCCTTTTCTTAAATTTACACTTTTTGAAGCAAATTTACGCCACTTTTGGGAACATTTACACCAATTTACACAAGGTGGGTGCCGGCTGCCAAAAGCACTGTAAACACCCGTAAATCCCCGGCTTGAACAACCCACTCTGCGCATGGAGTGCCGCCTGTGATGTCGGGGGGTTACAGACTGAGCGCCGCGGTCTTGCTAGCCACGTCACTAATGCATCCGAGGCCAAATGGGTCCTTGCATCCGGGCAGGGTTTCTGTGATGACCTGAAAGCTTTCGCGATGGCTGGCCCAACTGGCACTAAGCACGCGCATGAGGATAGCCTTCGTGCACACTAAATACGTGCCTGCTCCTCAAACCCTGTTTATCAGCATACCTCCTCATGCCTCCGTTCGGATGTTTTACTGAGATCACAGAGACCAGGCCCGGATGCAGGGACACACCGTTGAAACACACCGGATACACCATTCAAACATGCCGTGAACATGGTCCATCATGCGCAAGACGGCCTTGCTCCTGCCAACCTGCTCCTCAAACCTGCATCCGGGCCTCGTTTCTGTGCTCACCAACCACCCAACTGTGTCACAATGTTATATACATACCAAAAGTCAAGTCTCTTGCCACACACGGTACCACACAGGACCGGTGGCGTATTGAAGGTGCCAACCCACCATGCTACATAAAAAGATTTAAATTCCTCCCTGAAAAAGCAACAGGCCAACTGAGTATTCCATGTATTATCTTTACACGTGAAGGGTGCAGCAGGCGGCGGGTTTGCAACACCTGATTCCGTTGTCACCCATTGACAACAGTCGTCACACTTTATCCACCCGACCACCGATCCTGGGGGTGTGCCCACATGTTCAACCTTCCGTAAACCGGGGCGAGAGTTCCTGTGCACTGGGATACCCCAAAGGGACACCCGATCTCTTCTCGCCATCGAGCGGGTAATGCGTGGCGCTACCTCATCCGAGTCGTCAAAGTCATCAGAGTTGGCCACCACAGCTGATTTTCTTGCCTCTGTGTGTGGCAGTACTTCCTCTGCATGCAAGTCAGTCGCAGAGTCATCCACCTCGCCATGACGCGCATTGAAAGATTCACCTGAATGCCAACAACAGTCATATGAGTCAGCCATCGTGGGCAGCGAATAACTGTTTACACAACACGACCTGCACACCCCTGATGTGTACACATACCTTTGATAATGGGCTGGTTACATCTCACACAGTGCATCCTTGTGAAAATGTTCTCGTAATTGCACACCCCGCAGGGCAAGAACTTGTTTACCGCAACAGAGTGCGGTAACTTGTCTACCGGAACAGGGTGTGGTAACTGGAAGGATGGGTGCAGACCCCTCCATCGAACCGTTGTCCCAAGAATCCTGATCATCTCCTGTAACACAACAAAGACACAAGGGTGACAGTTAACTACCACACCAACAAAAACAGTACAACACACACGAAGCACACTGTGAGACCTGCATTGTCAAGAAGCTTTCCACTGTCACACCAGACTCGTAGAGAGCGGCGAAGGGCGTATAAGCCTGAACCGTCTGATGGTCCACACTGATCTCCTCCAACTGACGACGCAGATCCAATACACGCGATTCGGGGTGCCGCGATACTTGAAGGGTGATATCGTGCATGCTCACGCTATACAAATCGAAGCAAAACATAATTGAAGCGACCAATTTTTGGACAATCCATTACCGTTCTCTCCCGCCGTAGCTTGCTGCCAATGATCAATGCGATGCAGCAGTTTGGTTGATGTCACTAATTTTGAAGTTGCACATATAACCCTGGCAGACAACTGCAGTTTTCGGCACTTCTACCGTCTGCCTGTATGTATCTCTCTGTGTAGTATCATGCAAAGCATTGGTGGTGGGTACCGTTGGAGGAAAGGTGAGTGCACACTTAAAGGGGGGAGCACAAAACATCATATAAACAGCTAATCATGGTTCTAATCGCACCAGTGATGCTATTTGTTTGTCGTGGGCTCAGGCAATGGGTGACCATGGCGCTTCATTGGCATCGAGAGAAATACGGACTTCAGACTCGCAGAATCTCGCATAAGGGACACCGAAGCACACCAACCCCTGCCCGTAAAGGTGGCACCAGAAGACACACAAAAGCGAATCATGGGCCTAACCTGGGGCACTGCACATAAAATGGTAAACAATTGCGTGACAATGCTGCTTTTTTTGCCAGACAGTGGCAGTGGCGTTCGTATTGCATCTGGAGATCGGTGCTACGTTTATCAACCTCACAGTCGCGAAGATCTGCAATCCCTAGTTTGCCCCTACCCGGCTACTAGTTCGCAGTCATGGGCTACTACCCTGACCTATACCGGGGTTGAAAGGGAATTGGTACCATCATCCATTCGGGCCCGCGAAGACTGATGTTGCAGGCCGCAGCCTATGGTGCAAGTTACAGTGATGTCAAAAAAGCAATTCGATCACAGCAGATGTTGGGGTTTGGAATGGTGCTTGCTGATGCCTTACACGAGGTGCCTGGCAAACGAGAGTGCTGGCCAGCAGAATTAGAAAAGCAAATTTGAGGAGCATCGTTCGAGGATCGGCATGATGGCAGGAATGCTAAGAGGCACTATCGCTTACTGGGGAGGCTTTTAGCTGATTTGGAAACGCATCCTGAAAGCTTGGGCCTAGAATAAGCTCGGTGCAGTCGCAGACATGTGCGAGAGCAGACCCTCTGCATGGTATAACCCTAACATGGCTGCGCCTCCCCCCGCCTGGTATTCCACTCAGGCCTGCCAATCAGAAAGTAGTCAGCGAACAATATCCGTTGAAACCTCCTCGTCCTCGTCCTGCACCATTGCTCTATGCGCAATTTGCCTGATCGCATTGAGGCTATGCAGCTTCTTTGAACAACCCAGTTCATCCCATTGGCTTGCAGTCACCCCTTTTACCCCTTTTCCGTGTTCCGCAACAGCCAGCTGTTCCGCAACCGCAACTGATGCCCATATCAACTGATGGGTGCGGCGCAAGCTGTCCGCAAATTTGCGAGACACATCCCCCATACAGGTAGCTTCCAGAATGTCATTTTGAACATTGGTTGTGCATGATTGCACCGGCGATAATATAATAGCACGACAATTTGGCCAGTGCTGATCCAGAATACTTGTAATCTCAGTATCCCCCAGTACACACCCGGGGACAACGCCACCACCAAAAGCGGAGAACATGGGAACCTGACCTTTTGAAACCTGTTCTACAAGGGATTCGCACAACAATGTGACCCTGCCTCTGACCTTGGTACGGCTTTTAATCAGTTGTCGTTCATCGCCATCGGTTTCAGCCCACCTACCATCAACGAAAATGGAGCTGATTTCGTGCAGTGCAAAATACAGCAGCCTACTCTGCTTGCTGCGTAACATACACAGATAGGATACCAGCAACGGAAAACAAATGCCTGCATCATCAGAACACGGACGTGCCAGCCAGTAAACTCCCTTGTGCATGCTCGTCACATGGGAGAATATGCATCCTTCCCTGTCCCACAGCTCAAGCTCCACCAGTGCAGCTTGTAGCCGGGTTCTCTCTAACTCTGGTTGGCGTTTGGCTTGCTTCACATACCGTAGTGCTGTGCAACACATGCAATTGCAATGGCGATGGCGATGATGGGGTAGCAAAAGCATGGGCGTTTGACAGCGATGCACAGGCAGTGGGTAAGCAGCGGTATCCGGCCCACCGTGCATAAGATGTGCTTCAGATGGCAGGTAACAACGGACATATGGAAGGTTAATAAGATGCTTTACAAGATCCCTACCCCTTCGTAACAGCACTAGTGTTTCCGACTCCCGACACCGGGGATCTTCATTTGGATTGAACACAGCTGAGATATTCAGTATATTCACGTTGATGTGATTGCTGTACTCAACCAGGATATTTGCCAGCTCCAACGCATCCGCTCTGCACAGACAAGAAGAATAATATAACAATATAACAATAACAATGACCAATGATGTATGTAATGAATCACAGAGGGAAACGACAGCGAGCATAGCATACACTCTTACGCATGCACAGACACCAGACAAAGGCATAGCGTGACTACTTTTCATACTTTTTCAGAAGCATCTCAGGACGGTGTGTGTCATCTGGTGCCTGAATGGATACTGTCAGCTTAAAAAGCTCGGAGACATTGGCCACGTCCGATACATTCTTCAACGTCTTCACAGCGGATGTCACCAGTCTGATGTATCGCACCTTGCCGTGGTTGTCCAAAGTCGAGTCGAGAAAGTTCTTGGTGTTCTTTTCATGAAGGTGCAGTGAGTAATTTTGAAGACTTGACCAGCAGGATTGACAGACCTGCTTTAATGACCAGTATGAACGTCCGAGGAAGTCGGCAATGGTTCTCATGCAGTCGTCATCAATTTTCAGCAATGATGTAACGGTGGATCGTGACAACAGTGGATGGTCGAGGCGACGACGTTTGGTTGAATCCGAAGTACACAGATCCATGAATCCCTAAAACATAGGCATTCCTTGTGTCAGACAAGACTGAAATTAGCCACTCTCAGGACTCTCGGGGGTCAAGAGTGCCCCGTCCAAACACAGGCATGGTGCAACAGCATGTGCTCAAACGAGCCCGTGCTGATGTGTGGACTGCACAAAGTGCACGTCCGGGCAATGCATTCAAAGTGTGCCCCATCACAGGCAGCCCTCACACAGCCCAAAGCCCATATAGACAAGATGGCACACAAGACAAGATTCAAAAAGATATCTACCAAAATTGTGCTTCTTTTCATTGTACAAAAAACATGACTCGAAAAAAAGTGGTCCATCTGTGCATGGACAAGCCATTGCTTGATACTGCTGCTGCTGTCATTGTCTTGTGTGGCTGTGCTTGTATTGGAACGGACGATACTTGGGCAGGGGTTTGGGATGTGGATGTGGATCAACTGAAGTAACGGCACACACAATTTGCTTTATCTCCTTGATGCTATGGCAGTAACTGGACCAAATGCACCAAGAACCACTACACATCAAACGACCAATCCAAAACCATCGAAAATACAGTCACTAGACAAAATGACCGTCACCCAGGAGTTGTCTTTAAATACATCGGGGTTGGATGCGGAGACAAAGCAACACAAGAAGGCAATTGATGAAAATGACAAAAGTGGAGACATAGCATCCCCAATAAGAGATAAATTTCACATGGCATGATACGCTCTGGCAGACCGTGAACGTTCAAAACACTGATCGGGGGTATGCACTTCATTCCCCTGTTCCGCCCCAGGGTTAGGGTGGTATACCTATTATGTGTACTCGTTTACCAGATTCAGAGAAAAAGATTGCAACACTCAAAGCTAAACAGGTGCCTGTAATAAATGGACTCTCTCTAAGAAACTTTCTTTTTTTTTTTTTTGACGTGTCATAAGTGTTAATTTCGACCCTCACGATTTTAGCATGCGGACACACACATACGATGAACATAAACTGCAAAACTTGGTCAAATCAGTCTACAAATTGGACGTGCGTGCATTAAAGGAGGCGATCAGGCATGTTTGGTGATATTTCATATGAAGGATGTTCCTTTTTCAGTCAATTGCTTGCCTTTGATGTGTTTCCTTGACGGGAGGGATCATTTGGCACCGGTTTCAAAGGTTTTCAATGTCAAACCAAGGTGGCCCCCAATTAGAGCAGCGGCCTTGATTACATCAGTTTACCTGTTTCAGAGACAGGCAATCACTCTCAAGCTTTGTGTTGTTCCATGTCACCATCATCTCTCACCTTTTATCGGTTTTGCTTTCACAGACTTTGTGACAGTGTTATCGGAATGACCTACTTAATGGCTTAATGGCTGACAATGGATTCATTGACAAGGGTGTTGCATTACCAACGCAAGCCCACATGGTCAGACTGCATTGGACAGGCTAGCGCCAAGACTTTTGCAAGCACCCGGATTGTATTACCAAGGCAAGCGGTATCTATCCTCTTGGCAAGTGCAAGACATGATGCCCAGATTGTGCCTCCTTGGACAAGGGGCTACAGAATGGTACCATTTGTGCAGGCTGTACAATAGAGGTTGCTACACGCTTACTCTCTGCAGCAGCTGCAAACGGTACAGGGCCAGCTCGCTTTATTGCTGTGTTGAGAGCACGAGTGTTCGTCTGCCATGCGTGGTACATCATTACACATGTACATACATATATATACATGTGTAATGATGTATCACTTCAAAAAGAGGAAAAGGGTTGGGGTACCAAAAAGTAAAGCAATCAGGAGGTTTCAGAGCCATCTACAATGCCATTTATTATCCAGTATCCAGTGTATATAGAATAGAAATAAGCAAGTCCGGACGATGCGTATTGATTCATTTATTAGAGTTGTTGACGAGCGCGTACGACCACTTCTCTACAACAAGCTGCACATGCTAGCTGCAGGTCCACCCTGTTCCAGCTTTTTGATGGCTGCACCAGGTAGTGCAACCAATGTGGCTTCTTGGAATTATCTTTACCGCAACGGAGATGAAACAGGCAAAGAACACACAGGGTATAGCAGGCCATACAATGTTGTAGCATTTTGCCTCAGACCCCAACCACCCACTGATATATCCCTTGTAGTAATACAACGTGCCTTAGGGAACACAAAGTATGATAGCGAGGAATATCATGTTGTTTCAGCGGGTGTGAATGAGACTGACTTAGGGATCCTGTACTATGGCAAACCAGACACCACCTTGCATACCTGTGATAGGGCGGTTAGCGTGTTTCTGGCACAGGCATATCGTGAAACAGCCATGTCGTATCTACAACATACATAATGTTGACCGAATTTGCACTCTCACTAAGTCCAACTAAATCCAACAACAAATGCGGATGTGGCGGCTTGCACTTGTCCTTATGGTGTGTATACCTCTACGTCTACTGTGGGCGGAGATGACAAGACGGAATCACAAATTTGCCAGAGTGGCTTGCATCCCTGCTTTTGGTTTGCTTTTTGTGTATTTGACCGGGGTCAGACCTACTGGCATAGAAACTTTCGGGGACTCAATTTACTAGGATTCTGCCAGGCCAATGCATGCCATGCTGCTTCTCACCTCCGTGGTTTTTTCTTTGAGTGCATCTATGCACCACTATGCGTCTGTGCCCCTATTTCTAGATATTGTTCTTGCGACATGCGCGGTGCTCGCACACCACACAAAATAGGTCAGGGTTAGATGTTGATGTTACCCAAGTTGATTCAATCGCCATTTTGGAAAATATACTCATGAACACTGAAAACATTGGACACAATCTTCCAAATGAACATTGCACATCGTCGGTGCATCATAGCTACCCTTCGTGCCCAATGGGAAGCCCGCATGAGCGCTTCGCCACTCCGAGGCCAAATTGGTCCTTGCATCCGCGCCTGGTTTCTATGACATTGCTTGTGATAGCAATGCCGCTCATTAGGCCCCTTCTAGGTGTCGGCATTCCACATTCCATGCACATGTAGGCACCGTGTGCATGGCATTGTGCAATAGTAATAGTCGTATGGGAGGACACAACACGGACACTTATGGATACTCACTTGAATTGTCCCCACAAGGATCAAAACAGCAAAAATGTAGTCCTCCGGAATAGACCAGTTCAGTAATCATGGACGTAGTCAATTCATGCCGACTAGACTCATTCTGTTGGCGGTTTTGTGTGCTCCTACGTTCCCGCACGTAAAGTTGATACCCATTTTTACCAAATTTACGGAAGCCCGGGTTGTTTGCAATAATTGGAAAGTGCATTCAAACCATTCAACCCGAAAGGGCATTTTGAAACTCCAGTCAAACCAATAAATTTAAAAGGTTGTAGACAATTTAAAGAAAATGATGCTTTGGGCAACACCATGTTTCTGAGAATGGTGTTCATCAACATTCATCCCCCGCGCTTGACAAGGGTTCAAGCGAGAACGTGAGATGGGGTTTACAATAGTTTGGGCACTTCTGGTGAGAATTGAGAGATAACGTACTTGGCGTGCAGCACATGCGCTTTCAAGCTTCCGTCGACCGAGTTATCCTTGTGCCTTGCTCGTGGGTGGGCCCAAAGTTGTGGCAAGTAGGTTAAATGTGATATACGGCTGCAACCACTTGTGTGTCTCTTACATACATGGTGACGGTGATGGTGGTGGTGGTGTTGGCTCAGATGATTTCCATGCACTTTACTTCATAATGTTTTGGCCACTTGTATTCCTTTCAAGATTAGTAGAAGGTAGTTCTCTCAATCCCAGGCTTCATAGGCGGGAGTTCGTAATGAAACGAACGTTCCTAAATAGGAACCGAGCAACAACAAACATATAGGGAATCTCAGCCTCAATGCCCTTTTCCGGTCGTCTTGCGAACCCTCCGTCATAAATGTCACCTTTGGTGGTGGTGATGGTTGTGGTGTTGGTGATGATGCGGGTGTGTTGGTGCTTCATACGGGACATAGGAACTAGGACTAGCTGTCATGGCGGGTGTAATGACCAATGCCGATTGGGCAAAGGGCACATTCAACAATGAGTGCTCAACGAGCCATGCGTGAAGTGACACGCCACGCCATCCCGTCCCTGCGACCCACCCACCACACCTCCTACTGCACGGGAGGTTCCCAAAAAAAGCATCCCTATTCTAATTTCTTGTCTTTGTTGTTCCACGGATCTATGTTTCATATGTGCCCACCACAAACACATTCACCAAGCACATCGGCCGCTTTCTTTCCGTGTGCATGTGCCACTCGGGGCAACAGTAGACTACAGCCACTCATAGACAGCCCTATTGACTGTTAAAGTTGACCACCCAATGGCCAGCACCATCCATGGTCGAGACACATACCAACGCAGCTCGCGCAGGACTACAACTCTCCGTCGCGGCATCCCGGAGGTATGTTGCTGCGGCCGCTCAACACGGCTCTAGTGTTGCCTACAATGGTTGCTAGCAAGTGGGTGCTTTGTTGCGGCATCCCGGAGGTATGTTGCCGCGGACGCTCTACATGGCTCTAACGTTGCCTCTAGTGGTTGCTAGCCACGGGGTCCTTTTTCACGGAGTACCGCCTCCCAGTGGTGAAGCAATGTGGCGCTACTGCTCCATGTACCTGATCCCACAAGCAAAATCAACATCTCATCTCCACATCACTGGACCCAACACCCAGCTATAGCAAGCGTGACAAAGCTCAAAAGAAACAACATAAGAAAGTTTAATCAGATGGAGAAGCGAAGACGGAGCACCATAGAGAAAGCCAGGGAGCCCATGAGGGGCAGACCACCCGTGTGGGGCAAAAGGACATATGCTGGACGGCCAGGACAACGCGTGGAGGAACAGGGCACCTCGGCCTGGCGCACACAGAAACATAGCAAGGCATGCTATGGACGGCCTGTGGACAGAGATGGGTGGGCAGCAAAAACAATCAAACAACTTAGGCAACAACCAGCACATCCTCAATATGCCAACTATCCGGTGTAGCTGACGCGCAAACGGCACAACATGCCCCATTTAGCACAGCCCCAACACACCAACTACTGGGCCCTGCGAACACGGAAACAACACCAGCATGAGCACCGACCGCAGCGGCCGACCGAAAGCAACAACCCGATGCAACATGCGAAGGGAAGAACGGATGACTGTCGAGGGCCCCGTAAAGGAGCAACAACCAGACGGATTGTCACATAGGGGGGGGAGGGGAGCGAGAAAGAGGACCAAAGGAGAGTTTGTGTCCGGACGAGTGCAAAACGGTGCTACAATTTGCTCCAAAATGTGTCAAAGGATGAAAAATCTGTTTCATGCATTGTGACGGTGACCCAAGGCAATTTGTAATAAGATATAAACTCCATACCAGCCGGCGGCGTAAATGTCTCGGACGAAGGTGGAACATGGTACCCCAAATTCACTGGGGGCCGCTTTAACAGAGAGCCAAAAGCAAAAAGGAAGCCAATGCATTCACCTAATGTCTCATGTTAGGGACTACTTACCATATACTAATTACTATCGACAAGCATTCGAGGCTAAACCACTTGCATAGCCAGGACACGGGGGGGGGGTCTCCCTCACGTAACGCCAAGCCTATGGGGACGTCACCGGTCCTTACTGCACACGACACCAATCCATTCGCCCCGAGGTAGGTGCAACCGTTTGTCACTAGAGCCCTTCTCAACCCACACCTCCCTGAACAGCCATCGAGAACGAAGCGGAGGGCACTGCAAGGGGGGCAACGATGAAGGTATCGTGGCACATTTGGGAGGGGCAAATCATCTACACCACATAATATGCACCTCGCATCCATGTAGTGGGCCGTTCAATTGACTCCCACACGACCACGGGGATGGTAACATGACTGAGCACCTTGAGGCTTTCACATGAAAAGCAAAGACTGGCCGGTCGTACCATGAGATTATTTGGCCATTTTGTTGACGATTGCATCGTGCAGGGTTTCCAACCCAAACTCGTCGTCCAAATATAACCCCCAGATGATGCACATGGCGAAAGACCAGAGTGCCCATCCTAAATGACCATCTCGAGCCCGTCTTGCATGGGCTCCGCCTGATCCAATTTATCTCCTTCCATCACCGGATGTACATACCGGTTGAGACTCCAAAAAATGGTTTATGTACCCATGCCGGGCTGGTGATATTTCTCTTGGTGGCTTGTTTAGCCGGCAATGGGCATTTAGCAAGCCAGAAAACCAGGGGGAACGTTGATGTCACCCCTTCTGAATCAAGTCCTTGACTAGGTCGTTCTTTTGTTAATCCACAAATGGCTGTCTCCCCACACAAACGCCCAAGTCAAATATTCTCATGGATGTGCAAGCATTGCTGCCGGCGTAGATGTGAACCAATTGGATTGAGGGTGAGCCACCACGAAACACTCATTTTATAGAGGTTAACGGATGGCATAGGGCCTTCTCCTCATAGACCGTCTCTATGGAGAGGTAGCGGATCGGTATATACAACTCTCCCCTCACAAAAGTGCTTTTAGGGGGGTCACTTGGTCACGCCGGTTTGGCTCTAATGCATATCTTGAAAATCAGCAAAAGAAGCCACAAAAATGCAAGAGGACGCATGTCTTGTAAAGTGGGGTCTACGTTATGTCGTTTGTTGCATTCTGCCCAAATGTCCGTCACGTGACCATGCGTTCTTGCCCGTCCAACTGCTACCTACCTTAGCATACAGCCTCTCCATTCCTTGCCTCTTGATTTTGAATACATATCCTTCTCGGAAGACATGTAGAGGATGCTTGCAAAAAAAAGTTCAGAAAAAGTAGCATGCACCTTAGCAATGTGTTTTTGACAAATGTAGTAATTTTGTTTCATAGAGAGCTAGAGTTCTTAGCATCTTTTGAACCATCTTAAGGCATCGTGGATGGGGGGCATCGGCAAAGCCCACTTCTGTTTGTGGATATGGGCTGCCCAAAAGGGTCAACAAGGTTACTGCAGGTTTGACTCCGGGTATGGGTTTGGGCTACAGCATTGATACATCCCTGTGGATGCCAAGTGTTAGCAATCTAGATTGTGCGGATGCGCTGCCTGTGGTGTACACAACACATGAAGTTTAGATCATGGGTCGCAGATTGCAAGGAGGAGACATCGCACTGAGCAATCCGTCCACCCTCCCACTGTACCATGCTCACCTCAGAGCCCGGGCAGCATGCTTGATGAGGCAACTGTTTTCCAAGTGAAAAGGGTGGTAGTGAAAGGTGACTTCACCGGTATGCAAGGCAGTGCACACGGCCATAGTAGCATAGAAGGGAGGTATGAATCATCGGGCAACTTCGGCTTGGCTGCCATGGTATTGAAGCATGATAGCAATAAAGTAGGAACCACATCGCGGAACTAGGGTGTTACTCGGGCTCTTCCCTTTTGGCTCTTCCTCTTGGCTCTCCCATTTGGCTCTCCCCCTTGGCTCCCTGCCTTGCGTCCCCCCCTTGGCTCTCCCCCCTGGCCCTCCCCCCTTGCTTTCCGCCTTGGCTCTCCCTCTTTGCTCTCCCTTGGCACTCCCCCTTGGCTCTCCTCCTTAGCTATCGCCCTTGGCTGCCCCCCTTGTCTATCGCCCTTGGCTCTCCCCCTTGGCTCTCCCCCTTGGCTCTCCCACTTGGCTCTTCCCTTGGCTCCCCCCTCTTCGCTCTCCCCCTTGGCTCTCCCCCGTGGCTTTTCCCATTAGCTCTCCCCTTTGGCTCTCCTCCTTGGTCCTCCCCATTGACGCTCCCCCTTGGCTCTCCCCCTTGGCCGTCCCCGTTGGCTCTTCCCCTTGACCCCCCCCCCCTTCGCTCTCCCTTCCCATTTCTCCCCCTTGGCTCTCCACCTTGGTCCTTCCCCTTGGCTCTCCCCCTTGGCTCTCCCCTTTGGTTGTCCTCCTTGGCTCTTTCCCTCGGCTGTCCCCTTTGGCTATCCGCCTTGGTTCTCCCACTTGGCTCTCCCCCTTGGCTCTCCCCCTTGGCTCTCTCCCTTGGCTCCACCCTTTGACTCTCTACTGTGGCTCTCCCCCCTGGCTCTTCCCCTTGGCTCTCCCCCCTAGCTCTCCTACTTACCTCTCCCCTTTGGCTCTCCCCGTTGGCTATCTCACTTGAGTCTCCCTCATGGATCCGTGCCTTAGGTTCCGTTCTGAGACAATCCTAAACCCAACCACAAGCAGCGGCACATACCCCTTCTTCTGACTCGGGCGCCGCGGGAGAGTTTCTCTTGACTTGTGGCGGTGTGGCAAAGTCATAGGACAAGCCATCCTCCAAGACGGAACGTTCAGATGCTTCGTTGTCCTTCCGTTGCGGTTGCGTTTGGTGGGGAGACTTTCGGGGGGGACCGGGGGGGGGGGGGCTTAGGGTGGGAGATCTTTTGGGGGGAAGGCTGTGGGGGGAAGGCTCTGGGCAGGGGAGCTTTGATGGCAGGCTTTGGGGGAGTTGGGTTTGGGGGGGAGTATTCGAGGGGGGACCTTGGAGGGGGGTGCCTCCGGGGGATCTTGGTGGAGGGGGTTTGCACGGGAGACTATGTGGGGGGGTCTTTAGGGGGAGAATTCCGGGGGAGGAGTTGGAGGGGAGGCCTCGCGGTGGGGTTTTTTTGGGGGGGGGGCTCTAGGTGTGGACTTGGTGGGGAGGACTTTACGGAGGGGAGGGGCTTGGGGGGGGGGGGGGGGCACTCGGGGCGAGACGTTCCGGGGAGGTCTTCGGGCAGGTTTTTTGGGGGGCAGGCGGGCCTTTTGGGGGGTCGAGAACACCTTGTTGCGACGCGCATATGCCTGAGACCACTCGATACGGTGACTGGCAGGGATCAAACGCAACACGTTGCGTGTATCGTGTCTGGTGTTCTCTTGGACACACCTCTCGAGGTCCTTCCACTGGCGCGCACCCTTGTACCATGCACGTTGGCGACCCACAGCTGCCAGGTAGTCACCATGCACTTGGCCTGCAGCCTCCAAGGTATGAGCTAGCTTACGCCGAACCACATGGCATGGCTCAACCAGGGGGATTAGCAAGCACAACCACTTCACAAGCATTGCAAACACATTGTGCACCATTGCCGGCACATCAACAGCTTGCATGCAGTGGTACCACGCACACCAAGGTGAGAGGCACCGTCCACAGCAAAAGCCACGACCTTTTGAGCCTACCAGGCACGATCAAGTATCCAGGACAACAACACCGCCTCCACTTGTGCTGTCAGCTCCTGTGCCTCACCTGATGCCACATCAACCACACCAAGGAATACCTCACACATTCCCCCTAGCCGAGTGCTTGGGAAGAGGAGCACGATGGCATACTCGTTGATGCGATGCCGCTGCCGGTCAGAACCATCCAACAACAAGGCGATGAACGATGCCCTTTGCAGGGTCTCTGACATATCATCTTGCATGGCACCATGCATTGCAACCATGGCCTTCTCAACTATCCATCGACGCGAGGCATGATGGCCATGTTCGGAAGTCAACGAGCAGTGCAAAAGAATGCGCTCACTGATGGCACGGATGGATGTGCACATGCGGATCCCAATGTATACCTCCACCAACCGTGACAAAATGGCTTCTACCGCGTCGGTCATAGGTACACCGAGGTCATGCCCTCAACCCTAATAACAGTGCAAATTATCCATCGGCTAAGGCATCCATCCACCTTGCACAATTCAGAGGGAAACAATGAGCCATTCACTTTTTGCAATGTCTTCCTGTGGCAACTGCCCATACCCCATCCTTCTATTCGCTTCTACATCATGGTTTTCTTCATACACTGCCAATTTTTTGTGCATTGAACCTTCCACCATGTTGCCAAACTACAAACAGTGCTGTTCTCTGCCACATTGTGCAATCACCATTGTGTGCACACAAAGATGCACCGGGGCACATCGCCCGAAAAGGTTCCGCACAATGCACCCGGAAACTCTCCTTGGCAGTCAAGTGGTGGCAGCCCGGATTGTCAATTTTATTGCGGCTGCTGGTCGTACCACGTGACACACCCAGGTGGCCCCCCAGCACGTCCTTACGCCATGTCTTTCGTCCCGTACCCACATTTGCATGCCCATGCCATACGTTCCTTTCATGAAGGATGCAGCAGCCTTACTTGGCCGCTTCACCCCAGGAGAATGTGTCAGACAGCCCATGCACAACACATGCACATTACACCCCCTACAATAGTGAGCTGCAATTGCCAGTGCCCATCGACAAAGGCTTGCAGCGTCTTTGGCCCAGCTGTAACGATGAACAGGGTGACTTGGGTAAGGGTGACCGCTGTATGAGTTAGGATTTGGGTAGTGGTTACCGCTATAACCCCACTGTGGGTTAGGATCGGGGTGACTGCTGTGTGGGTTGGCATTGGGGTTTTGCAGTTTTAAAAGTAGCTGCCCCTCCCGCTCATGGACCCGTTGACGGGCAAGCCGGCAAGCCAGTGGCCTTGTAGCTCCAAGGCCGCTGCAATCCACTCCTCTCTCGTCGTCTCTGTCTTGGGTGTAGTCGCCCAGCGGGCGACGGCGGCGGCCATGCCTGCTGCAACAGCATCTCGCCTCCGCTCGTTGCGCCAAGGACCCGGACAGCCTTTTTTTAAACCTGCAACACGACAAACACGAACTTCAGGTGAGTGAAGCAGCGTTCCTTCCATATCCTCTGAATCCTTCCAAGACAAATGACAATTACGGCGACCTGCACATAAAGATTTGAGCGTGTGTCAGAGATGCTGCTGGTCCCCGTGCCGGGTCCGCCAGATGTGAACGCCACCTCTTGCCCGAAGGCTGCCCACCCAATCAGGTGCCTGGATGTGGGGATTCTCTGTGTTTGCATATCAATGGATTGCATGGCGCTCACAGAAGGGGACCCAGTTGGATTTTGGCAAAATGAAATGCATTACTCCGTACACATCGACCTGATCTGTTTTGGCCACTACAGAATCTGGGTCCAGGAGGGTAGGGTGGCGAGTCCCACCTCCCATGGTTGTTGGCTGTTCTGCTCCGTGCTTTGCCACCAGCGGTTGATGGTAAACATCAAACGACATTCACCCGTAAGCTCTGCCTTTGTAGAAGCCTTGCCACATCTTCGACAAACTCGGGGGAGGGATGTGCTTCCCCAACATGGGAGATATATTCTTGGTCACCCGTTCGCAACGCCATGGCTGGCAACTGGGTGTTACTCGGCATGCTCGGGACATTCCTATTGACAGTTGTTGCTGTAGACTGCGAGGGGGCAGCGCGTCTACCGCGATTGCACCCTCTTTGCGAACAGCCTTGCGACAGACCCACCCTCTTTGTTAGAGTACGCTCATACAATAGGAATGTCACCTGTCGCGAAGCGCCAGGGGGCCGTCGCCTTGTCATTGAGGCATCATCACACAACCACCACTCGTCGCCAACCAAACTGTGTACAACAAAGTGCCCTTGCTCCCTAGTCGCTGCAATGTGCAGCACTATGGCCCGGAGGGACCAATCGTACCCTTTGACATCCACAAACTCATGATCCATAGTCAAGCTGTGAAGCTATTGATTGTGGATGTGGAGTGGAGCCAACTTGTTGAACACCAGCGACACCTGTACAGGGGCCTCCTGGAGATCCCCCCCACAGTAACACGGGGGAGCGTTTGAAGGGCGGCCCAGCGAACGGCCCTTTGTTCCCTCCCTTATCCGCTTTTGCACACTTTGCCCCTAATTAGTACCATGCAACACCTGGGTAGCCATTGCCATCTCCCCTCCACCATGGAGGATTTTCTTGTCACATACGGGGCACCGCTGCCACCATTGCTCATGACACAAGCAGTCAGATAGATAACGAACACTGGCACCAATCAGCTTCGGTACCATGTGCTTCCAACACTGAGCCATCTCGGACTGTTGCTTCCACTGGAGCTTGGGAACCTTCTGAGCACATTGACACCAACCACTGCAATGGCACACAGTAACTGTCAGCTTCCCCTCCCCCGCCAAGTGGCGTGCAACGGCATGCGGATTGTACACAACACCGGATGTACCAACCACCATATCCCCCCAAAGTGTAGCCCACACCGCCAGATCATCTGGGCACTCATCATGGAAAGCACCATGTCCGCCAAAGGCCAGGAGGAGGCACTGCAATGTAGTACCAACCCAGCAGTAGTTGCGATTTGGTGGGTTCGCCATGCCACACGGCTGCTGCTGTGCTCCACCTTGCGGACCGCCACTAACCTGCACGTAGGCGGAAGGCATGCTTGCATAAGATGGCAAGGTGCCATGGAGGCAAACTCTGCCAATTTCCACGGTCGTAAAGCACCACCAATCGCATGTTCCCTCCCCATGGGCATGTAGCATGCCATGCCCCAGTGCGGAGCACTACAAGTTGCTCATCGACACGATATCTACGGCCTGCACGGTAAATGCCATCCGGGCAATGCCTTCTTCCTGCTGTGCCACCTGGTCCACTCCGGACACCTCCCTTTTCCACCCAAATGTCGTGCTGCCCATGACCATGCTCATGGTTTGGGGTGACTGCTGTGTGGGTTGGCATTGGGGTTTTGCAGTTGTAAAAGTAGCCGCCCCTCCCGCTCATGGACCCGTTGACGGGCAAGCCAGTGGCCTTGTAGCTCCAAGGCCGCTGCAATCCACTGCTCTCTCGTCGTCTCTGTCTTGGGTGTAGTCGCCCAGCGGGCGACGGCGGCGGCCACGGCAGCCGCGACAGCATCTCGCCTCCGCTCGTCGCGCCAAGGACCCGGACAGCCTTTTTTTAAACCTGCAACACGACAAACACGAACTTCAGGTGAGTGAATCAGCCTTCCTTCCACATCCTCTGACTCCTTCCAAGACAAATGACAATTGCGGCAACCTGCACATAAAGATTTGAGCGTGTGTCAGAGATGCCGCTGGTCCCCGTGCCGGGTCCGCCAGATGTGAACGCCACCTCTTGCCCGAAGGCTGCCCACCCAATCCTGTGCCTGGATGTGGGGATTCTCTGTGTTTACATATCAATGGATTGCATGGCGCTCACAGAAGGGGACCCAGTTGGATTTTGGCAAAATGAAATGCATTACTCCGTACACATCGAACTGATCTGTTTTGGCCACTACCGAATCTGGGTCCAGGAGGGTAGGGTGGGGAGTCCCACCTCCCATGGTTGTTGGCTGTTCTGCTCCGTGCTTTGCCACCAGCGGTTGATGGTAAACATCAAACGACATTCACCCGTAAGCTCTGCCTTTGTAGAAGCCTTGCCACATCTTCGACAAACTCGGGGGAGGGATGTGCTTCCCCAACATGGGAGATATATTCTTGGTCACCCGTTGGCAACGCCATGGCTGGCAACTGGGTGTTACTCGGCATGCTCGGGGCATTCCTATTGACAGTTGTTGCTGTAGATTGCGAGGGGGCAGCGCGTCTACCGCGATTGCACCCTCTTTGCGAACAGCCTTGCGACAGACCCACCATCTTTGTTAGAGTACGCTCATACAATAGGAATGTCACCTGTCGCGAAGCGCCAGGGGGCCGTCGCCTTGTCATTGAGGCATCATCACACAACCACCACTTGTCGCCAACCAAACTGTGTACAACAAAGTGCCCTTCCTCCCTAGTCGCTGCAATGTGCAGCACTATGGCCCGGAGGGACCAATCGTACCCTTTGACATCCACAAACTCATGATCCATAGTCAAGCTGTGAAGCTATTGATTGTGGATGTGGAGTGGAGCCAACTTGTTGAACACCAGCGACACCTGTACAGGGGCCTCCTGGAGATCCCCCCCACAGCAACACGGGGGAGCGTTTGAAGGGCGGCCCATCGAACGGCCCTTTATTCCCTCCCTTATCCGCTTTTGCACACTTTGCCCCTAATTAGTACCATGCAACATCTGGGTAGCCATTGCCATCTCCCCTCCACCATGGAGGATTTTCTTGTCACATACGGGGCACCGCTGCCACCATTGCTCATGACACAAGCAGTCAGATAGATAACGAACACCGGCACCAATCAGCTTCGGTACCATGTGCTTCCAACACTGAGCCATCTCGGACTGTGGCTTCCACTGGAACTTGGGAACCTTCTGAGCACATTGACACCAACCACTACAATGGCACACAGTAACTGTCAGCTTCCCCTCCCCCGCCAAGTGGCGTGCAACGGCATGCGGATTGTACACAGCACCGGATGTACCAACCACCATATCCCCCCAAAGTGTAGCCCACACCGCCAGATCATCTGGGCACTCATCATGGAAAGCACCATGTCCGCCAAAGGCCAGGAGGAGGCACTGCAATGTAGTACCAACCCAGCACTAGTTGTGATTTGGTGGGTTCGCCATGCCACACGGCTGCTGCTGTGCTCCACCTTGCGGACCGCCACTAACCTGCAGGTAGGCGGAAGGCATGCTTGCGTAAGATGGCAAGGTGCCATGGAGGCAAACTCTGCCAATTTCCACGGTCGTAAAGCACCACCAATCGCATGTTTCCTCCCCATGGGCATGTAGCATGCCATGCCCCAGTGCGGAGCACTACAAGTTGCTCATCGACACGATATCTGCGGCCTGCACGGTAAATGCCATCCGGGCAATGCCTTCTTCCTGCTGTGCCACCTGGTCCACTCCGGACACCTCCCTTTTCCACCCAAATGTCGTGCTGCCCATGGCCATGCTCATGGTTTGGGGTGACTGCTGTGTGGGTTGGCATTGGGGTTTTGCAGTTGTAAAAGTAGCTGCCCCTCCCGCTCATGGACCCGTTGACGGGCAAGCCAGTGGCCTTGTAGCTCCAAGGCCGCTGCAATCCACTGCTCTCTCGTCGTCTCTGTCTTGGGTGTAGTCGCCCAGCGGGCGACGGCGGCGGCCACGGCAGCCGCGACAGCATCTCGCCTCCGCTCGTCGCGCCAAGGACCCGGACAGCCTTTTTTTAAACCTGCAACACGACAAACACGAACTTCAGGTGAGTGAATCAGCCTTCCTTCCATATCCTCTGACTCCTTCCAAGACAAATGACAATTGCGGCAACCTGCACATAAAGATTTGAGCGTGTGTCAGAGATGCCGCTGGTCCCCGTGCCGGGTCCGCCAGATGTGAACGCCACCTCTTGCCCGAAGGCTGCCCACCCAATCCTGTGCCTGGATGTGGGGATTCTCTGCGTTTGCATATCAATGGATTGCATGGCGCTCACAGAAGGGGACCCAGTTGGATTTTGGCAAAATGAAATGCATTACTCCGTGCACATCGACCTGATCTGTTTTGGCCACTACAGAATCTGGGTCCAGGAGGGTAGGGTGGGGAGTCCCACCTCCCATGGTTGTTGGCTGTTCTGCTCCGTGCTTTGCCACCAGCGGTTGATGGTAAACATCAAACGACATTCACCCGTAAGCTCTGCCTTTGTAGAAGCCTTGCCACATCTTCGACAAACTCGGGGGAGGGATGTGCTTCCCCAACATGGGAGATATATTCTTGGTCACCCGTTGGCAACGCCATGGCTGGCAACTGGGTGTTACTCGGCATGCTCGGGGCATGCCTATTAACAATTGTTGCCGTAGACTGCGAGGGGGCAGCGCGTCTACCGCGATTGCACCCTCTTTGCGAACAGCCTTGCGACAGACCCACCATCTTTGTTAGAGTACGCTCATACAATAGGAATGTCACCTGTCGCGAAGCGCCAGGGGGCCGTCGCCTTGTCATTGAGGCATCATCACACAACCACCACTTGTCGCCAACCAAACTGTGTACAACAAAGTGCCCTTGCTCCCTAGTCGCTGCAATGTGCAGCACTATGGCCCGGAGGGACCAATTGTACCCGTTGACATCCACAAACTCATGATCCATAGTCATACTCCATGCGAATGGAGTTCTGCAAATTGGCGTCCTAGTGTATAGGCAGCCACGAGGCTGGCCTCTAACGGGGGTTCATGGTGCTGCCCCCCCCCAAGCCCTGCATAGCAATGCCGCCACACCGTGCAATCCCATGGCACATTTGCATCAAGGCTTGGTCAAAATGCTGCTGCCTACTCAGCCGCACCGTCACAGGTGCGGGTTTGGGTTTGGGGTCAGGTTGAGGTCTACAATTGCAAGTAGAACTTAAACTTTCTGGCAACAACGAGCTCCGCCGGCTACCCCCGGATCTAGGGGCCCCCTTCCAGTCGAACTTGTTTCACCTTCTGGCAACGAGTTCCGCCGGCTCGGGGGTGCCACCTAATCATTCGTGAATGGTTGTGGTGCACCTGTTGCTTGTGGCCAAAAGTACGGCAATGGGTCCAACGGGACTTTCCGTATTTTTTCCACCCACAACCTTTCCACATAGGATGTGGGGTCCCGGGTCTCACCTCTTCAGAATGGCCATGAGTCCACAAGTTGCAATGCATACACAATGTCATTCCAAGCCCCCCCCCAAGCTACTGGTGAGACGCTCATGGGGTGTCCAGCATTGGCCCCCCGTCGTCCACCCTGCTTCCCACTGAGTCGCTCATCCTCTTTCATCCGGTCCCACAGGGCGGAGGCTACCTTACGGTACCACACAATAGCACCGCCATCCTCTTTTGTGCATTTGGGACTACCCTTTTTGGTGTACATAAGGCGGCACAGTGTTGCAAGTACATGGGTATGGACGACATCCAGGCAACATGTTTCCATATGCCTTGCCAACCGCCTGTAATAGATGGCCTCTTGTGCAGGTGGGGCACTCCACCCTAGCTGGCCTAGGGCTAGACAGAAGCCCCTTTTCATCTAGGCTGCCTCCATGGTGGCCCGTGGGGGCCATTCAGGATGTTGGGCCATCTATAGCAGGCTGCCTCACGATCATTGAAGGTTGTGGCTTCTTTCGTGGGCAGCAAGGTCTGAGTTGGTGGGCACTTGTAGGTGACCACAGTTCAAGAGGGCAATCTGGTCCTGGACCCTGATACTCGAAGTGGCAGTCCACGAAGACCCTCAAATGTTCCACGGAGACCCAAAATGTTCCACGGATACCCTCAAACGTTGCACGGAGACCCATAATGTTCCAGGGAGACCCTCAAATGTTCCGCGGAGACCCATAATGTTCCACGGAGACCCTCAAATGTTCCACGGAGCCCCTCAAATGTTCCACGGAGACCCTCAAATGTTCCACAAAGCCCCTCAAATGTTCCACATAACTCCTAAATATTCCACGGGCACCCTCAAATGTTCCACGGAACCCCTAAATATTTCACGGAGGCTGTCAAATGTTCCACGGAGCCCCTAAGTATTCCACGGGCACCCTCAAATGTCCCACAGAGCCCCTAAACATTCCACGGAGACCCTCAAATGTCGCACGGAGACCCAAAATAGTCCACGAAGACCCTCAAATGTTGCACGGAGACCCACAGGTCAAAACTTCAACGGAGAGGGGTAATATGCCACACCCAAGACGCACTTCCTCACCACTGCTTAACGAAAAGGGTCAAATCTTCAACGGAAAGGGGTAATGTTCAATGGAAAGGGGTAATGTGCTGGACCCAAGACTCACTTCGTCGGCACTGTTCAAAAGAGAGGGTTAAAACTTCAACCGAAAGGGCTAATGTTCAAGAGAAAGGGGTAAGTAATGTGATGGACCCAAGACTTACTTCCTCACCACAAGGGTCAGGTCAGGGCGCTACGGCTGGGGACCAAGGGCCAACTCCTGCAGCTCGGCGGCCAGCGGAGGAGTGTTGGGTGACATTGCATGATGAGCTGGACCTAGGAGTCACGTAAATGGGTAGGTTGGTTGGTACCGGCTTGTCTGGGTGTACAACCTGGCCAAGGACATACCGCTTCACACGGTATGGGAGTCCCTTCCATGCACAGTGCATGGTATGTCCGTGAACAGCCTGCGAGGCACACACATCCGACCCCCCCGGCACACTCTCTCACCCCATGTAGCAAAGATGCTACATACACCCCCAAGGGTGTACAAAAGTCATCCCGCAGGAAGCGTACATTGTCGAGCTCGGTGTAGGCATCATGCCATACACGCAGGTCCACAGTACGGTAGGAGGCTGACCGGGGGGGGGGGGGGGGCATAGGTTTGGGCATGCTGCAAGGGTTTGTTGATTAGAAACTGTACAGGCCTCTTCTCCCAATTTTCCAAGTCATCTGTGTGGCACACCCTCTCCAACCCCTCGATGTCATGCCAAGTTGCCCAGTTTGTGTCCTCATCCTTGAGAAGGATGTAGGGCAATGAAATCTGGGAGTGTCACCCCCAGGTGCAATGGTGTCACATCCCCTGTTGAGATTCGCAACTGCATCTCTAGTGTGCTGGAGCTCGTGTTGCACATGATTCGTGGCCAGTCCAACAATTGGTCGCTTTGGGGGGGGCAAATCCCTAGGGGTCCCGGGCCTTTCTGTGCCTCTTCCAAGGCTTCCAAAGCTATTGCCCCACCACCCCCGCCTTCCCCCCCTTAAACCTATAAATTGTACCTTCATTATGTATGGAGAGGCCTGGTTGCTGGTGGAGGACCCCTTGCAGATGCAACCTCTGTACCTACTCGGGAGAAGACCCAGTTCGTTGCAGTTGGTCAGCAATCACCCGCAACCCACCCAGCCAACCAACAGTGAGGGGGGAGTCATGCTAGCCCAGAAAGGGGCCAAAAATGTGGAGCTCAGACTGGGCCCTGCTTGTTAGCGTGTTCGCCCGCACCACATCCCACATGATTCCCGGCGCCCGGGACACCAGGGAGGCAAGGACGACAGGGGCTTGCAGACCCTGGTACCGGTCCAAGGTGGCGATTGTCTGCACGCACTCGTATCCGTGATCACCATGCAGCCACGTTCCCACACACCACACACAGTGCAGCAGCCATAGCATCTGTGCGTAGTGTGTGGTGAAGATTGCCGCTAACTTGGTGGGGTAGGAATGTGCATTGTGTTCGTTCTCCAGAAAGTGCACAAGCAATGCCTTATCCCTGCTAACATTCGCTTTGGAGCGCAAGTCCTCATCCATGACAAGAGAGTCCCATGCGTCCATTATATGCTGCTTGAGGAGCCGCACCCGCTCTTCCGACATCCCCTACCGCGTCGGCTCATGTTGCCAGCCCTCAGAATGTGTGCTGACGATGCGGATGTGCTGACCTGCCAACATTGGGGCGGGTAATGCAGGGGAGGAAGGGGGGTACCCGCCCAATGCCCCCCAGTGAACAATCCACGCACAACCATTGCCAATGGCAAGTCCATGCGGAACTACTAGGTCAGGACACAAGCAGCGCACCTTGTAGGTGCAACACAAACTGCAACACACTACTCTTGGCAAAACGCATTGAGTCGTGGTATTGCATTGGGGGCCCTTGGTCGATATCCACATCGACGTTAGAATAATGCTCATTGTGTGGCCAAGCAATTTGGTCAGATGTGACTTTTTGGTTGTCGGATAGAGTTGCCAAGAGAGTGATGGCACTGTACGGGCGGAGTTGACCGGTATCCCCACAAAACATGCACTGTGCCCCAAAAGCAGCCAAGTCCCGACCCACCGGGATGCTGTGCCTCGAGGACTCATCCACGAAGCTGAAGGCAAACCGGGTTTGTTGCCTGCCTGGGGCACCCTAGGAAACCTTGCACCGTGAGCTGCCCCTAAAGCACTGTGTAGAGCTTGATTGTTTGTTGAAGGTAGGGGTTGGCCTCTTGTGTTGTGTCCACCCCGACAATTGACAGGTCGCAAGGAGAGTAAGCCCCCCTCCCACGCCGGGAGGTAGCCGGTTTTTTGGAATAGTGGAGAAGAAGCTGAGAAGTGTTTGCCGTAAGTGTGGGGTTGAGTCCCACCATACTGAACTCTTCATTGTGTGTGGGAGTACGGTTCCAGGACCCAACTTTAGCAGCAATGGTGTATTCAGCCGATGGCACCGCGTCACTGCATCTCCTGAATACTTCCATCCTAACCATGCCCACTGTTCAATGTTCACGGATACATCTATACGACCGTGCATAGAGCAGCTAGTGAGCGACAATGGTAGATCCAGCAGTATTGTCTCTAGCGCCCGATGCACTGCCAAATACTTTGATCACCAATTTCAAGGTATGGAGGTGATTCATTCCATACATTACTCCATAAACCATTCCCCTATGCGTGTTTGAGTGTGTGATGTCCGAGACATTCAAAACATGCACAAATTGTGTGCGAAACCTAGATCCATGTCTTGGTGGGCTCAACCTTGTACCTTGGCAGTGGTGTGTGTCTCGGGGGGGGGGGGGGGGGTGCGCATTACGCGCACTGCGCAAAAAGTCGCTTGACCTACACCCACCAAAAAGCATGTGGCACACTTTGCGAAGGCCTCATCCCGAAAAACTTGAGGTGATGAATACTTGTGACCTGCCATTAACTTCCAACCCATTGATGACGGCGCACATCTACAGCATGTAATTTAGGGTACATGGGCCCTCAAAGCACCTAAGGAGGGAAGTTGATGTGGAACTAGAATTGCTGTGGCAGCACCAAATGCAGGTTGCACGGTGACACCGACGGTACCAATGCATCCCCAAGACCTGTTCACTGTGCGGCACGACCATGCATATTGTGCAAGACCCTGCACCACAAGCCCCCCCCGCCCCGGTTGTAACATACCCATACGACAGAGTATACATCACAGTATAAAGCAGAACTCCTGATGCATAGCGAGAAATGAACTACAAACACCACAATCCCCCAAAAAGGTGGGGATGCATGAAACACTCAAAAATGCAGTGTTGCAGCACCGTATCATACATGTTTGTGTCAACATCAACATCATTTTTTTCACCTCAAACTGCCAAAGTGCTCTAGGGAGTGAAAGCAAAGAGGCCTCTTGCAACGGGATAGCATTCCACGTATGTATCTAGCTCTAGGACCAATGCTAGCGGTTGTGAGCTCTCACTAAGGAAGTGTATTCCAAGCAAACCATTTTAATTACTTGGTGTTGTGAATGGGGAGTTGTATGTGTACAGCGATCCTGTACAACAAAAACGGCTTGGATTGCTCGGCGGCGGCTCCGACAAGTTATTGCAACACCATAAAGTGTTTATCGGCACGAGCCGTATGCCACACTTTCTCAAGAGGAACAATACTGCCCGGCTCACGCGCTGCCGCTCATTCAAGTGTGTTAAGCAAATAAGGAAAGGACACACGCAAGCACACGAGAATGTAGAAAAACAACTCGATAGTGTGCCGCATCCCCGTGGGGACAGCACCACTGACCCCACCACGGGGTCACCGACTCCTCCAGAGGCCGCGGCGTTGCGTCACATAGGCCGCCTTGACATTGGCTCTGGTCTCCCTGGGGGCTCACCCCTACCACCTCACATTGGTCCTCCATAGAACTTGCCTCGGGACTGAGATCCGTGTCCAGGCCAAAGAGGTCCAATAACTCCACCACGAAGATATCCCTGAGAGACACGACACTCCATTCCCACTCCATCCTAAGACCCCATGCAAGCCCCGAAAGGCACAACTTTTGACATTGACCCCCTTGAAAAGCACCACTTAGCCGCAAGTGAGCCCCAACTTCACGTTTCTAGGCGAACCACAGGTACATTGGCCCACCTCAGGACGCTCTTGTTCAACCAACCAGCATCTAATGCAGACCTCTGCCCCAACCTATCAAGACAGCCCAATTTACTCCACCCTCTAGGCCCTTGGCACCACAACCACAACCCATGACACGCTAGCCAAACAGAAACACTCCGTGTTGATCGTGTGAACCAATGTCTGCTTTGACAAGGGAAGGTGAAAGATCTCACCATCAATGATGTTAGAAAAGCAACTTAGTAAAGGAGTAAAGGATTCATGGCCGCCCACACTCTACTTGCATGGCTGCAGTGAGGCAATGGCTTTCTGCAATCAAATGGGGGCGGCGGCAGCTTGAGGTACCATGTGATTGTTGGCTCTGATACCAGGGCTCCATATGGGGCTCGTTGACCACGCGGATACTCGACGGCAACGGAAGGGATAGTCGCTGGACCCCGATGTAACGGCAAGGGGGGTGCACAGAAGAGCGTGGACTGGAGTTGTGAGGGGGGGGGGAGCGCGGCTTTTTCTGCTGCGGCTTTGCACTGCTGTGTGATGCGTGGCGTTTAAACGGTGCCCGCTTCGCGGTGGTCCCTTGTGGCGCTGTTTGGCCGGCAGTGTTGCTGGAGCCCGCACTTTCTTTGTTTTGCTGGGGTTGGCATATGGGCATGCTCCGCGACACGGTGTGGTAGAGCATGACGGCTGTTCATAGTCTTCGTGTAGCTGTGAGGGAGGAAAGGGAGAAAAATCGAACATGGCTGTGGTGTGAACAGAGCTGTAGGGTGGTGATGCATTATAGCGAACGCTATTACGTTGGTTGAAATCACTGGGTGTCACGAAAAAGAACCTTTCCAATGAACCCCTGGGGAGGCAAAAAGCCATGTGCCAGCCCCCAGATTCATGGTGCCAATGGGTGGGGCAGTTCCAAAATGGGAACGGAATCGGGGCTATGGTATCAGGCATCCCCAGGCGGGCTAAGAAATGTGACAGTTGGGGATGCCTGATACCATAGCCCCGATTCCGTTCCGCTTCCCTCCCAAACCAATTAGTGGACAACCAACCCCCCTATCCATGCGTGGAGCAATTTGTACCGGACCACCCCAACAAAGATGAGACAAATGTGCACTGATTTGTGGATGAGAACAATTGGCTGAAATTGTCTAAGGCTGGGCCATTTGGTGCATCAGCACCGACCATTGAGCCCCCCACACATTCCTCTGCCCCCCTCCCCCTTCCCCCACAGCTCTTCCAAAGATCCCCAGGGCACTCCCACCTGATTGCCTCGCACTGCAGGGAACATCACGTCTGTGGACCCGCTGACCCCTGCCGCGTACATGTGCTCCCCCCACGCCCCCCAGTACTCCCGTGTACTGCACCAGACGTGGGCCCAGTACCGCGCATCGCTGGGGCAGCACGACTGCTTTGTGTTCTTCGGGTTCGCGTGCAAGTTCCTGAAGTTCAACACGGAGGCCGCGCTGCAGCGCATGCGCGTAATTGTCCTGGAGCACTTCGCGCACGGCGAGGGCAAGCAGCAGTGCATTGAGGACCTGTACCAGGCGATCACCCGCACGCATGCGCTGCGGTTCGCGGCCACCATCAACTTCGCGGAGGCGTACAACTCGAACCTCCGGAAGCAGTTCGAAGGGGATCAGATGCACCCGGCAGCCTGGCGCACCAACCGCAACATCGCAGTCTTCTATAAAGTCTGACGGGAGGTTGTGTAGCTCAGGCGTCACGCACATGCCTGAATTGGAGGTGCCCGGTTTGAACCCCTTTCAGGAGGAGCGCCGCTGTCCGAGGCACCAGGGTGCAGGTGAGCCGGAAGGAGTTATGCTGGCGTCGGCAGATCGGCCGGACAACCTCACTCCACCCCACCCCACCCCAACGGAGTCTGACGCGAGGTCGAGGCTGTCCGTAAGTTCGGTGGCAGGGTCTTCAGGGATACCGGTACCAGAGGGTGAGGGTTATCACCAGGACCCAGTGCCAAAACCCCTGCTGCCCTCCTCTGTGTGGACCCGACACAGAGCAGTGACGCAGGGACAGGGACAGGGGCTCCGTTGGCACAAATTACACAGGGAAAGTGAGGCGGTGCAGGGAAGCATGGGCAAGACCGGTAGATCAAGGGCAGTAGAGGGTGAGAGGCCAATGGCCACCACTACGCGTGGAGCGAAAAGGTGCAAGGACAGGACAAGGGTAAGTGGCAAGAGGCCAATAGGTGCCCCCCGCTTCAGACAACAATCCACCCAAACATCATGCCCCCCCTGCCCTTTTCCGTGCCCCACAACACCTGTATTCGAGCAGTATATGCGGTCTGCCTCGGACTCCCAATGGCAGGGTTTGATTTACACTTATGGGCCAGCCGGCCCATGGACGGCTGCCCTCACCGTTGTGACAACACCGCTTTCCCCGCCGGCCTCCTTTGGGCTGGAACCGGGCTGCAGTCGTCATTCGTCTCCCAGCCCAGCAGACTTACGGGTCCTCGGGGCAGTGCCCGAGAGCAAATGGGTGAGGATTCTTGTCCACCGGGCCAACGAAGACAGAGTGAGGCTAACTGAGGAGGTCACTACCAGGACCAAGAGGGTGCCGGCCCCCAGATCCACCCATCATCAGGTGGGAGCAGGCCATTGCTTAGTGTGGCGCACCCCCCCCCCCCCCCGGGGGGCGGGTGGGGGGGGGGCAGAGGCAAAAAAAAGTTTGTGTACCAAAAAAAGGCCTCAAATTTCCGGCCCCTTGAATAAATCACTTCGAAGAGGGTTGTTACAACAGCACAGGCGCAGACGCCATACACCCCCGTTTTGGCGGGGGGGGGGATTGCCTAGCATCCCCCAAGGCATGATATTGGATGTCTAAACCCGTGTAAACTCATTATTTGGCGAGACAAGATGATTGCCCCATGAATTTTTCAATTTTGAGCCATCTATTCTCCTATACTTGGGTACGATGAGTGATACCTGTACTTGGGTGGGGTGACTGGTCAAAGATTCAGCCGTGGTCAAATGATGTGGTAGATACTGCGTGGCTCACGGTCATTCTTAGTGAGTGGCATCATCGATGAGTTAGCTAAATCTGAAGATATCTGGGTGTAGGGCTTGATCCCGGTTACTCTTATATTCAAAGTAATACTGACTTGGGGGCATTGGGCCCCATGTTGGCAAGAAATTACCTTGAAGAGAGGTTGTTAGATCAAGCAGAGGTGTTGACACCGCCACCCGTTTTGGGGGTCTTTTGCGTAGCATACCCCAAGGCATGATACTGGATGTCCAACCCCTCGTAAAATCATTATTTTGCCCAACAAAACAATCCCCCAATGAATTTTTTGATTTTGAGTCATCTCTCCCCATGAAACTGGATACCGTTTTTGGAGGTCGCGGGGGGGGGGGGGGGGGGTTACAAAAGTTTGTGCTTTGAAGGATTTGAACCAGGGTCGGGTAAAATTGGCTGATCGGTTGTACGTCTGAAGGCCGCAATCTGCGGCCGGGAATACAACCAATGGCCGGCAAGTTGTCGGGCGACTATTTTACCGCTCGACCGTTGATTGTTTGTTGTGTATACGTGTTCCCCTTTACTCGTAGATGGAGGTTGAAAAAGCCGAACTATGTGTTTCAGACTAGATGCCTGCCTGCCTTCTTGCATGACTGATTGACTGATTGGCCGACTATCAGGCCAACTGACTAACTCTAGTCCCTCTTCAAGGGGCCTTGCTGAAGGCAATAGATTTTTTTTCTAAATCACTTAAGGACCAAAACAGAAAAACTGTTGTATTGCTGATCGGGTTGCATCAGGGTCATGCTCAAAAAAATAGGTAAACAATAACACCCGCCGAAACCCAAACCTTGTGTATTGAAGGCTTTTGAGCACCGTATCCCATCACCTCGCTCGCATCAGTCCCCAAGCACAATCCCTGCTCTGTAGGCTTTACCGGGGAAGGAGGAGTGGGGGATCTTTCTTGTTCACATGGACAATTGATCCATCATTGTGATGGTTGGGGCCACGCCCTTTTGGGTTGCATTCAAACTATTATGTTGCAAACAATGTGTCTAAGGACGGCCCTCAAGATTGTTGGCTGCTTTTTCATTGGTTGCCTCCATCCGTGATTAACAAGAAGGTGGGTGCGAGTTGGAAGCCACCTGCGGTACCTCCAATGAGAACACTTATCCTTTCTCCCGCTTCTTGCTCTCCTCGGGACATTCCCTTGCTCTTTGAGGCAACAACTCTACTGTGGTTCCCTTACCCGGTGAACGTACCTATGTCATCAATTATGGCAATTTGGTCCGGGTCTGCATTCCTTTGTCTAACAAGAACTGTTTGCAACCGGTAAACCACCGTTCAACGAACTCTTTGTACACTCAAGTGCATGCAAATCGATTAGGCTCTGATGCCCGTCCGTTAATACCACCACCGGACTGTCCGCGGAGGCCCTCAAACAAGGTGCCAACACTTGCGTGACATACTCGCGGAACACATCTTGCGTATTGAAGGCGTTTGAGCACCGTATCACATAACTTTGTTCACGCAAGTCCCCAAGCACATTCTCTACTCAGTGGGATTTCTAGGGGAAGGAGGAGTGGGGGATGTTTCTTGCTTACATGGACAATTGATCCATCCCGTTGTGAAGGTTGGGGCCACGCCGTTTTGGGGGAGGCGGTGGTGGAGGTTGTGTGTGTGCAGTGTGTGGGTCGCCGGTGTTTGCATGTGTGAGATTGAGTTGGCCCCGTTCGGCTCGTTTTCGGTTGAAACGGAATAGCATAGGATCGAGTCCTTTGCTCTGGAGGAGGGCGTTAACACGGATGGTGTTGGACTCGCGGACATTGGACTTGTTTTGATTGATTAATAAGGAGGACTACGCGATCATCATCGGGTGTTGGGCACTTGGACCAATGGTGTCCTATTTTCCCGCATCAGGCACATATTTGCGTGAGTGCAATGAACGGAGCGTCGGAATTTTAGGGTTTTTGATTAGCGTAGTGCGCCGGCGTGCCGCGTTGCTCCGTAGAGTGAAAATCCCATCCGCGGTGGTCGCACCATGGGAGTTGTGTTCCTGGTGGAGGGAATCGTGGCACGGTAGAGCCTTTGACAGCACTGGTTAGTTGTGCGGACATCTTATCGATTGCTGCGGAGGTATTTGACGTAGTTGGTGGGGCGGGTGGGTTTGCTGTAGAGTGGCTGTAATGGTGGTGGTGTGGTTGTGTATGTTGGTGGGTTGTGGTCGGTTCGGTCGTGTAAGTAGGAGACGACGGTTGTTGGTGATGTGGTTGGTGGTGATGGTGTGAGTGGTAGTGAGGGTGGTTGTTGGGTTCGGCGTAGTGGCGGTGTCTGTGGTCAGCGTATTGGGATGTGACGGAATGGAACTGCTTGGGACCGAGGTGCTGGGAGTGGTGATGAAAATGTGACTGGGCCGGCGAGGTTGGTTGAGGGCTATTGTGGTAATGCTGGTGGGTTGAGTGGTGGTGGTGATGGTGGTGGTGGTTTTGCGACGAGCGGTCAGAATATTGGTGGTGACTATGGTTGTGTTGTACGGCTAAGACGACATGTTGGTAGTGGTGGTGATGTGTATATGTAGACTGGTATCAACATTGGTAATTTCAACCTCGTTCTCACTTCGACTGGTGTGGTTTTGTCCCTCGGTAGCGCAGCAAGAGGCGGCACGACAAAAGAAGACAAAACACTAGGCACACACTTTTTTGTGAGAAACGGTACATGCAGAGCAAAGGGCTGTGCGCTTATCAGGCACACTATAGTATCTCCCAAAGAAAGCAGAATTTATGTCGAAGAGGGTTCGGTGCGTGGGGGCGGGGAGGTAGCGTGCTGTAGTGGTAATGAGAGCCAGTAGCATGGGTGGTGGATATTTGTGTTGGGGTATGGGTTGGCTGGAAGCAGCAATGTGGCGCGCGAAACTGAGCAAGGACCCTTTCATGGACTCAAGTTCTTTTGACCAGACTTTCCTGTGGACTAGGAAATCCCACTTTCCTCCACGCATGCTAGGTATGTCTCGATTCAGAAGAGAACCCAGGCCCCACTTGCGCATCCACCATGCTTCCCGGGCGGTCGCCGAGGAGGGCGTGGTGAATTCGAGGGGGGTGTTGATGAAATTCTCTGGTCCCTTGAGGCATATCCATCTATACACATCGGCAGGCAGATAGATTTGTGCGTCATTGGGTCCCCACGTGCAAAAATAATTGGCGCCTAGGCGCACGTGGTCACGGCCTCGGTCCGCGGTGCGGCGATACTGACCCCTCGCGCCTGTTTGGCCAATGTTATAGCGGCCATCGGTTAGGCACCATAGGCGATATATCCAACACCCATGTTGTTTACCTGAGGCTCGGGTTGTGCGTAGATTGTGGAGTTTCTTTATGTGCCTATCATTGCTGAGGGCGAGTGTTACATTTATCCTGTCCCATGACTCGAAAAATTTATTCCGGTCTTTTTTGAACACGAGGTCTCACCTGCCACGGTGCCAGTTCGGTGCAAGTGTTGTGCGCCTAATTTTCCACTTCTTCGCGCCACAGGCGAAGGAAAATATCGTTATGCGACTGTGCTTCAGCGGATAGTTCATCGAGTGCAAAATCCACGCTGTGGTGGAATAGTGGGGGGCTGAAATGGGTACGTGCCTTTCGTAAAAGAGGTGATAGCTGGGTGCGGACATGGGCCCAGAAGTACAGAGGGGGTAGGATCGGTTTTTGTGTGGGGCTGTAGGAGAAATACCACAATCTGATGGGTTGGGGCTGTTGTTGGTGGCCTGTGAAGGAAGATAGGGAGAAGGGGGCTATGAAATCGTATGTGCACCAATTTGGGTGTATGTCTGCCGGTAGGTTGGCTTCGAGCTCTGTATCTGCCGGCATGGGTACAATCAGTGTTAAAGGTCTACCGCATGTGGTCATGTGGTGAATCGCCTTCAGAGGGGCTGAGTGTGCGAGGGGGCGGGTGCTATCTGTAGTATGTGGGTCGCAAAGGATGGACAGCAGTGTCGGCGAAGGGTGCGTGAAACAGTGGTCGGGTGGTGGGTACGGGGGCGCATAGGAGGGTGTATGGACATGGGGTGGAAGGGGGATAGCCATTGGAAATGACCTATGGTCTGGTTTATGGAGAAAACACAATGCAGGGTGGAGGCCCAGGTGACTCCCGGGAAAACTTGATAACCATTTAGATCGATGTCAGTTAACCATTGTTCACACGACTCAATGAGGTCTACGAAGAAAGAAAGGTAGGCGAGGGCACTCCAATTAGCCCATGAGTGCAGGTCCCGAGTAGTTGACCAAGAGGACACCGCCGTGGCCACGGCCTCGTGGTCAATGAGGTAGTCGCGAAAGGAGATCAACTGGTGTGAGGCCAGCAGGGATGGGGGCAGGGCCCCGGAGACCATGAAAGGGAGGGTGTGGGGTGGTCGTTGGGGCTGGTTGTGGGCGGCGCCTTGTTGCAGGGCAAGCAGGGCCTGGTGTTGGTTTTGGAGACCGCTAAGATGGTCGGTGAGGAAACGGAGGTTGTGTTCAAGGACACTGGTCGTGGGGTATGCATGGGAGTAACAGTAGCGGGGGTCGGCGATAGGGGCAGGCGCATGACAACGTGAAGGGACTGGTCAGAGACCGTGATGAGCTTGGGACGCAAGAAATCCAGGTCCCGTTGTCTCAGAGCTTGTGACAAGCGACAGAGTCGGTGGGTCAGTGAACCCAGTACTCTACCCATGGAGGCCGCGCTCTCCGAGCACTCCAGTGAGGAAATGATGTGTGACCATTCGCGTGTGAGGCACATGCTGCGGGGGCAGGGACGGGGTTGTTCGTGGGCGTCTCAATGAACACCGGAGGTCTGGGCCTCAATAATTTCGGTAAGCCGGTTCACGGCGGTGACTGCCTTCTGTTCGTCGCGGAAGAGCCATGGCAAATCAACCCACGTGGTGTCGTCGTGGTAAGATGAGGAGTGGTCGCGGACTTCAGCTAGCTTGTCTGCAATGTCGGTGACCACCACGCGGCTGAAGTGGTAGGCATCGTCGGTCTATTGGAGGCAATAGAGCGCGTCTCCCACTGAGTCTTTGCGGATGGAGCCTTTCACACCTTTCGTCGCTTTAGTGTCAAGGGTGCCAAGTTCGTGCCAGTTGCCCGTGGATTTGAGGCGCATAATTTGCTGGAGCTGCTAGGCCATTGTGTCCATACGGGTTCGCAACTGCGCTAGTTCGCTGGAAACGGCAGAAGAGGAAGTGCTGGATAGGGAAGGAGAACCACTGGACTCGACACTAGCATTGTCGGAGTTAGCGGATTGTTTTTGTGCACGTGGGGTGGCACTGGGGACAGGCGAGTGTGG
Source organism: Eutreptiella sp. 'Long Island Sound 2002' (assembly GCA_964036045.1). NCBI lineage: Eukaryota > Euglenozoa > Euglenophyceae > Eutreptiales > Eutreptiaceae > Eutreptiella > Eutreptiella sp. 'Long Island Sound 2002'. The sequence continues at coordinate 2,065,498 of OZ038378.1, forward strand.
CTTCAGGAAGTCGGGGAGTGCCTCAGCCGCAAAAGATTGGCGCAGGTCCCCACATACGCCATCGTCCATGTCCACATTGATAGTGTCGTGACAGGAGCGCTTTTTGTTATGCAACAGGGGTGTGGGGGTCTCACCGACAATAGGGGTACAGTTGCTGCGAGTCCTTTTCGTGAAGTCGGATGGCGTGGAGAAAGATGTGAGTAGATGAGGTTCGACTGGTACAGGTTCCGGTGGGCAGCAGCTAAAATTGACGGGGGAGGTGGTTTTTGTTGGTGGTTTTGGTGCGCGTTGGCGTCGGAGTTCGGGGGTTTCGGGCACCTTGAAAGTGGAGACTGTGGGTTCTCCGGGTGTAGACGGAGAGGGGCTGGAAGGGTGCTGGGTGGCTGGTACTTCAAGCACGAGATTTTCAGGAGGCTTGGCATTAGTTGGGGCACCGTTGGTTCTCGCAGGGGGTGGTGGCATGGGTGAAAGATGGTGTGTCGGAGGTTGCTGCAGAGTACTGGTTGGTGCTGTGGATCGCAGGATAGGTCCCCTGGGCTGGGGGGCATCAGGCTCACCCGTGCCGACAGTCCGGGTATTGTGCGTGGGCGTGGGTACAGCAGTTCCCGGGACGAGATGGCTTGAAGGGCAGTGATAAGTTGCTCAGAAATAGCGGCTGTAGGGGGTGTCGTTGTCATTGGAGTGCCTCGGGAGTGGTGAGCTAGGGTTGGAGATGTGGGGTGGCGTTTGGCAGGCGGGCAGATGGATGGTGTGGATGAAGGGGTGTATGGGGATTTTGGTTTGAAATTTTCGAAAGCTTTGAACGAACAAGGGTTTAGTCCACGCTTTTGGAGGGCGGCGCTGATTCGGAGTTGGTTTTGGTCGCATTCTTTATGCCGTTCTTCCTCGGTGACGAGGGAAGCAATAACGCTCTCCTCATTGAGGTCTTCTTCGGAGAATTTTTATGAATGTCTTGTTTTGCCGCAATTTTTGTAGATAAGCTTGTGAGAGTCAAAATCAGATTTCTTGCCATCACGTTGCTTGTGAGGAAATCTTCCATGTTGTTCTGTAGAATGGGAGCAATAGCGCTTGCATATGTCGCATCACGGCATTTGCGTGCCGATAGGAAGTTATCCGTGAGCAGTTGGTACTTGGGCGAGTTCAGTGGGAGCGGTTGTAGCAGTGGGCGGCGAGCTGGTCGGTGTATGTGGATGGTCGGTTGGATTGGTGGACGTGGATGTGCTTGGCGGGGAACTCGAAGCAATTGCAGTGACTTGAGTGTGTTCACGACTTGCAGGAGTTGGTTGGCGGTATCCGTCGGGATGGTAGGCGCAGCAGACATTTTCGATAGTTGTAACAGTGGTGCTATAATGGGCGATACAGGTATCCTTCACGATACACGTATATGAGATATCAACGTTGGTAATTTCAACCCCGTTCTCACTTGGACTGGTGTGGTCCTGTCCCTCAGTAGCGCAGCAAGAGGCGGCACGACAGAAAGAGACGAAACACCAGGCACACACTTTTTTGTGAGAAACGGTACATGCAGAGCACAGGGCTGTGCGCTTGTCAGACACACTGCATGGTTGTGTTCCGGCAGGAAAGGTTGAAACTATGTTAAGGCAGCTCCTTGAAGGGTCATGGACACACATGTAGGGGGCGGCGCAGCGCAACAGAGGCCAGGTCGCATAACCCGATAGTATGACACTTCGCTAGTACCATTAGCTTCCACCATTGTTTGGGGTAGTCTTTGGACCGAAGCAAGGAGATCAAGCAACATATATTGAGAAACATTACTTCCCTACCAGATGCATAGTGTGCACATTTTGCTATTTGGTTCGGAACGTAGGACAACAGCATGTCCTGGGAGTTCGGGCTGAAAAAATCCAATAACCGTTTTTTGGGACGGCAAGTGTGAACCTCCTGGTACCCTCGTGAACACTGGGGGTTTCACAGTGAGTTCAACCGTGGACCTTGAGGTAATGAAAACCATTGCTTCGAGGAAAGCTAGGTTGCGGATGAATGACTCCACAGTGAGTTGCATAGCCAGCGAAGTTTGAACACGTGATTTAACTTGTTGCACAAACTCAGCGGGTGACAATCCCTGGAGTGCATGTTATAATACAAGTACCAAGAAATTGTCTCGGTATCTAACGATTGGGGGCAGGGAGGTGCGGTTCATGGTCACTTCCTTGTTAGTGACCACGAGGGATGCATATTGTGCTGACGCGGAGCCCCCGATGGCGGTGCCTACGGCTTGGGCAAAAACTGACGAGCATGTGACAAAAGTGTCGTTGAACATGAGGTCCCAAAAGACAAAATGTAGAATGTCAGTGAACGAAATTTTTAGGAAACCCGGGCAGGATACATTAGCGGCAATGCAATCTAAGTGTGTAATACCACCTTGGTGCACGGAAAAACGTGTGTTCGTGGCTTGAAGGCCATTGGTGCGGCAGTGGTGTTCAAAGAAGAAAAGAATAGCCGGGGCAATGGACAGCCTATCAATGTTAGGGAACATCTCAACAATATCTAGTTCTGCAAGTGCAGTGCATGTGTGTGGGAATTTAGTAGACCATCCCTGAACAACGCGTCGCAGTTCGTGCATGCTAATGAACTCCAACACCGATGGGTGCTTGCACGCACTTTTCCACAAAAGTGATAAACAGCGTGACATTATGCGCCCATAGCGCCTGAAAGGGTGGCTTCCATGGCGTATCACTTCGCGGTTTTTCAACACGCAGTTGCTCTCTAACTCCTTAATGTTATGCTTCAGGAGCACTAGCATGTCCGGTACGCGCAGGCAGTGGCTTGGTTTTTGCAAAGTCTTGGGTGCGGGGTTTGCGAATAGATTGGTGGATAATGGGGCTGTTGGGGCCCCTGCCGGTCCTGGTGGGCCTGCAGGGGCGTTAAACATACACGCACGGCATCAAACGGACTGAGTATGGGGCGAGTCTTGCGATGGTGTTGCGATGGATGGTGAGGTGTTCGGGTCGGAGAGTATTTGGGACTCCGGGGAGGACGTGTGCATGGAAATTGGTGATGTGTTGGGGTTGTTCGTTAGAAATGTCACTGGTTGGAATTGCGGAGGCGATTGTTGATTTTGTGGGTTTTGGGATCGAAATGTAACCTGCGGTGAAACGAAAGTGGTAATGCCATGTTGTGGCTGTGTGTTCGGTGAAATCGGCGCTTGTGGCGGGGCCGCTGCTGGAGGGTATGGGGCTGGTACACCGTGGTAGTGGTGGTGTTGTGGCAATAGGGAAGTTGGAGATGGGTATGGTGCTGGGCTCCATCGATTGGTGGGCTATTGATCGATGAGTGGGCACACGGTGCAAGTTTGCAGCGGGGCACAAAACAAAGTCAATAACGCGAGGCCTTTCTAGGACGCAGTAGAGTGGATGCAAATTCAGGCTACATGACATCTTACCTATACGGGTAGAAACCAGGACAAAAGGGTCATTGCATATCGTCGTTAGCACAAAAGCTCATAGTGATAGATGAGTGGGTACGCGTTGTGTACACGTGCTGGCGGCGAGGTCAGCGGTTGCTTTGTAAATGGCAGCCAGTGGGGCATTGGGGTGTCCTACCCCCGGGGGGGGCGACTCCGCGGGTCCTAGGACGCCAACTACTCCCGCCCCCCCCCCCCCCCCCCTAGGGCCCTTCGGCCAACAGTTAGTTGCCGAAGGTGTCGCCCCCAGGCGCCTAAGGCGCCCGATGCTCCATGAACACCAAAGGTGCCCTAAGGAAAATTTTGTCCAATTTGCACCCCAACACTATCCTTAAACCCAACCTTGACTCTAACACCCACCCCCAACCCTCAGCCTACTCCTATCCCTACACCTAACCCTAACCCTAACTAGCCCTGGCTCTCACCCTAGGCTAGGGTCAGAGTGAGTGTTCGGGTCCAAAATGGAGAGCAATGATGTGGCAAAAGCAGCCATGAACGAAATTGGGGGGATCTTGTTCAGCCCAATCAACATGGCTGGCATGGCCAAACCAGGTCGCTGCAAAGGTTATGGTTAGGTTTATGGTGATGGTATGGTTAGAGGGAGGGCAAGGGGAGGTAAGGGGAGCCTGTGCCCCCCCCCCCCCAACACCCCAAATTGCCCCACCTGACCCCCCCCCCCAACCGACCCTCCCGGAGCCCCCCCCCCCCCAAGCCCCTCCTAGATCCCCTGCCAAGCCCATCCAAGACCCCCCCCCCAATTGCCCCTCCCTGAACCCCCCCTCCAATGCCCCCCCCCCCCCCCCCCCCCCCCCCCCCCCCCCCCCCCCCCCCCCCCAGGGGCCTCCGGCCAACAGTTAGTTGGGGGGGGGGTAGTTGGCGACCAGAACCGAGGGGTTGCCCCCCCCGGGGTCCTACCTTAGCACACTTAGAAAGCATTTGGCGTCGCCACCACTCGTGTGGGTATTGTTTTATCAACAGCACCTTACTCAAATGGTATAGATACATGACAAGTGTGTTCACATCAAAACGAAAAAATAGACACTTGCCTATGGTATTGGGTATAATTGAACCCATGGCAGATTGGGTGTTTGGGCTGGTTTTGTCGAGCCAGCAACTTGGGGTGGGTGGGTTGCACATACCAGGCTGGTGATAATTTCAGGGAGAGCAATGGGAAGGAGCTGGCAATGGTGAGTTGGGCTTCCAGGAAAGGAATAGATGTACCCATGTTCTCTACTTTAAGTTTCATACGGATGCACGATGAGAGTGTATGCTTGACATGATTCAAGAGCTGGGCGTTGTTGGTGATTTGTGGTGTGTTGAAAAAACGTGAGGACACAAGTGTGAGGTAATTGTCACGGTAGCGGAACAGTGGTGGCAGGAGGTGAGTCGGCAGATGACGTTCATGGAAAAGTAGTGTAAGGGATGCACTTTGTGCGGAGATTGTTCCGCCCATAGCCATACCTTCGCATTGCTTAAAGGCTGAAGAAAATGGGTGAAGTAGTCATTGAAAAGCAGTTCGAAGGATAGGAAATTGGACACATCATGAACTGAGAATTGGTAGTACGCCGGGTCAGATTTTTTGCAGCCAATGGTATCGAGTGAGCGGATGCCTCCCTCATGGATACGAAAGGTTAGCTCCTGTTTCGGCGACTGTTGGCAAGCGTGGTTCGAGAAAAATTGAATGGCAAGTGGGATGTGGGCACGGTCGAGGCACGGAAACATTCCTTCAATGTCGAGTTCCCCCCAAGTCGGGACTGGCAAGTTAGTGCACCGTAAGTGGTCAAGAAACCCACGCACTAAGTCCATACCGACACGTTCTATGCTCTGCGGTTGTGATGCCGCATACTTCCATAAGAGGGTGAGTGCTCGGCCCATCAGGCGATTGTACCGTTTGAAAATATGCGATGAGTGGCGCATCATTTCTCGGACCTTCAGGCGTTCGGATGGTAGTGCCTCTTGGAATTTGTGTTTTTTAAGTAGTCGGACGTCAGGGACGCCAAACTGATGGTGGGCATCGATTTTCAGTGGTAGTGGTGGGGGTTGTGGTGGGGTTTGGGGTGCATTGGGACTGTCGGGGAGTGGACAGCTTTTGCGTGTAGTCCCGAACAGGTGGAACACCTTTTTGGGAGTAGTTGTGAATATGCTGGGGCTGTGGGTTCGAGTGGGGATTGCAGCTGAGTAAGAGGGCGTATGCAGAGGTGTGTTGGTGGGCGGAGGTGCGCGTGCTAGTTGTTTCCCTTTGGACTTAAGCAAGTTGGATAGCAGCAATAAGATTGTGGGAAAAGAGTGCCATTTGTGTGGTTTTGCGGGCCCACTTTGGGCTAGGGGTTTTTTCAGCGGTGTGAGCAATTGTTTCAGGATGCTTTTGGATGTTCTGGACATTTTATGTGTGTTGAAATTCTCCAGTAGCAGTGTCACCTCACTATGGGAGAGTGGGGAACATTGGGTGAAGGTGGAATATGAGCAGTAGGTGCCCCATACAGACAGGGACATAGAGTTGCAAAGGCGCCCCTGTAGGAAGAATGAAGCGTCACATTTGCAGTGAAAGCGGTGAATACCTTGAAGCGGTCGGTGTCAAAGAAAACCGACTTGTGTATTGCACGCCGTGAATGAACACGACCAAAATTGGGTATTTGTACCCCTTTGTCAAATGTGGACGCAACAAGGTAGGGAGGCAGGCGGGTGCACTGACGCTTGACGTGGGGGGCTCAACTCACCCACAACGACCAAAAACGGGGGCACCCTAAGTCCAAGTGGCTTGAATGCTCTCTTCGGCAAAGATAATGTGTGCCGGTGTGGCAAAACCATTGGCAAGACTACCTCCTGCAACAGTGGCGGAGCCAATCACCTTAACCGCATAAGTTTGCCCTTTGTGGGACAACTTTTTGGCAATGGTTGTGCGTGTGTTTTTGTTTCTGACTGTCATGTCTAATTGGAATCGGGCTTCATCGAATGAAACAATTCAACCCAAAGCCCAAGGATGGAACTTGATGGACTAACTAAGAGGCTCATCTACTGAGTAACTAGGGTTCTTGAAAGTAAAGCCCAAATCAACAAATGTTTGTTCCAAGATTTGGTAGTGTTTGCCAACATTCTTTGAAGTGGTCCATCGTTCGCGATCCACCTCTAAAGGCTTTGCTGCTGCGGTACCGAGCCTCTCATGGTACCTACGCGGCCCGTTGTAATACCAACTTTCGCGAACTTCACCGTGCATGAACAAGGAAACCAACTTAGTTCCTTGAATCAAGTATAAGGTATTGATCCTTCCTTAAATATTGGAAAGTTTACACTTCGCAATGCAGTGCAGAAGTTGACAAGTTTGCACTCGACATCGGGGGGCACAAAAGTAGCCTTCCCTCTCTTCTTGGCGGGGGGGCACCGTCATCTTCGGCGGCCTTGGCACAAGTAGTGTGGGACAAGTTTATGCTAAAGCGAAGGTACACCGCATAAGCAGCTTTACGAGAACTTAGTTTCCCTTTACTTACATTTTGACCCGCCCATTGGTAGGCTTGGACATATATAGGTGCCAAGGATCAACCTTAACATCTTCTTAACGTCGAGGAGTTCACTCTTGAGGTTGAGGGGCATTCACCTCCGTTTCAATGCAGACTCCTTCTTCCTTCAGCTTCTTCAAGTAGTAGGCAATATGGTTCTTAGGAATAACCCACTTCTTTTCGGCTTGTGTCGGACCTTTGAGAACTCCATTGAGGATGTCCCATGCACCTCGCAAGGCACGATCTTTTTGAGACGGAGTTGCAATCAACTTCTCATGGTCTGTGACCACAGGGGATTTCCGAGAAGATCTCCTCATAATGATGAGAAATTTGACAGAAAAGGAGAAAAAACGGTTGTTCAAATATTGGACTTTAAAGTGGCACTTTGGCTCCAATTCACCTAGGCGAGCATCTGTTGCAATGGAGCCATTGTGTTGCTGACAAATTTTTTCAGGCTGGCTTTCAAGATTGTTGGTTGCTTTTTCATTGTGTGCTGGATCCGTGATCAACATATTTGTGGATGTGATTTGGGGGCCACCCGCAACGAGCGAGAACATCTATCCATTCTCCCTCTTCTCGCTCTCCTCGGGACTCTGCCTTACCGTTTGAGGCAACAACTCTATCACGTTTCCCGTACCCAGTGAACGTACCTAGGTCATCAATGATGCCAATTTGGTCCGGGTCCTTCATTCCTTTGTCTAACAAGAATTATTTGCAACCGGTATATTGCCGTTCAACGAACTCTTTGCATTGTCAAGTGCGTGCAAATCGAAGAGGCTCCGATGCCCGTCTCTCACTACCACCACCAGACTGCCCGTGGAGGCCTTCAAAGTGCCAGCTCTTGCGTGATATGTTCGCGGAACGCATCTTGTGCATTGAAGGCTTTTAGGCACCATAACCTCATTCACGCAAGTACCCTAGCAAGATCCCTGCGGTGTGGAATTTTCCAGCGAAGGAGGAGTCGGGGATCTTTCTTGTCCACATGGACAATCGATCCATCCTGTTTTGATGGTTTGGGCCACGGAGTTTCCAGTTGCATTTGAGCCATTGCGTTTCCAACAATTTGCTTAAGGCCGGCTTTCAAGATTCTTGGGTTCTTTTCCGTTGTTTGCTCCATTTGTGGTCTACAAATAGAAGGGTGCGAGTTGGGGGCCACCTGCCTCCAACGAGAACACTTATCCATTCTCGCTCTTCTCGCTCTCCTCGGGGCTCTACCTTGCCTTTGAGGCAACAACTCTACTGCGGTTCCCACACCCAATAAACGCACCTATGTCATCAATGATGACAATTTGGTCCGGGTCCTTCATTCCTTTGTCTAACACGAATCCTTTGCAACCGGTAAACCATTTTTCAACGAACTCTTTGCATACTCAAGTGCGTGCAAATCGATGAGGCTCCAATGTCCGTCCGTGAATACCTCCCATGGACGGTCCATGGAGGCCTGCAAACAAGGTGCCAACATTTGCGTGGCATACTTGCACAACACAATTTCTGTATTTTGAGCACCGTATCACATAAGCTCGTTCACGCAAGTCGCCAAGCACATTCCCTGGTTTGTGGGATTTATCGGGGAAGAAGGAGTGGACAATTGATCCATCCCGTTGTGATGGTTGGGGCTGGGCCGTTTTCGGTATTAAAACAACCTGCGAGCAGTCCAGCACCGCCTTCTCGGTAAATCTCCATACCATATGCCGCTGTAGTAGATTGCCCACCACTGTATTAAAATCCATCAACTAGTATTAAAATCCTTGAACCACACATCACTCTGTAAGAATGAAGTTTCGCAAAAGACATCAAATTAGAATCAAAATAAATCCCAAATCCCAAATCCCAAATTTTTTTTTCTAATAAATATGGAAAAGCTTCGCCTTTTGTGTGCGCGCGCTGAAGCATGTGTGTGTGCTGGTGCCAGCATCTGCAGTAAAAGGGATTTCCTTAAGAAAACCTACATGTGATTAATTATGATTAGCAAAAATCACCGTCGTATGAAAAACATTTGTAGGAACTATTCAAATTCGTACGAAAGTAGTAAGTTCGTACGAGTTCCCAGTGGGCTCCTAGGGACCGAGCAGGCTGAGCGGCGCAGCACAGGGCACCCAAGGGCAGCACTTGGGAGGGCGTGTGCCCGGCTGCCCTGCTGCTTGGCGGGCCCGGTGTGTGGTATGCGCCTCGCCTGGCTCTCCCTCTAGAGGCAATCCGTGAGCCCCTGAGGCTCTCTTCACACTGAAGAGAATGGCCCAAACCCCAAGCCCCCCGTAAGAGTTTTGGCCCCGGAGACTTCGACATGGTGGAGGCATGATGGTGCTTCCCATTGCAGACGTACTGGACAGGGAGTGCAGTTCTATGACCATCTTTGATCCAATGTTGTCTCTTGGGTGATTTCCTGCGCAACTGTGCGGCTGGGCATGAGGGTGATCAGTGTGCGGGTGTGGGGGTCATTCTCCATTGCCACGGCGGCGGTTGCGGCTCAACTGACGGTGTACCCCATGCTGGTTGGCCTACAACCGACAGCAGCTCATGGCCAGCCAGCATTGAGGCGCGGGCGTACCAGATTCTGTGCAGGGCGGGGGGGGAGGGGTTGCAGTGACATGCCTGGCTGGTGGCTCCTTTCTTCTGCTTTGGTTCGCAACGCTGTTCGCTGCAGCCAGGGGTGCAGTGGGGGGAGGGGGGCTTGAGCAGGCCAACGCTTGATGGCTGCAGATGCCACTGATGGGAGACGCCTGTTGACCAGGCATGTATTGTAGGCAGAGGGGGCTTCTTCCTTGTGCTGTCTCCTGCATGTGCAGTTTGTGGTGCCGGCAGTAGCACCACCACACACAGTGACGGCTCACCCCTCACCATACGGGCGGGGGGGGGGGGGGGGTCAGAAGTGTTTCGGAAGGCGGTGGGAGGGGGTCGGCTGGTGGAAGGGGTTGGGCCGCCGGTAAGAAGATTTTGCGCACAGTGCAAATTTTCTTGCACTGCCAGAAATACCACTTGCCAAATTTAATGCGGGCCATTATTGGCCAATGGCCCCTTGGGGCTTGGATCCCATTCCTACCGCACCTTCCCCTGCTCGTCATGCCTGCTGACTCCCAACCCTAACCCCAAGAAATGGGAGGAATGGTTGCAGAGCGGGGGGTCCTCTCTGCTTTAGGGACCCTGATGCCACAGGGGAGATGTAGCGATCGTAGAGGTTGCCCCCTGCCACCCCTAACCCATGGCCCTGTGTCACATTTCCCACATTGGTGGTGCTGGGCACCCTCCAAACCTCACTGTCATGGGTAGTGGCCCATGGCGGGGCTGAGCCCTGTTCGCATGTCTGGACGGAGCATTCAGCGGTCACGCTGCTTGCGAGTGCAACGCCCGTGTCAGAACGACTCGACACGGCATGACACAAGGCGCTGTTTCTGCAACCATGGAATCAGGGGTTCCATGTTATGGTGGTCCCTGAAGATCAAGTCTTTTCTAGGACTTCGGGCTGGGGATGGCAGGTTTGGGGTGCTGATTACCACCCCCCCCCCTTGTCTAAGCTACGGCCGTGTCTAAGCTACAGTAGGCGTAGGGACCGTATTAATTTGGTACCTAATTTTAATTCGGTACCAAATTTAGTGCAACCACATAAGACATGGGTTTGACGAATTTGCCAGGTACATAGGGTCATGTACACATTTGTTGTGAGTGTTTGCCCACTTGAACCCACATAACTCTGATTTTGGGGGTATTTGTGGATTATATTCCCCCTTCTTGCACTAGCTCACCATGCAATCTTCTCTTTTTGAACCCGGACGCCCGGTTATTTTCACACGTTCCACGTGTGTGTCAGTAGTTGTATATGTCGCGCGCAAGCTACGGCCGTGTCTAAGCTACAGTAGGCGTAGGGACCGTATTAATTTGGTACTTTGGCGTAGCTTAGACAAGGGGGGGGCGGGGTACTGTCCTGCCACTTGTTGCCCCACCCCTGCCCACGCTTTGCTTCGCTGTTTGAGCACGTTCATCGGTGCTTGTGTCTTTTCACGGTGTGCGCAAACATCGCGTTGTCAGACCAGCAGATGCTGCTTCTGTCATTTAGAGTGCGTTTGCCATTGTTCTCGCAAGGGGGTGTTATGAGATCACGTTCCGCATTCAGGAGAATGCATATCTCTCTGGGGCACCGGATTTCATGCCAACACGGAGCGTTTTCAGGGGTTGGTGCCTTTCTTGCCTCATTTGTGCCCGCTGACTGTCCCAAAGGGGGGGGTATGTGGGGTATATTCGGAAAGCCCTTGAAAAGGGCTGTTTGGAACACCCTGGGTTCGCATGCTGTACTAGCGACATGTTTGAGGGTTTCGTCCATTTTGTACAGCATGTGTGCTGCCTGCTGCCTCTCTTTGTCAACAGGCAGCTACTATGTCTGTATACAAATTCAGGCAACGTGCTGTAGCGTCCCCCGACGCACCACAAAAACCTTTGGTGCGCAAAAGGGCTCGCTCTGGGGGTGCAGAGTGGGTGCGTGTGACCCGGGGTCCTGCCAAGCAAACCAAGAAGCCTCGTACAGGCCGCTGCTTTTGCAGCCCAGTTTTGGGATAAAAAGACACACCCCACCAAGGCTTCGCAACATGAATTTCTGGCAACCTGCATCGACGTCAACTTGGAACAAAATGTGAAACATGCAGGTGCGTAGAGGCCTTCAGGCAGCCACCTGGACCATCAGCGGAAGCCTGTTCTGATCAGAGATGAGATAATAAAGTGGTTGGATTTTGGCAAGACACCTGACCCTGAAAACCTTGAGGCCCATCCCGGTTTTGTCTGGGTGAAATCAGGGTACAGTGAGGCCATTCCATGGCGCAAGGTCCAGCTCACCAGCTGTTCGCAGGAACCGGATGTCCCAGAGAGATATTGTTCCCTCAGTGACGTCCCAGATGTCGTACTGTTTCGGGTCTGCGAAAGCCGTAGGGTTGCATGCACTTGTGCCCAAGTAGTCCACTGGGATTCATGGCTCCCAGGTCTAGGCAGCCAGAAACGGCCAAAGGCCGGAACTGAACCTGCTTCTCAGCACACAGACGTGTGTAGCCTTTTGATCCTCCAAAGGTCTTGAACAAAAGGGGGAGGGGCGGAAAACTCTTTGAAACTCTGAAAATCAAAAATGGGGTGGTGTTTTACCCCTGTGTGGCATAAGCGTTCATGGTTGTGTGGGTCACCAACGGCCACTTTGGATGTGCAAATGTAAGTCCTTCCTCATTTCACAGTTATGCCAACCCAAGTTCCTGTCTTTCTGCCCTTGGGGCAAGCAAACGTTGCGGAAAGCATCTGTTTTGCCCCAATCCCCTGAAACAGCAAGGTAATGTCGTACTGTACCACACCTAGGGGCCGTGGAAAAATGTCCACATCAGACTCGGAATCACAAGCTCACTTGTCAGCTTAACAAGTTGAAATGGTTAATCCATTTACTGCACATTGGTGATCTTCTGACATTGCGATGACAAGCATGTGGGATATTGCTGATCTGAATTGCCTGATTTGGTCATATCTCTTTCCTTGTCACCATACTTTGGCTCAAGGGGTATACCAAAGTAGAAAACTTTCAACAAACCACTTAAGTCCTTACAAGCAAGGTTGACAAGAGCACTCGTCCACCACTTGATCTACCCACCACTCATGGAAGTGAACCCATTTATTCCGGAGGGGGTGTTCAAAGCACAAAGGGCGCCACCTTTGTGGTGTGGCACTTTGAATTTTTTATTTCAACAATTATCTGATGCTTTTGGGGAAGTTGAGTTGGCTTAGAAAAGTGGTCAACAGACTGACTGGCGTGTGCTTGGGGGGGGGGGGGGGGCTTAGCGCTATGCACGCTCAGTGCAACTATTTGGGCATCTGGCCGTACTAGAGACCCATACGTTGTGATACTAGGGGCATTATTGTTGTTTGAGAGTAGGTTTTGATGCTTCTTTCACATTGGGGATATGGCATTCTCACCCAATTTCACCCATTTCCACCCGTTTTCACACTTTTTTGCTCGTTTCCACCACATCCACTCTTTTCTAGGGTGATTTCTCCCCACCATAGGGATGCCAAGAAGGCAGAGGTTCAATTGCACACACTCGTTTCTATGCCCTTCGTTGTATCTGTGCAGAGTGGCGAAGAACCATTTCTCATCTCATCTCATTTGGGAGGACAAGCGCGCATCGGGCGGCCAAAGATTCCATTAGGAAGTGGAAGCATTGAAGCAAGTCCCATTATTCGACACAAGGACGCTACCAAGGCTCATGAGTACCATGTACGTTAAGGAAAGTGCGTTCATGGATCGGATTACATGCAAATTTGCCCCATCTCAACCTTCATCGCTAAATATGGTGCCATCGTGGATTATGTCTCTTGTGAAGGGAAGATAGCTTGTCTTGAGCTTGGAGTTTGGATCACCTAACTTTAAGGGCGTTTGGAAGGGGGGGAGACTTCAGGGGGGGGGACCACGGGGTCACGGGGGGGACCACGGGGTTGGGGGGGGCTTCTTAGTTGTGGTGCGTGACTCCCCCCCCCCCTGGCCCTCCGGGCGCACTTAGCTGCCAAAGGTCAATAGCTACAAGCCATACACATGGTGGCGCCAAAGGCACCCAAAAATCACCTCGAAGAGAGGGTGCTGGATCAAGCGCACGCACGGGCGTCCCTTTTACACCCCTTTTGGGGGGTCATTGGCGTAGCATACCCAAGGCATGATATTGGATGTGCAACCCCTTGCAAAATCATTATTATGCCCAATAAGACAATCCCCCAATGGATTTTTTGTATTCTGAGGCCTCTATCCCGTGAAACTGGATGTCACTTTTGGGGGGGGGGGGGTTCAAAAGTTTGTGCTCGGAAGGGTTTGAACAAGGGTTAGATTGGGCAAAGCTGACAGCTGGCCGTCAGCCGGTGCCACCGGCGATCGGCCGACCGGAATTCAACCGGAATTCGAACCACACACCTGCACGTCTGCGGTCTGTTGCATTACCATTCAACCGTGATTTGTTTTGACAGTGGCTATTCTCCCTAATGCTTGAAGCCGAGTCTACCACTGAAAAAACCCAAACTGTGTGTTTTTGTCTGCCTGCCTGCTTGCCCAACTGACTGTCTCATTGCCTGCTTGCCTAACTAATTGACTGATTGGCTACTGACTGTCAGCCTCTCTTCGAGGTGCATTGCCGAAGGCAATAGATTTTTTTTTCATTCCCCTTGCCCACGTGGCACCCCTCCTTGCCCAGGCGCTAGAGCGTGGATGGGAGGCACCCCCCTTGCCCATTTTGTCCACTTTGCGCCCCAACAATATCCTTGAACCCTTGACTCTAACGCCCACCCCAACCCTCAGCCTAGTCCTCACCCTACACCTACCCCTGACCCTAACCCGAACCCTAATCAAGACTGAATATTGGGACTCCCTGCACAAACCACCCTTCATGGTCTGCGCAGGTTTGCTTGGATGCTCTAGATACTAGGGACAAGCCTAGAAGCGAGCCATGCATGCAATAGTCTGTAGTGGATGAACAATGGTACATGGGTTACGCGCAGGAGTGTAGCAAATATGGTTGGGACGGCGATGAAGTGGATAGCACCAGCGAAGACTAAGGATACCGAGGATTGGAATTGTGAACAAAGACCACTCAGAACATTCATTGGCGAGAGAAGGAGCAAAATGAGCAAAACGTTTGACGTTGGCTATGCGATGCGGTTTACCTGCACGGTTTAGTGCAGGATACCGTTGAAGTGGAAAGGCACACTGAATATTAAGGATTCCGAAGATTGGGAGAGCAACAAAAATTGGTGGTGATTAATGGGATCGCGGTGAAGCGAAAGCCAAGCACCAAAATGTTGAATTACTCCAAAAAAAATGATGCATGATAGCCGAATGGCACATGCAATGCGGAGTGCTGTAAGCGACGGTGGTAAGCGATAGAATTGTACTAGTGCTACAGCCAAACTGAAAGTGGCCGCGATCAAATGAGCAAATGTGTGGCATCATGTACCTGCCGTATACAAAGCAACAAACACACTGCCCCATAAGTGTCCACTTCTTACCCGAATCCAATAAAAAAGAACTGAAATTATCAGGCATCATACATCGAGCACCTTAGAACATTAACATTCGTGCAACACCCATTTGCGTATTTCCACCCACCCGAGCACAAAAAAGGATTACTGTCATTCAAAACTATGCGGCAAACAAAGATGGGATTGTGGTGAAGTGAATGCCACTTCCCGACACAAAAAAAAGGTGGCCATGAGTGAAGTGGGGAAGTGGGGGGGGGGGGGCACAAAAAATAGTATCATTGCAATCTATTGAGCAAACATTGATGGGATCGCGGTAAACCGAATGCCACTCGCCAACACAAAAAGAGGTAGCCAAAAAGGGGGGATGAGGGGGGGCATAAAAAGTAGTATCATTACAAACTAGTCAACAAACGTTGATGGGATTGCGGTGAAGCGAAAGCCACTTGCCAACACAAAAAAAGGTAGCCAAAAGGGGCGGCGGAGGCGGGGGGGGGGGGGGGATAAAAAAATAGTATCATTACAAACTATTCAGCAAACATTGATGGGATCGCGGTGAAGCGAAAGCCACTTGCCAACACAAAAAGAGGGAGCCAAAAAGGCGGGAGGAGGGGGGGGGGGGGGGCACAACAAATTACAAACTAGTCAACAATAGGATTGCAAAGGCTTTTTAGGAACTTGCATGGGCTAATATGGGTCAAATACAACTCAAAATAGCCTTAAACCACTTGTTTGAGCACCCCAAATGATCTAGGAACAATTTTGGAAAAAATCTTTTTTGACCATTTTTGGACCCTCGGGTGACCCCGTAACCCTACCCCAGCACGTGCACTGTGCGCGCTCTGTCACTCCCCGGTGCCAAAATGGGGCATTGAAGGGTGTTGACGGCACGGAAATAGCTTGCAACTGATCCTCTTCATCATTGTTTATCACCACAAGGGTGCCCAACGCGATCCATGGCCATCAAACACAGATCAGGAAGGTGGAACTTAAATAGGTATGCAAAAAGGGTGCTTTTCAAGTCTCATCGTGCGGTCTTTTGGGCCCAAACGGGGTCCATAGGGCAACTATTCACGTGCATAACACACTAAACGGGGATCAAAAGTGTTTCTTCATCATCCATGTTGGTTGCAATGCAATTGGACCCCTCCATGGACATCCTAGGCACCCAAGCTGCCCCAAAATTGCCAATTTTTGGCCATTTTCAACAGATTGCGAAATGGAGGCCCACCACGTTTGACACTCGTTCCCGACCGCCACCCATGAGTTTTTGGCTCATACTTTGTGTGGTTGTCCCTCACACCCATAGGTAGCATCCAGCAAAATTTTGGCCGAATCCGAAGCACCACGACGGAGCTGTGAATTTTCCCCATTTCGCGGGTGCTTGCTGCTTGCCTGCTGCTTGCTTGTTGCTTGCCAAACTTGTTAGGTCCACCCTAGACACTAGAGAGGGTTATACAACCAAGACTGGTTCCACCAGCTCGGTGACCCTAACCCTAATCAAGCCTGAATATTGGGACCGAGTTGGTGGGGGAGGGAACATCAGCTATGACTGGTGAGGGACACCAAGAATGATTCACGCATTGATGGCTCTTGACAAAGTGAAATCAGCTTGCAAGTGAACCCCATCACCACGAGGCCCACTTTCAAGGCTTTTTGGACTTCTAAGGGGCCAAAATGCCCCAAAATGGGCTCAAAATGGGCTCATTTTGCCCGTTTGTGCAGCCCAAATGGTCTAGGATGAGGTTTGGAAAAATGCGTTTTTGACCCATTTTTGGTCCCAAAACAGCCCATTTTCAAGGCATTTTAGGATTTTCAGAGGACCAAAATGGGCCACCACAAGCTCAAAACGGCCCAAAAACACTTGTTTTACCGTCGCACATGGTCTAGGATCATTTTTGAGAAGAGTCATCTTTTTGCCCCTACTGGACCCTGTTGAACCATTTGGGCACCCACCTGTTGGGGCTTGAGCTTGCAGCTTGCCGCAGCCTAGTGGGCCTAGGTATTGGGGTCTAGGCGTCCGTTTGGGCAATTCCGAGGGGTGGAAACCACAAAAAAGTGGGCGGTTGCTGGTGGAGTAGGTGCCCTCGGAATCGCATTTTGAGACATGTAGCCAAAGATATGGCCTATTCTTGGTTTGTGGCTGTTGGCATTTTGAGCTTCTGGGGGCCTTTTTGGGCCGTTTCCAGGACATATCATGGAGTTAGAGGGCCGCAAAGAGCTCGTTGACACGGGGAGGTCAAGCCGCACGTGGAGTGTACCCACCGTTTCCCTTCGTTTGGCCGTTTTGAATGTGTTCCAGGGCTTTTTTGGCCCAAAAATGCTGTTTTTGGCCCTAAACTGCAGTTTTTGAAACTGAGGTCTGCCACTTGTGAATCCCGTTCCCGGCCGCCACCGTTGATTTTCTTGCTCAAACTTTGTGTGATTGTACTTCACACCCATAGGTATCATGCACCAAAATTTAAGCCGAATTTGAAGCACCACGGCGGAAATCTGATTTTTAGCCATTTCGCGTGTGCTGCTTGCTTGCGTGCTGCTGCTGCTGCTAAACTTGGTAGGTCCACCCTAGACACTAAAAAGGCTTATAAAACCAAGACTGGTTCCACCAGCTCGGTGACCCCAGCCCTAACCCTTACCCTAGCCCTAACCCGAGCCCTAGCTCTCACCCTAGGCTAGGGTTAGAGTGAGTGTTGGGGTCCAAAATGGAGAGTAATGATGTGGCAAAAGCAGCCATGAACGAAATTTTGGGGATCTTGTTCAGCCCACTCAAAATGGTCAGGCCAAACCAGCCGGCTCCAAAGGTTAGGTTTATGATCATGGTATGGTTAGAGCGAGGCAAGGGGCGGTAAGGGGAGCCTGTGCCCCCCCCCCCCCCCACCACCACACATACCCAATTGTACCACCCCCCCCCCTTGTCTAAGCTACGGCCGTGTCTAAGCTACAGTAGGCGTAGGGACCGTATTAATTTGGTACCTAATTTTAATTCGGTACCAAATTTAGTGCAACCACATAAGACATGGGTTTGACGAATTTGCCAGGTACATAGGGTCATGTACACATTTGTTGTGAGTGTTTGCCCACTTGAACCCACATAACTCTGATTTTGGGGGTATTTGTGGATTATATTCCCCCTTCTTGCACTAGCTCACCATGCAATCTTCTCTTTTTGAACCCGGACGCCCGGTTATTTTCACACGTTCCACGTGTGTGTCAGTAGTTGTATATGTCGCGCGCAAGCTACGGCCGTGTCTAAGCTACAGTAGGCGTAGGGACCGTATTAATTTGGTACTTTGGCGTAGCTTAGACAAGGGGGGGGCGGGGTAGCACACAGACCAATGAAATGTCAAATGAGATGGTGAATTTCAAAAGCCAACTCTTTTTCTATTGAATGATGCAACTGCCACAAATCCTTGCCGAAAGCAAACCCTGCAGGTGGTGCCGGATATGCTGTTGCACCCATTTTGATACCATCGAAATCAGGTCTTTTGCCACACCACACCGAACCAAAGCCGCTCTGCACCGTGTAGGGGTGCCTTTTAGTCCAAGTTTTGTTGGATGGGCTGCTGAAATCTGAATCTAACTCCACAGAGTTTCAGGCAATACCTCAATCATGGCAGACAAGGATACATGCAGCAACCCAAAGGGGCTCAGTTCCAGAAATTGCCAAAATGGCAAACAATGAGGCCGTCTGGAGGAATCCCCTCGCAGAAATTGTTGGACCAAAACCACGCAGGCCTGAATGTATGGAAAAATGCCACATACACCCCCCCTTTTGGGGCAGATCTGCATATCATGCCCCAAGGGTTAAATTGGTTTTTTCAACCTGGCCCGTTCTGAATACAATACTCATCAAGGGTTTGCACCTGAACTGTTACGGACAAGCATAGAGTCCTTGACCTCTCTGGTTGACACATGGGTTCACTCATATGTCTAGATGCATGCTTCTCAGGCCCCCCAGTCCATAGCCGAGCTTCTGGCAGACTTCGACCATTTCCTTGTGACTACGGAGCCAATCTCAGAATCTTCGGTTTCGTTAAATCCCGGCCAAATCTTTTGTCTCATGTGATGCAAATGAAATAGTGCCTTGTTGTAGTGTTGTGCCGTGTCACACTGTGCAACTAAGATCAACTTAGTGTCCCAACGATCGGAAATGCACAGTGTGAGACCACAAGTCGAGATAGGTTTGAAATTGTAGGGTACATTCCGAGACCAACTCGGTACCTCCCCACAAGATTTTGCGTGCGCCAACTAATTCCCTAGCGTGTGCCAAATGGTGACTTGGTGCGCACCAAATCCTGTCGGATCACAAAAAGCTGATCATGGTTGCAACACTGCTTCCTTGCCAAGCATGGTGTTCTATGCCCTTACTGCATGCCTCATTTTGGGCCTATCAATTGTGTCCCACATTTGATCTCCCCATTTGCCCTAGTAATTTTTTTTATGTGTGACAATTAATGGCCCCAAGAAGAAGGGGGGCAAGAAGGGTGCCATGGCAAAAGACCCTCCCATGGTGATAGTCACCGCCCTAGGTGCAGGCTTGAGGCGCAATCTGCAGTTGAGTCAGCACAAGCACCAGCACCAACAGCAACGGGATCTGTGCAGCGGGTGGAATTTCAGAAGGTGTCCACGGTGGTGGACCAGCATGCAAAATTAATGGTGACGAGTTTCCAGAATGCGTTCCTTCAGGTGATGTATGAATTATTAGTGGAGAAAGGGAACGACCTCCCATAGGTGCCACAGGGTGGGAGCAGCCATATTGGAGGCAAAGGGGTCGGAGGCGATGGCGGAAACGGTGGATGATCTGTGGCGTGTGGATATGACAACCTGTAGAATAGTGCTTAGTAAGGGTGGTTTAAGCAACCAAGCTGGAGTTGCGCGCCAATCATTCTTCAAGTCTTTCGGATTAGTCAAGGGTAGGGGAGGCAGCACTGGATGCACTGAACCGAACTGTGTCCTTGTGCACGGGTGCGGCTATTTCCCAGAAGTATGTCAACCCGGTAGTGCCTTTTGAGGGGCAACTGGAAGAGGACCCTGCTGACCAGTGTTGGGTTTGGGTTGATCCCGTGCACACAAGCCTTTGGCAACAGCATTCCAAAGACCACATATTGCCTTGTGTCCCAAATATACAACGTGGACACCCATAATAATCTCCGCAGGGTTCTTTGCATGTGGCTACCAGCAGCTGTTCAATGCACTTCCAAAGGAGTTGTTCAACCGCTTGTGCGCGGTGGAAACACCCCCGCCCCTCCCCTCCCCCACACGAGGAGATGGACCTTGTTCACTTGCAGCCGTCGGACCAAGGCGGTGGCGGTACTAGACTATTTTGGAAGTGCCAGACGCATGGATGGACCTGCGATAGGACTTGTCATACACGGTGTTAAAGGTGTTGCCCGCATTAGCTGTCCGCATGGACTAGTTGCTGTCACCAGTTGCCGTCCTAGCCCTGAAGAGCTTCCAATGGCCGCACCGCGACCTCGCTGTCTAATGGAAGCTGGCAGTAGCGGGGCAGGTCATTTTCATCGAGTTGGATGAAAGCCCTCCAAGCAAGAGTTTGCAAGTTGCCCGCATTACCTATCAGGGATATCACGTGTCCCATAGGGGGGACATTGTGGTGCAACCACCCTGCAGCCTGACAGTGCTAAATGGCACCACCGTCCGCCATGGGGCAAGGGGGCCGGCAGGTTGTTTTTATTGTGTAACTGCCCTAGGGCCTCTGTACCTCGTTGTTGACAGTGGAGCCAGAAAACACCACCGCATAGATGGTCAGTCCCCATGTTGCAGGGTGTTGAAGAGGAGGAGGAGGAGGCCCCATAGGAGGTGTGAGAAGGTGGCCCGGTTCAATGAGCTTCTGACGAACCAGCTGTACCAGCCACAATGACAAAGACCTACTCGAGCACTTTAGTTTCAGCGGGTGAGGACATTGCCGTACCAATGCTCTATCTTGGAGACGTGATGTCACCGCAATTTTAGTGTGTTTGTCTGTAAGGGCATCCACTGTGTCTGTGTGTGTCTGTCTGTCTGTGGGTGGGTGGGTGTCGGGTGGGTGGGAAGGACTACGGGCATCTGCTGGCGCTTGTTTCCTACAGAAAGGCGCCTATTGGCGTTGAACATGCCTTTTGGTTGACTCCAACTGACGAGGATTCACACTCAGCCACCATTGTTGTGCTGTGTTTCGCAATCATGTGTGTGTGGGTGGGTGTCGGTATGTATGTATGTGTGTGTGCGTGTCTGTGTGTGTTTGCATTACAAACGCCTCATTCCCAAGGGACCGCTCTAGTTACCGTCAAACCGCCGTCGGCCCTCCTCCAACCGCGGTCAGCTGCCCTCCACTCGCCATGGGTTGCCCCTCCAACCGTCGATCGCCCGCCGTTTGTTGTGTTGGTTTGCCCCGAGGGAGTGCCCTGCATCACCCCATATTCCTCTGCTTTAACACAAAGCCATCGGCTGCACACATTCCTTCGATGGTCAGTGAAAGCCCTGCGTCCCTCGGCTGTTCAGGCAGATCACGCTGTGTGTACCCCAGCGATGCAGGGCCCTTGCCTGTCACCTGCTGCAGAGACATCCATGGCCCATTCCGTCGACGCCTGATCCGTGAGGCCCAGTGCCCCTGCCAGACCATTCCCTCACAACTGCGGCCGTGATGTGGGGCAAGTGGTCCCCGACCCGGGACACCGCCGTGGACCTCGGGATCTACCAGCCGCTCTACGAGCGGCGGCTGCAGGAGTACCGCAACGAGCGGGAGCGCTGGAGGCGGCGCGGCGAGCGGCCGCCGGCCCCGGCGGGCAAAGAGGAGGAGGCGGCGCCATACTCGCTGCACAAACTGGCCGGGGCGTGCGGCTCGTCCTTCCTGATGGGCGTCCTGTGTGCCACGCCCTACTATGGCTGCCAGGTCTCTGCCTGGTCCTTTTGGTGCTTCTGTTGCCGGCTGCTGCCTAATTGCCTCGGGAGGTGGGTGGAGGGGGGAGAGGGGATGTCGTTCGAGGCCCTTGATACCCCGGTGGGGGTTGCGGAAAGGGGCTGCCCTCACAGGGCCCTAATAAAATGGAGCAGTCCTGGCTCTGAAATTGGGTGAACGAAAAAGAGTTGGAAAAAATCCCCCACGTAACACAGCCCTCAAAATGATCCGCGTGTCGCGATCATTTTGAGGTATGTGTGTGGGATACCCCGCAGCCCGCCCCCTCCCCCCCCTCCCGTGCGAACCCGTCTGGGGCTCCTGTCATGAGAGCCCCCCCCCCCCCCCCCAGGGGGGCGGGGGGGGGGGGGGGCTCCTTTCTGAGTGTCTAGGATGGTTGGCAGCAGGACGGATTGAACACAACACATTGGACTGACGGCTCGTGGCGGTCGTGGCGAGACAGTAGGCAGTGGCAATGGTGGTGGTGGTGGTGGTGGTGGTGGTGGTGGTGGTGGTTGTGGTGGTGGTGACATCCGGTTATTGGGCAGTGGTGGCTACGTGAGTGGTAGGGTGTGGTGGTGATGTTGGCGACGGGGCGACAGGTCGTGTGGCCATAGTGGTGGTAGGGCGGCAGGTAGTGGCAGCGGCAGCAGGTGCGGCGGGGCGCTGTGAATTGGCAATGGCGGCAGTGGTGGTGGCAGAGAACTACGCAACGGTGACTTGGTCAGTGGTGGGGTGCTGGGCGGTGGCGGCGGTGTTGGTGACAGGGTGGTGGGTGGTGGTCACGGCGGTGGGGGCGGGGCGGTGGGTGGAGGGGATGGCTGTGGTGGCGAGGCGCTAGGCAAGAGTGGTAGCAATGGTGCCGAGATGGTGGGCGGTGAGGGTGGCGGCATCTGATACACCATGAGGGAGTGCAATAAGCAAGAAATGCAAAGGCAGCCGAAACACCCAAGTGTCGTAGACGAACTTTTTGAGCACGCACACTTTGATGTCACTCCCATTCTCACATGCTCCCACACCATTCCCATGCACTCCCACACCATTTCCATACCCTGCCACACCATGCCCGCGCCATAGCCCACCATTCTCACACGCGATGTGAAAGCCGTGTGCTTTCTTTCCGGTGAGGGGAAGGGAATTCTGACTTGGTGGTCTTGCTTGCTCAATTTGAGCACGGAGGGCTGCATTGTCTTTCTCGAATCTGTGAATGTGTTCTTCTACGCGATGCCTCTTCTCTTTTCTTGCTTGATACCCTTTGCACTTGCCAATCTGTGTTCGACCTCATGTGACAAAGTTCAGCATACTGCTAGCAAGCATCATTGGCCATGCCGTTTACCCATATCACATACTGATTTGGCCGCTGTTCTCTGGCCTTTGCAAACCCGCTCATTTTTCTTGGCCGCTCCTCGTCGCTGGATGCACATGCACCAAAGTCTGCCTCTTCTGAACTTGGAGTGCTTCAGAAGATATATCGACAGAAAGTAACATGATGTACCACCACAATTGCCCACCACAATCACCAAGACTCTTCGTTCACTAAAGATTGGTTTGGCACCTTGTGGAGCACCTGCTTTGGGGACCCCCAATACGGCAGGGGTTATGTAGCCATTTTGCCCACACGTGGGCCCCCAAGACGGCAGGGGTCATGGAGCCATTTTTGCTTTCCTCCCTGCTTCAGGGAGCACCACACACGTGAGAGTCCCCACGCCATCCATTCGGCGGGGGGGGGGGGGGCGCTTTACGGCGCAAGCCCCGTGCCAGCACAACGCCAGGAAAAGGTGCCCACTCCCCGTGTCTCCACCTCACGGAGTATGCACCGCACGACTCAGGGCGTGCACCTTGTATTGCACCCGGGCATAGGTGTGTGTGTGTCCCCCTGACCAATAAGGCATGCCCGGCGAGACTGGAAGTGTCCCTGCGACGGACCCGGGCCAGGGCTTGGGCCCAGGAGCGGGGGTGGGGGTCCTGGAAAAGAGGCTCAAACGGCCCCGGTGCCCTCCTTTTCCCCGCAACCCCCTGCCCTTCCGCTGCCAGCCTCTGCGCACCGTCCCACGCCCGTTCGTTGCAGACCGCGTTCCGGGCGGCGAAGGGGCACCGGCTGCGGTCCGCGTGGGCGGCCGTGCAGACGGAGGCGCCCCGCATGGGGGGCCTGGTCGCGACGTTCAACCTCGCGCTCACGTCGTCGATGTGGGGGGTGTCATACCTCCGGGGCACCAAGCCGGAGGAGGAGACCAACTACCTGGTCGGGGCCTTCATGGCCGGGGCCCTGCTGTCGGCCCGGCGGGGGGTGTGGGCGAGCGTCAGCTCCGGGGCATGGGTGTGCCTGTTCGTGTACCTCATCCACTACGCGCGGGGCAAGCAGCCGGCGGTGGATGGGGCTGGGACGCCGGACGGCCAGCTTCCCATTGGGCAGTGAGTGGGGGGGGGGGGGGTTGCGATTCGCAATTTTTCGCAATTTTGTGCAATTTTTTGTTTGAAGAGACACAGAATTATTCTGAGCCACCTGGGCAGAATTGTTGCTCTTTGAGGCTTCGGGAGGTTTGGTTGCGGCCCCGCGATTTTTTTCACAATTTTCCCGCAATTGTTGGCATTTTTGCGCAATTCTTTTTTCCCGCAATTCTTCGCATTTTCCGCCATTTTCCGCCATTTTCCCGCATTTGTTCGCAATTGGATTGGACCCTCTTTAACCCCCCCCCCCCCCACCCACCTGCAGTAAGGGCCTCGCCATGGGCGGTGGCGCAGCGTCTGCCTTTGACGGGTCGCGACGCCGCGCGCGCAGCACCTTCTGCGAGCGGTCATGCCATTCTCCCCCCCCTCCCCCCGCTCCCCCCACCCACGGCCTGTGAATGGGGAAGAGGCAATCCAAAGGGGGTCTCAGGTGCGGTGGCCTGCGACTGGCCAAGCCTCGGACGGTTCCAAAACGGTTGGGGGCAGACGGAAGTGGTTGCGGCGGGGCGGACCCCCCAGGCAGAGGTACAGCGCCCGCCTCGAGCACCTGCCTCACCGCGCCCCTCACCCCTTTAACAAGTCCTCACCGACAAGGGCCCATTGGGGGTTGGGGGGGGGGGGTTCCCGCAGACCCGAGACCCCAGCCGTTGGTTAGGGGCCCATGTACAACAAAAAGGTTGTTCAGGACCTGGGCCCAAATCGACGTAAGCGTCCACAATACCCACAAAGGTTCCCCCCCCCCACTCCCCAGGGCGGAGTGACCAATCCACGCCACGATTCTGGAGAAAGCGCTACCTTCTCGGGGGACAACAAGAGGGCGGAATTGCTACAGATCCACTGCATTCTCCGGGTCCCAGTGGCTAGCTCACCTCTGCCTTCTCGGGGGCCCACAAGAGGGCAAAATTGCTACAGAACCACTGCATTCTCGGTGGTCCCCAACAAGGAGGACCAAATCAGAGGTGGCTACCTCACCCCCGCCTTCTCGAGGGCGAACGGCCAAGAGGTGGGGACGGTGACCTTGCGCGTGACTCCACCAGCACCAGCCACACAGAAGCACAAGCTGCGTGGGAGGAGGTTCAGGGACCGGATGATCGGACTGCGTGCTGCCTCCCACCGGTGGCCGCACCCTCGAACATCTGATCATGAACTGGCGGTAGTGTGGGTCGCGGAAGGAGTGGGTGGGCCTTCAGGGGACAACATCCCTGCTTCACGCCAGGACCATGCAACGTATCCCAGGGTCCCGCGCGACAAACCCACATCCGCTTTGGCGAGGGGGTGCTCAACACTTTGCATTTGCATTTTACCCATACAAACCCGTGTCCGTTTGGCCCTTTTAATTTCGCATCATGGAGCGAAGTGCGTGGCGGTGTGCCTTGACCTCTCTGTGGCCCCACCCCTTGCGCACGCTCGGACTTGGCTACCCCGGACTGGCTGATGAGTCTACCGTTGGCCTGCGACCTGTGGTGAAGGCCTTGTTTGTGTGGGAATGAGCAGAGGCTGTCAAAAAGGGGGGTCTTGGGCTTGGGTGCGGGGGCGAAAGCAGCGGCTGGCTATGATTGAAGCGGTTGGGGACCATCACGGGCGGTTGCAGAACGGTTGGAGAGCGGTTGGGAACAGACGGGAGCGCTTGGCGCGGGCACTGGCTCACAGCTCCATGCGTTTATCACCCAGCTGAGTATTTTGTGGCTAGAGATGGGAGCCAGAGACTGTGTCATGGCCCAACACGTGCACAGCTGCCTTCTGCATTTCAAAGACTGGCAGCCTTGTATGAGTGCGAAGGCAGTGCCGTGGCAGCGCACGCATTGCAACTACAGTAGCGGGAGGGGGGGCGCATCTCAAAAGTCCAACGCAGGGTAGGTTTCTCAAACCCCCGGGTTTCTTTCACACCTCTTTTTTGGACATTTTTTCCCTTTCCTTTTGTTGTTAGACGAAACGTCAGCCTCAAACCGCCGTAGGTTAACCGGTTACCCTGCAACCTCCACTGGTTGACGCTCAAGTGCCATCCAATGGTGTGCCTAAATAGTGAACTTGCTGCTGGACGGCCCAATTTTTTTCTATTTGAATTACAATGCTTGTTCAGCCCGCATGAACTGCTGAAAGCAAGCCCGTTCACTGCAATCCAGGCATCGCTTGTGATCGCGTGGTGCTTTGATTCACTGAGGAGGATTCATTGCCCTTTGGGAAGGAGAAAAGAAATTGCACGTTGGGATGTTGACGTTGTTTGTGCAGCCTATTCATGTCCCTTCATACCCTGGATGCCGGTGTCCATGGGGGATTGTACACAGAGGGGTAGGGTGGGGTGGAGTGGGGTGGGGTTAGGGGGCACCATCACTTGCCTCCAAAGGTCATGGCACCAAAACAAATCACCTCGAAGCGAGGCTGTTAGATCAAGCGCAGGCGCGGGCGTCGTATACCCCCCTTTTTGGGGGTCGTTCATGTAGCATACCCCAACGTATGGTTTCTGACGTATAACCCCTTGTAAAGTCATCTTTTCAGGACCAAAAATGATCCTCCAATGATTTATTGGATTTTGACCACCGTACCCCCCTGCACCTGGGTACCCTTTTTGGGGGGGGATGGGGGGGGGTCACAACTTCTTTGCGTATTGTGGTCGCTGTATGTGTATTAGGACCTGGGTCCTGAAGAATTTTGTGTATGGACCCCCTAACCCATGCCGGGTTCCCGGGTCCCAAGTCCAGGTACCCCCAGTCACCCCCCCCCCCCCCCGATATGGCCCCTTGCCACTCAGGACTTAGCCATTTTCACGCTGTTTTCACGTTGGGTGGGCTGTTTAGCGGCACCTAAAAACGTTTCAAAATCACCTCGCAGAGGTTGTTAGATCAAAGCCAGGCAGGCCCGTATATAGGGGCAAACGCCACATACCCCCCCATTTTGGGCCTTTTTGGGCCTATTCGCGTACCCTACCTCAGAGGGTTGAATCTTTTGTTTAACCCCTTGTAAAATCATTATTTTGTTAAATAAACACATCCCCCAATGAGTTTTTGGTCCGGACCCCCCTAGACTCCCCTTCCTTGAATCCACTTTTTTGAGGTTTTGAGGGAGGTGGGGGGGGGGGTGGGGGTGGGGGTGGGGTCAAAAAATGACCCCCCGTTTTTTTGGTTCGAAAATCATGAATCTTTTGGTTTTTTTTTTACCCAAAAAGTGTTTCCGGGCCCCGACTCCATGGGGTTCGTATGGGGCGGAGTGGGACAAGCGCTGATGCGGTTTATGCACTTTTCAGCCATTTTTGGTATGTTGGCGGTTTTGGCAACCTCGGTGACCCCGTGCCACCCACTCTGAGGGGTGTGAGTGGGGATGTGTGACAGTATATGCCTACTAGGATACAAAAGGACGTTTTTTGCAGTCTATAGCCTTGCCGAGGGCCGGTCAAAAACCCTGCTAGAGACACAAAATGACTGTTTCCACAAATAACAATTCATTGTGCTCTCACTTGCCTACTACCACAGCAACTTAGAGGCTCGGACTGCGGCCCCCCTCCCAGCAAACATATGACCAAATGAGTACCGGTGTTCATCAGCCTCGAACTTCCTTGAGGGAGGCATGAGTCTCTCCTTCTACTGCGGCTATACCTCCCTCCCCCCAACGTGCCCCAGACCACATAGAGGCAGATGCCCCTGCCCCTTACACGGTGCAAACAACACTGAAGGTTGGCCACGACACAGCCGGCCCCCATGCGGGTACCACAGTGAAGTGTTGTAGTGTATTTCCCTCTCCGGTGTAAATATGCAGTGTAAAGTAGCATGCAGCGGACACTTCCTTTGCCCGCGACAAAACAGCTAGACAATGAGGACTTGTGGAACAGTTGCGGCATTGATCCCAGCTTTGAGGGGCTACGGGGAGCCACGGAAAACCTCGTGATTTGGCCAATAATGGCTTACATGAGTGAATGGGCCAATGCACAACCTGCTTGTGCAGTTTTTCAGCCTGGACAGCTCCAAAATCGAAGTGTTCCAAACTTTTTTGTTTGATATTGTGATGACCTAAAATGACCATCCAAGGTATGCAAAGCATGTTTTAGGCCGTATTTACGTGTTTTTCACCCTATTTGGGTATTGGGCGCGCGGGGGGGGGGGGGGGGTCCGGTCCCCCAAGGGATTGGTACACAACCTGCTTATGCAGTTTTTCACCCTGGACAACTCAAAAAATCGAAGTTTTTGAAACTCATTTTTTTGATACCGTGATCACCCAAAATGACCATCCAAGGCATGTAAAGCATGTTTTAGGCAGTATTTATGTGTTTTCACCTTTTTTGGGTATTGGGCGTGCGGCTTTGGAGGAGGGGGGGTCTCCCAAGGGATTCGTATACAACCTGCTTACCCAGGGAGGGGAAATTGTGATCACCTAAAATGACCATCCAAGCTATGTCAAGCATGTTTCCGGTTGTATTCATGTGTTTTTTTACCCTATTTGCGATTGGGTGGATGGGGGAGGGGGGTCAAACGGGATTGGTACACAACCTGCTTATGCAGTTTTTCAACCTATACAGCTCAAAAATCAAAGTTTCTGAAACTTTTTTTTTTGCTATTTTGATCACCTAAGATGACCATCCAAGATACGTAAAGCATGTTTTAGCCCGTATTTATGTGGTTTTTACCCTATTGTGGGTGTGTGTTGCTTCGGGTAGATTCTCTGCGAGGTGGACTTGTCGAGGGCAATAGAATTCGATTTTTTACACTCTTCCGTTGCCCTTAGGATGGGTTTGGGTGATCATTTGGTGACAATACGGGTGCTTGAGCACCCATGGGGGCCCACATCGTGGCCGCTAGGCCTATGTAGCCCGTGCCATGGCCCCGCCAAAAGCCCCAAAATCGCCTCGTAGAGGTTGTTAGATCAAAGCCAGGCAGGCCCGTATATTGGGGCAAACGCCACATACCCCCCCATTTTGGGCCTTTTTGGGCCTATTCACGTACCCTACCTCAGGGGGTTGAATCTTTTGTTTAACCCCTTGTAAAATCATTATCTTGCGGCCGCTGTCTGTGGATTCGGACCTGGGTCCTAAACAACTTTTTCTTGTATATGGACCCCCGAACCCACAGGGGGGGGTTCCGGGTCCAAAAACTCCGGGTACCCCCGTTCGGTCCCCCTATGGGCCCTTGCTACCGAGAACTTAGCACGTTTCACCCTGCATAGGCTGTTTAGTAGCACCTGCTACTTTTCCAAAATTCGGCTTTTTCCGAAAACATTATTTTGTAAAATCATTATTTTGTCCATTAGACACATCCCCCAATGAGTTTTTGGTCCGGACCCCCGAAATAGAGTTTGTGTGGAGCGGATCGGGATGAGCGCTGTTGCAGTTTATGCAGTTTTTAGTTACCTTTGCGATGTCGGCGTTTTTGGCAACCTTAATGACCCCGGGGTACCCACTCTAAGGTGTGCAAGTGACGTTGTTCTGACATCATATGCCCACTAGGATGCAAAAAGACGTTTTTGGCAGTCTCTAGCCCTGCCCAGGGCCGGTCAAGGGCCCTGTCAAAGACGCGAAATCACCATTTCCACCAATAATGGCTTACATTTATGGGGTCGACACGTGGCGCCGGCCAAGGGGTCCCAGGTTCGACGTCGGAGGCAATATATGCCATGCAACCTTCTTTAAAATGGGGACAAGGCTAAGTTTTGTGCATTGTAATTGTACACCATGCTTCAGCTCAGGTCCCTGCCCCCCTGCCCTTGAACTCAGAACGGTGCTCGTGCATGAGAAAGCTTGCTGGGTGTCATTCTGAAGGCAACATTCAGTCATTAGGCGTGGCCCACTGGGTTTCAGCACCTCTTTGTGGAATTTTGTTTGAGGGAGCATGGCCTTGTCCAGCCCAAGAAACGGGACGTTTTGGGCTGGCTGCAGCTGATGCTCTCAGGGGGATAGTGCATGCATGGTCTTTGGCAGACACACTGCAAGAAATGAAAGGAATGGTGATGAATGGACCTATCAAACATAAGGGATCTGGGCCAGGGGCACCACAGGGACATTGGTGCTGTTGGCCCCACATTCCATGAGTATTGGGCACAATCGGTGTGTTCGGTGTGGGAACTCTGGAGGTGGCGTGGTGCACAAATAACAGCCCGGGAGAACCCAGGCAGCTATCAGTTTCCAGGGTTGGGGGCACCGCACTTGCTCAACACCATTTGAAACTATTACAGCCACTGGGGGTTCCGTCCGTAGTCGCTGTTGTGGGCTCTGCACGTTGCCAAGTTTACTCTTCTCTACTGGAGACCCCAATACAGCACATTACTTCTCTCTACTGATAGAGGCCCTGGTTGGGCTCTTTTCATGCATGGGGGCAATCGGGCCGTTTCTTGGTGACAAATTCTCAAAGCGGCGCGCTAGAGATGGAGGGGTGCAGATCACCCCTCCTTGGGGAAGTCGCTGTACTCAGTGCAAAGTTGTCGCACTACTGGAAGTACCAGCACCCTACTTCAAGCATCACTCTGCTCTGGGTACCGTCACTTTGACTTTTCTTCTAAAAACGGGTGGTTGTGTCGTGCTCTCTTGTTCTTTCTCTGCTGGTACCCCATGTCAGCATTGACTCCTCTTCACATTCAGACACAAATGCATGCCACAGGCTCTCATGTTTGGTACGACACTCGCAGCAAGGGTGCCCCACTGTTGGAAGTTGTCATTGGTCCCTTCCCCTGTGGACCTTACTTCCTGCACATTCAATACCATGGTACCGGGGACAAGGTTGTGGACCTTACAGTAGCCATTGTCAGTGCCCTCCTCCTCTGATTGTGACTCAAAGTCAGAACATGGTGATGATAAGCCTGAGGTGGAGGTGGTATGGGCGAAGGCTGCCCGTAGGGTTTCGGGACAGGTCATGTCTTCGATGGAAAGTTGTACTTTACCCATGACATCTGCAAGGATCAGCAGATCCCGAAACAACTGAAGGTGCCTGTCAAGTCCAAGCCAGCCAAGCCAGCTGCCAAAAGAGTCGGAAAGCAGGCTGCACAGTCCACTTCCGCCTCCTCTTCCCGTCCTCAGCCCGTACCTGAATTGCCCACTGAACATGTCCATGAGTTCAAGGTTTGGACGCGAAAAAAGAGGCTTCATACAGTGCCTGTGGAAAGAGCACGCGCACAACGGAAACATCATGTTTCAATGGGATTGACACTACCAGCGTTTTGCATGGACTGCTGCAGTTTTAGTGCTACAGCTTTGTGGTGGGGCATCACATCATGACCCTCCCATCCCTCCCTGGGGGTAAACCGTCGTGACAAAGGGAGGGGATTTCAAGGGGAGGGATGAACAAATATCAGGCGCTATGGGCAGATGAAAATGCTTCCAGAGGAGAGGATGGCGATGATGACTTGTGTTTTGGTGCTCTCAGGAGGGGTGCAGGGGTCCACCAGCACATGTGCACACAGTGCATGGCTGATGACCAAACCAGCATTCATGGCAGGCAAAAGGGGGTGATCGTGTAGTCCCGAGGGTCCCGCAACACACCACACTACCAGCCCTACGGCCCCCCATCCATTCGTGCAGCCGGGTCATGAGCGCGCCCCCCCCACCCGACGGCGACTGGTCCGACAGCCTCCGCGACTGGTGGACCAGCACCGACCGCCCACGCCTGCTCGCGGCCGAGCGGCAGTGGCTGGACCGGGCTGTCCGGCTGCCCCACGCCGTGTTGGACGTGCCTATCGGCAGCGGCAACTTCCTGCACACGCTCCACGTCGGCCCAGAGCGCGTCGCGGGTGCCCCGGAGGCCCCCGGGCTGCCGGTGGTGTTGCTTCACGGGTATGGCCAAGGCCTGGGCTGCTGGGCCCCGATGTTGGACCCGCTGGCGCCCAGCCTCGGGCCCAGCCGCGGCCCCCTCTACGTCCCCGACCTGCTCGGCTGCGGCCTGTCGAGCAAACCCAAGTTCACGGCCGCCACAACGGAAGAGGCCGAGGCCTTCTTCGTGTGCGCCTTGGAGGCCTGGCGCGAGGCCCTGGGGCTACTCCGCTTCGCCCTCGTCGGGCACTCCTTCGGGGGGTACATCGCCGCGTGCTACGCGCTGCGGTACCCGTCGCGCGTGCACAGCCTCGTGCTCGTCTCCCCCGCCGGCGTGGCTGGGCCCCCGCACGAGGACCACGTCGCGGAGCTCGGCCTCGCGCAGCGCGGGCTCTTCGGGGTCATGGGCCTCTTCCACGACTGGGGCGTCACGCCGCACGGCGTCGCGAAGTGCGCGGGCGGCGTCCTCGGCCGGTGGCTCGTGGGCGGCTACGAGCGTGCGACCGGGCGGCGCCGGGGCGCGTCGGCAGAGGAGATCGAGATCCTCACGGAGTACCATCACGGCGTCATGGCGGGACAGGGGAGCGGCGAGCACGCGCTGTGCCGCATCCTGTGCCTCGGTGCCGCCGGGCGGGTCCCGTTGTGGCCCCGGCTGGTGCACGAGCTTGACGCGGCCATCCCGCTGCACTTTGTCTACGGTGGGGAGCTCGATTGGGTGCGGAACCTCACCGATCTCGCGCTGCCGCCGGCCGGGGGCTCCGTCGCGCGCGCGATCCTCGCGGAGCGAAGCGCTCGGGACCCGAAGGGCAGCGGGCAGCTGTGGGAGGTCGAAGAGGGATCGCACATGGTCATGCTGGACCGGCCCGAGGACTGTGCTCGCTGCATTGCCGCGGCCGTTGGCGGCGCGCCGGCACCGCGGTGCCCGGAGGACGTGCAGCCGGAGGTCCCCGCGGACGAGCGCCGCTGAGGGGCTGTTGAGTGGGGGCAAAGGCGATGAGGGGCAGGGGGCATTGCCCTGGAATTCCGCTCCGGGTTTCATTTCAGTGGCTGCTTTGGGCCCCGGGGCAGACTTGATTCTGGGCGCCTTTCCGTTGAGCGTTGCAGCCAGTTTGGATTGTGCAGCGTCACTGCGGCACACGGGCAGTGTTTAAGTGGGGTCAGAGGGCCGCAGGAATGGCACGAAAGGTGTGCTCCGTAACCCCCCCCTCCCCCCTCCAAACACCAACCGCCCTTGAATAGTAACGGGGGGATCGAGCCAACCACTGCCAACCGCCACCAACCACCGATCACCAACCACCAACCGCCGCCAACCGCCACCAACCGCCACCAACCGCCAGTTGCCAACTGCCAACCGCCAACCGCCGCCAACCGCCAACCGCCAACCGCCACCAACCATGGTTGAGCACATGGAGTGCCCGCGGGCTTTTTTGGGAAAACTGGTTTTGGAACACTTTTTTTTCTTCCGTTAAGGACCCCCCTGGATCGAGGCCATCGTCGCGGGTATTGTTCGATCAGTGGCCCTGGCTCATGCCTCCATGGCTCCGCAGGCGGTCAGCCTCGGCACTGCTACTGTGGATGGGGTGCAGCAGAATCGGTCTCCGCAGGCGTACGATGCCAATCCACCGGGAGAGCGTGCGCAGTACCACGAAAAAGTCGACGCAGTGATGACAGGGCTCCGTATCGGCGACACTGGGCTGCTCAATTGGTCGCTGGCGGTCTAAGCATCACAGTTGTTGCCCGCAGCCAAAAAGGGTCGCACACTCACCAGCAAGACTGGGTGGTCCCGAATCCATTCCACAGCCCTCCGCTGCCCTCGACACAATACGGCTGTCCTCCACGTGAAACCAACCGACCAATCACGATGCAACCCGGCTATGGGTATAGTAACCAAATGGACTATCAGACTTCAGACTTCAGACTTTTATGGACCATCACCCTAAACCCTCCTCCCCAGCCCCTGATGCTAGGCTTTGCCCAGCCCCCCCCCCCCCCCTGTGATATCTGACTTCTGCTCCGTGACACGTTTACACTCCCAGAATGTCAATGATGCACCGGGTCTTTTGGTGGTTCATATGCGCTCTTGTTTGCATGTTGGGCTTCGTGTCACGCGTTCTTTGGGTTCCCTTGGGGGGGGGGGGACTGTCACTTTGGGTATGTTCCCCCGGGGATGTGAGGATACCGCTGCGCGCAGGTGGGTACTATTCAAAGGGGGGGGTGATGTGTTTGGGGCATGCAAATGAGGTGGGGTGCGCGGGGGGGATGCGGTGCCAGGCAGCGTGTCCGCACCACATGTGGGCGGGGGTTGCGAGATCCGCACGGCATTGTAGAAGTCGAACTCCTCCAGAGCCCCCTCCCCCGCTCTCGGCTCCCAGACCTACGCCCCTGGCCAGCTGCCGCCTGTTCGCCTGTCGGGCCGACAACAACATCATGACTCATCGGGGCCTCTGGGAAGGTCATGGATGTGTCTATTTCATGGTCAATGGTCAACAGTTCTGTAACCCCCCCCCCCCCCTTATACTGAGGCAAGCCCCGCAACCAGCACAACGCTGATCCTCAAGATTCCACTTTCTCGCCGCGTCCAGTGCCGGTGGCAACGCGCCACATGGCTGGCCACCCGCCAATGCTTGCGACTGGAGGATCCTCTATTGTAGGCGGACCACTCCATTATTGCTGTGCCGTTCCTGGCTGCATGAACATGTAAACCCTTGTACACGAGGCACTCAGGCCGCCTGCCGACCCCGTATGCCGACTGGCCGATCAGCCCCATGCTCTGCCCACGGCGTGGACCGCTATGACCTGCCTGAGACGTGCTGGGTGCTTTGACCTGCTGAATTACTTACTGCCAGTACCATTGCGGAGGGCGATGTGTCATCGGCCCGCGGTAGAGATAGAGGCAAAGGTAGAGGTAGAGGCAGAGGTAGAGGTAGAGGTAGAGGCAGAGGCAGCGGTAGAGGTAGAGGTCGTGGTAGAGGTAGAGGTAGAGGCATAGGTAGAGGTAGAGGCAAAGGCAGAGGCAGAGGTAGAGGAAGAGGCAAAGGCAAAGGCAAAGGCAAAGGCACAGGTAGAGGTAGAGGCAGAGGTAGAGGAAGAGGCATAGGTAGAGGTAGAGGTAGAGGTAGAGGCAGAGGTAGAGGCAGAGGTAGAGGCAGAGGTAGAGGCAGAGGTAGAGGCAAAGGTAGGGGTAGAGGTAGAGGTAGAGGCAGAGGCAGAGGTAGAGGTAGAGGTAGAGGCAAAGGTAGAGGTAGAGGCAGAGGCAGAGGTAGAGGTAGAGGTAGAGGCAGAGGTAGGGGTAGAGGTAGAGGTAGAGGTAGAGGTAGAGGTAGAGGTAGAGGTAGAGGCATAGGCAGAGGTAGGGGTACAGGTAGAGGTAGAGGTAGAGGCAGAGGCAGAGGTAGAGGTAGAGGCAGAGGTAGAGGTAGAGGCAGAGGTAGAGGCAGAGGTAGAGGTAGAGGCAGAGGTAGAGGCAGAGGTAGAGGTAGAGGTAGAGGTAGAGGCAGAGGTAGAAGTAGAGGTAGAGGCAGAGGTAGAAGTAGAGGTAGAGGTAGAGGCACAGGTGGAGGCAGAGGTAGAGGCAAAGGCAGAGGTAGAGGAAGAGGCATAGCGAGAGGTAGAGGTACAGGTACATGCATTGGTAGAGGTACGAGTAGAGGCACAGGTAGAGGCAGAGGCAGAGGTACAGGTAGAGGCAGAGGTAGAGGCAGAGGGAGAGGTAGAGGTAGAGGTAGAGGTAGAGGTAGAGGTAGAGGTAGAGGTAGAGGTAGAATACCCGGCGACCTCAGGCACAGCGAACGATTCTACGTCCCTTCCGGCTCGCGGTAGCGCCGAGGACGGGGTAGCTTTATTGCATGCCCCCCATCCACCCCCCTACCCTGCCCCAATGGGGAGGACCATGTTTCTCAGTAGGCCCATCTCTGGGCATGGCGCTGAGACAGCTGGGGTTATGTAGCCACAGTTCAGCCTCATTTTGGGTGTGGCTCGGAGATGGAGAATAGGCTTTTCAGCCCCCCCCCCCCCCCCCGGACTTCTGTCTTTTAAAACTGCGCAGAATGAAGCGGGGACAATCCCGACATAGCCCCCCATGTTGGAAAAAATGGTATACCCCCCCCCCCCCCCATCCCCCTGGACGCCCTGGCTCACGTTGCGGGGGTTGGGTTTAGAACTGACCCCCCCCCCCCCCCCAAGTAACCTTTGTATTTCCGCTTTCCTCCGAGTGGCGGACCAAAGAACCGGTTCCCACTGAGGGCCAGGGAGAGGGACAAGCCCCCCCACCCCCCCCACATCTATTCCTCAACATGGTCCCCACGAACCACTCAGCATCAGGTCAGAGGTCAGTACCATGGGAGGTATCTTTCGTCCGCACCGCTTTGCGGCCCGATGCCCAAGCCATCCCTAGGGCTGCCCCTCTATAAGCGCTTCTGAGGCTGTTTCACGAAACGACCGTCATAACCCAACCGTCATACTCTTCCGGCCGGTGTCTCATCCAACGCGCCAATGGCCGCTCGGTCCCTGCTGCATGCTACTACCGCTGCGGGGCTGGTTGTCCCCACACACCACAGAATTTGTTTGTCATTTGCTTCCGTTTGGGACGTGTTTCTGCCCCCGTGCAAAGTGCACAATTCACTACTGGTGTGCATGGAATCTCAGCCCCCCCGCCCCCTTTGTGAGAGCAACGCCCTTGCCAGGGCAATAGTAGGTGTAGTTTGGGTTATTCCCGGTGAAGATCGGGTTTTTTCCTGTGACTTGAGGCTGGGGATGGTATTCTGGGGATATTGGTTGCTGTCCTGCCACCCACTTTCACCCATTCTTGTCCTTTGGAATTGGCGATTGGGGAATGACCTGACGACTAGTACATTCATGATGCAGTCGTTACTGCAGCGTGTGCAAACAACGCCCTTGTCTCTGCCGCACGCAAATGGGGGGGGGGGGGGGGGGGTAGCTCTGCACCAGTAGTTCAGCTCGCAAAACACCCCACACTTCCACATCTGACCATCTTTGCAAGCCCCAACCAAAGCCAATGCTGAGCCTGGTTCGACGCTCACCTGCGCAGACATTGGGGCTGCTACCGCCCCGGGCAAACGTTTAGGCGTTGCGCCCCCGACCGGCACTCTGTCAGGGCTATCCACAACTTCCCCACTCAGCGCCAGCCCACAGGTGGGGACCAGCCGCTGTACGCCTACCTGTATTGCCAACCAAAAGCGCCGGGAACACACCACGGACCGACCGGTTGTGGCCTCTGCATTACCTGTGTTGTGCCTGCTTCGTCGCCCAGGGACAAGAGCGCATTTACATGCATGCTAAGCCCGTTGCAGACAAAAATGATGACAAACTGGCATCGAGCTAGTTTCGGTTTGTTTGTAATTAGGGTGCCTGATCCCTGACATAAATGGACCGTGAAAAACAATTCGACAACATCACGCCAGGGGCAGTCCTACAGTCTGTTTTTCAGAGGCCTCAGATTGAATTCGCAGAAAGAAACATCGGCGGCAAGTGAATCTGCAATGGTTGTTGGTCAGTAAGGATACAACAAAACTACGCAGGGCAGGACAGGCCACCAACATGCGATTCAGCGCCATGCTGCATGGTCTATTGGAACGGGTTTTGCAATTCGAACTGATGGGGGAGCGTTAGCGCGCCGGGCGCGCGCCGGGCATCTTTTTTGACCCGTGCCCCACCAGTGACCTTTTAGGGGCTGCACTAAGCACAACTATTTGGACGTCTAGCCGTCCTAGAACCCCATACTTTGTGATACTATGGGCATTATTGACAACGGGTATTTTGATGCTTCTTTCACATTCGGGATATGGTTTATTTGTATTCTCACCCACTTTCACCATTTTCTTCCATTTTTTGCTTGTTTCCACCACATCCACTCCTTACTAGGTTGATTTCTCCCCACCATGGGGACCCCAAGAAAGCATGGGTAATGTAGCCATATTGATTTCTCCCCACCATGGGGACCCCGAGAAGGCAGGGGTGATGCAGCGAATACTGAGTTTGCGCTTCGTTCTTATGACGTGAGAAGGTGTGCAGTCCATAATGGTCTATTTGGGGGGCCTTCTCCATCAGAGGGTAAATCTTGGGCTGAAGTCGGGATAGTTATTAGAAAGGTAGCGCGCCGGGCGCGCGCCGAGTGCGCGCCGGGCGCGCGCCGGGCAAACATTCCCCCGATGTAGAACAATGTCTTGCAGTCTGTCGGCGCATTGTGGCGCCGTGACACAAGCATACCCATGGGTGAGCCATTTTCCGTCTAGTGTGCCGACTTTTACACACTGTGGAGAGTCAAGCGGGCCGGAAAACGTATGCGGGACTGGGGCGACATACAGAAATCCAACAGTGGCCATGTGAATAGGTGTTGCCCTGGGGATTTCAATGACCATCGGGGGTATGGTAGGTATCATCTGGGCACACCCCTCTCCACTGCCTACACTTAAGCCCGATTGGTCGTCGAGGCATAGCAATCCATTGGTTACCCCAGCACGCCATTTCCTGGGTACTTGTTGTGCACTTCTGTCGGCAGTTTGACTGGTGCATTGCTGTGGCATGACATGTGGGTGGCCCAAATCCTGGCCGCGTTAGCTTGGGCCTCGGTGACACTGGCAAGTGACCGCAACCGGATGGTGGTGATGAGAGGGCTGCACAAAGCTGTGTGTCTTGTGTACTGTGCACCCCTATGGAGTGCAGTGGAGTGCAGTGAACACTATGCACGTGGTTCTACGCGATAGCCCATCACCAGCTCTGCGCTCACGTGAAATGACTGACACAGTGGCTCCAACGTAATTCGGAGTGGGTAGGAGCGCGGTACACCGAACACGTTATACCGGAGGCATTTAGGCCAGAAACTTACGAGCCTGCCTGGTGCGGCAACATGCATCTCCCGTGGGCTCTATCCGCCTTAGGATCAAGCTCCCTCTTTCCTCCCTTGCCTTCTGTGTGGCCGCGGTTGGGTGGTTGCACCCAACACAGGTGAAATATCTTTTTGGCTGTCATGAACATGAACTCCCATGGACTTATCTTGGTCTGTTGATTAGTGAAGCACAAAGCAGGTGAAGGCACAGGGAACTGTATCACGCCGCGTGCATTTTCTCAGCTGGTATCAGCAGACCGAAAGACGTCTAGGGCTGCCCAGCAGCTCCTCATGAATTTTCTTTCACCGTTTTTCACAACATTTCTGATTTGAGGCAAGACCTCCACTAAAGAAGCTTGAGCACCAGGCACGGTGCGCACTGCTTGATGAGGAACGCACGGTGTGTGTTTGCCGTCGTGGTGGGGTTCATCGTGGACCTCATCCCATTGGCTCTTGAGACGCGAGCTGCCAATTATGTGCGGATGAGGCCGAGACAACCGGAAACTGAGCAGAGGCTGCACCAGCTAGTTGCATCGGTTTTTAGAGTGCTGACTGTGCATTTCCCAAAGCTGGCATTGCAAGTTGAGCACAAAGAGAATGTGCATGCCTATTGCAGGATCTTGTCTGGGTAGGTGCCTTCGCGTGCAAGCATCAAGACAATAAAAGCAACTGGTACAAGGAGCCAGGCCAGTGGGGGCATGTGGTTGTGGGCTCAGGGATGGGACCTGGCAGTAGCCAGTATCCACCATGCCCTGACAGGGCCGGTTGATGGTCAGGGTATTGTGTTCTGGCATTTGCATGCAGACGCGCGGTCTTTGTCTTATATTTTGTGTCAGGGGGTTATGCGATACACATCAGACACGTTCCCTCGTCAGGGACCCGACAAGGGGATCCCCTCTCTCCGCCTGTATTTTCTCTGGTGTCTTCATTGGCAATCTATCCGAATTTAGCTTCACATGTGCCGGGGGCAATTGTGCTTATGTACGCAGACGACCTAGTAATTTTCTCTCCGTTTGATTACCATGATGGCCCACTAAAGGTTGTTATGGAGGTACTACAAGAATTTAGTGATTATTCAGGGTTGAGGTTGAACCTGCAAAAAACGGCGGCGATTGTGCGAAATTCACGAGTGGAGCCGTGGCTGGATGCCTTCTAGGCGTATGGCGGTTTGGTCCGCAACTGCCTTGGCATTAGACTGGGTAATGTGTTAATATCGGCTACCAGACAGCTATTGGACTGTGGTCTTACAGTGGACCAAGCTTACACTCCTGCCTTGCAGGAGTGTCTGCGTAGAACACACCTGGTTTCTGCCTTGCCATTACAAGTTGCTGAATGCATTTTTCTTCTCAAAATCTGCATGCTTCTGGTTTTTGCCTGGACAGCAAAAGCGTACTTCCCCACTGATTCGGTTCTCCGCCAAGTAAGATTGGTGTACAAGGTCGCCCCCAGGCTCCACGCTCCACAGTCGGGGGCTCTATTTCCGGATTCTGTCCAAGCCGCCTTCGCGGGGGGGCTTTGGACTTGCCCCCCCTGACGTCTTTGTTCTTTCCTGTGGCACCAATCTGCCCACCCATACGTTAAGGCTGTTGTATAGCATGACACGTATACTGCGGGCGCAATGCACGGTGGGCAGACAAAGTAGGGTTGTCGTTGGAGACTACTACCGACCACGTAGTTGGGGATGGTCGGCACTAGGGGTCTGAGTTTCTTGGGTTGGTCAGCAAAGTCCTTTTCTTTGGTGAGGCGTAGGGTACCCCCGGTACGGCCACCGGCCAATCTACAGGAAGAGTTTCTTTGGCATTCAGTTTATTTTCGTAATGTACATGGGCACACGCACTACTGTACTGCCCTCATTAGGGAAGGCATTTTTACATATGGACAACTTATGAACCATGAACATTGCCGCCATCCCGCTGACTTGGGGGCCTTTTTACCTAACAAGAGAACTTCGCATGCAAACAATCAAGCTGCCCGCTTTTGAGCAGCCCTCCCATGGCCTGCTATCTTTGTGGGCGGAGGGGATGTCTGAGTGGTTGAGTGCCGTGAACTCTCAGGATTGTTCGGATGAGATCACGGTCTTCCTTGCTGCAGTCCAAACGATGGTGGCCACGGGGGTCCTGCCCCCGTGGCCCCGGCTGTGTCCGACTAAATCGGCACAGAGCTCTCCTGACCCCGGCTTAGCAGAGGACGGTAGACCCAAGCAAAAGCGTAAGTTAGTCGAGTTGGAGGGAGTATCACAATCTATTGATTCATTGGTGCAAAAGGGGGTTATTTTGATGGATACAGACGGCTCATCTAAACGGACTCATCACAGAAAATCCCGCAGGTGCGGGGGGGGGGGGGGGGGGATGGCGGTTTATATTCCGGCAACGGAGCAATGCCAGGACGTCCGCATTGCAGTCCCGATAGATGATGAGGAACATATATAAGTGACGAAGAGGGGTACCGGTCGCGCAAAAGGGCAAGGCGGCTCTTGGGTTCATGAACGGCTCTGACGTTGGTTTTTCTTCCGCAAGCAACAAGACTTGCTTGTGCCCACGGAAGTTTGGGAGCGGCCATACCCATCGGCGTGACGACCCAGCGTATCGTCGGTGGTAGTATAGAGGTAATGCAGTGAGTGTGCGAACCCCCAGTCGTGGTTTCGAACCCCAAAGGGGGTGGCGTTGCACCGAACATCCCGTCCCCGAAATATTGCAGGGTTTTCACTGAGGGGGTGAAGGGCTATAGGTACACATATCATAGTAGCTAAGCATGCGGCCGGCGCTCTTCCGGGGGGGGGGGTTTCGAATCCTGCCGGGCACGTAGCTGGTTGGTCTTGTGTAGTAGTCGATGAATATCGCCCTCCTGTCGACCGCATCTTGTGTTCCCAACCGGATGGGAGGTCGTTTTTTGGACCAAACATCCAGTAGAGTGTGTTGAAGCGTGGCGTTCGGATTGTTTAAGCTGTGTGTATGCAGAGCGCAACGGGTGGTAACAGCGTCATTGTATGGGAACGGAGCAGACCTGAAACGCACAGGACACACACATCACATATCCATATGCCACGGAGCCGGCGCTTTATTTCATGCATTTGAGGTAGAGGGTAAGCCCAGGGTTGCATGGTTCATGGCTAACCGGCGCCAATGGGTGGGGGACAAGCTGACCCAGACGGCCCATGGAACATTCGACAGCCGTGTTGTGCGGTGATGTCAAGGCAACATTCAGTCCGCGTCTGGGTTGGGCTGCAGAGCAGCGAGGCAAAACAATGCACTGTGAGTTGTGGCTATGACCATATGCCTGTGTCACGGGGGTATATGCGAGCTCAGTATCCGTTACTCATGGCCCTCCTCTTCCAATGCGGGATCCAGCCCAGTGCGATTTTGTGGAGAAACGTTCTCTTTGGCCCTCGCTCGGGATCATCGTAGAAATGGAGAGCTCTGAACTTTGATGCCGAAAACATTGCCTCAAGTACCATATGATGAACAGGGACCGTCAGCACACCTTCGTCCTGACCAAAAGACCAGTTCTCTTTTGGCCCTCGGTTGCCAAATGTCCTGGGCATTTACAAAGGGTCTTTTCCTCAGGCCCTTTAGGCCAGAGACCATAGGAGGATCCCCTTTTCCTCAGGCCCTTTAGGCCAGAGACCATAGGAGGATTCCCGTGTGACCCTGTCTGCCCCACTGCAGTCCAAATGGCCGAGGTCGTCTTGCCATACATCCGCAACGGCCGGGCGGCCGTCAGCACTACGATCGGGCTGACTGTGTTCCGGTGGCTCCACCCGGACTTTCCCATCTCACGCCTGATTGGC
This sequence comes from Eutreptiella sp. 'Long Island Sound 2002', assembly GCA_964036045.1. Classification (NCBI taxonomy): domain Eukaryota; phylum Euglenozoa; class Euglenophyceae; order Eutreptiales; family Eutreptiaceae; genus Eutreptiella; species Eutreptiella sp. 'Long Island Sound 2002'. The sequence goes on from OZ038378.1 coordinate 2,108,087, forward strand.
CTGTTGCAGATGCCGGACCACATTGCAGCGTTGGTATGTGCGGGCCCTGGGTCGCGAAGGGGCGCGCGCAGGAGCAGAGTGGCACTTAAACACGGGCACCGTTGGGAGGGGGGGGAGCGTTGGGTTGGGTTGGGGGGGTACAAAAGCACCGTGACAGGACCAGTAGAATGACCGGAAACCAACAGGAAACACCCGGAAAACATGAGGACCCCAGGAAGAGACCAACAGGAACACCGTGGGGGAGGGCTGCCTGCTGAGGTACCCGACCCCCTCTGGGGCCTCCAACCACAACAACCCCGTCGGGCTCCAAAATCCCAACAGGCAGCGCCCCGTGAGGAACACACGAGACAAGTTCCTGGGGAGTGACAGGCCAATACCGCGAAACCACCAGGAACCTGTCACACGCCGCTGCGCGGCACGCGGCCAAGCGTCGCGCCCCCAATCCCACGTTCGGGTGCAGCAGACCCCTTTGTGCGCGGACTCGAAGCGGGAGCCCCTGTCTGACCGGGCATCCTCGGAATCGCTTTGTTGCTCCCCCGATTCCTTCGGAGGGCGGTTTGGCAGTCCAGGCTAAATAAGTGTGCCGGTTGGCACTTTCCGGGGACCAAGAAAAGATCCACTGGATCGTTCGCGGTCGACGAGAGTGTTGCATCGGATGCCTCCCTGACCTGATGAACCATCCCGCTCCACTCCTGAAGGGACAACCGGCGCACTGCGCACCCCCTGCGCAGGGGGTGTCGGAACGAAATCCTTGGCGAACGGGCTGGTGGTAGAGCCCCTGAAAAGACCGTGCCTTGGAGGCTCGTGGTGGGGTGTGGACTGCGCAGCGCAAATGCCTGTTACTGTCCGAAGATTGATGTTGGTGGGTGGGTGGGCCAGCCGGGCTGGGCCAGACCGGCCTCCCCCCCCCCCCCCCCCGCCCCAAGGATGTGTGAGAACGGCTGACCACCATAGGAGGAGCCCTCCTCTCCTCTCTCCTAATACCACCCCCCACCCCACACCCTTTTTGGGTCACTACGCAACCTGATCGAGAAAAGGTTTTCTCAGCTCCTTCGGCACCTGTTCTTTCATGCAGACCTCAGGGAGTCTCGTCTCGTTTCCTGTTTCTTTTCAAGCATAATTGCCCCCTCCAAACACTTGGGAGAGAGGAGGATCCCCCCCCAGTCCATCACCTCTGTTGCGATGTGGGTCACGCGTACAGAAACCTGCGCTTGTGGTTTGCACATAGTGTCAGCATGGCGGCGGCACGTGTGCATACCGCTGCCAGCCATGCTTGTGCTCTGGGGCATGATATATTGACACGTGGTTGTATGAAACACGCCTCAGGACCGTTTCCTGCTTCATGATGAAACGGTCTCCTCAAACGCCCTATGCACGTATGGCCATTATCCGTTTGTGCCCCCTCCCCCCCACTACTTGGTGGGTTTGTGCCCCCCCCCCCCCCGCCCCCACTACTTGGTGGGTTTGTGCCCCCCCCCCCCCCCACTACTTGGTGGTGATTTTCAGACGAATAAGGATACCCTGGGATCTGAGGGTCAATCATCATTCAAAACTGTAACTGTTCTGTGCGTCTATGTACAAGGTTGCCTTTATGCATATACGGTCATTTTCTGTTTGTGCCCCCCCCCCCCCCCCCTCCCCGCGGAGTGGGCTTTTGGGGGTGGTAGGTATAGGTACCCCGTCCTATTTTTGGGGACAAGTTCAGAACAAAAGGTTCAGGAGCCAAATGAAGCAGGGGAAAAGCAGTGCAAGGGCAAAAAAACATAAAACTAGGAGAACATCACTGTTGCTGAGACGGTAAATAGTGTACGAGAAATGAGTCAAATTATAATCCAAAACCTCTAAACTAGTCCTTTGCATCCCAAGTAACAGTTTGGCCAACATTGAAGTGAATGGGAGTGAGTCAAATACTCCTGCTTATTGTGTTAGGCGTGGTGTGGAATTCCTTTATGGGAAAATGGTCAATTTTAGTACTGTGGTTGGGGTCCTACCAGCAGCGACGTCGATACCCTACTTTTAGCCCTTCGCATCCCTTGCCGGGTACTGTATCCCAACCATCTAAAAATCTTCTAAAACATGTTTTTTTAGTTCGTTGCCCGCGAAATAGCGCCCTCCATCTTTTTGTATGGAGGCTTGCGGTTCTGCATCTTTCCTGCGGCATTTTTTTTTGTATAACACGTTGCATGCTCCTAACACTGTGCTGCCAAATTGTCATGGGGGGCCAGTCCTTCACACAGGCGACAAGTAAGCGTGCTGAGCAACCCCCCTCCCGCGTGCCCTTAAGTACCAACACCACCTCCCCACTCGCCGGCGGCTAGCACCCCCTCTCGGCCATCCTCGGGGTCACCTGCTCCCACGATTGTTGAGTTGCATTTTTGAGTTAAATTTCCGAAATCAGGTTTGCTGTCGAGTCGAGTCCTGCTGTTGAGTTGATTGTATTGGTTTTCATGGTGGGGTTGAGTCGATGTGGTGATTCGTGCTATTGGATCGAATGAATGGTTGAGTCGCATTGTGAGCTTGAGTTGTTGCGTTGGCCAGTGAGATCACCACTTATTCATAATCCCTTCCCCTTTGGGGTTCTCAGAAACCTGGGGACCCCCCGGCTGCCCATAGCTCTTCGCAACCCAATCTTCCCCCAAAACTGCCCCTCGTCATCATTACTCTCGGGGAGGGACAACACACAACACACTGCGCGAAGCGCTGTCGCAACAGCTCTTTGAAGCGTGACCTAAACCTCACCCCTCCCCCAAAACATCTGGGGTGCGGCTCACCTGCAGTACGGAAATAAAGCGTGGCAAACCCCGAGCAGCCAGTATTTTCAAGGGTGTGGGGCAATGCACCCGATTTTCAAGCCCCTTTGAACATTATTCGGGACTACCATTGCCACTGGGGGTTCCAGGTGTAGTGTCGTATGTTTCTCACTGATGAGAACACGGCATGTAGCCGCGTTGCTCCTCTCTACTTTGTGGACCCCAACACTGCCGGGGTACTGTAGCAGTGTTACCTACCCTAACGCCCCTCATGGACCTCTTTTTTTTCTTGCATGGGGACATTGGGGTTGTTTCTCAGTGAAACCGTCTGGAAGGCATGCGCTGTGAAGGTATTGACCCTGGTGTTCGCCTTCGTGACCATTAGGGGGGTTATAGGTGGGGGCGCGGTTTAATCGAGAAGGCATTGCAGGGCTGCCTCTGCCACTTCTGCTTGCAGATACCGGTACCATTGGTTGTGCCTCAGCCCAAAGGCCTCGATATTTATTTCCCGTCCTATGTCGAAACGGCTGCCATCTGGAACAACGTCGTAACCGCCAAGCTACTGCACCATTTGGGCTGGACGCCCGAGTTTGAGGCCCATGAAGAGCACGTGGCCCATGGCAAACAATATAAGGGCCGGCTGCATATCAGTCTGGTATGTCGGACCTTTGCTTCCTCCAGGCAGACCCAGCGACCCTGTCGCCTGCGCTTCAAGAAGAGAGAAACCACAGGTTAGTGCAGTGAATGCGTATAGGGCCAGCTGGTTACAGTTACAAGAGCGGTTGGAGACTGGAGCTGGCGATTCCAAAACCGTTGGACCAGCAGTCGGAGTTGGAAGCAAGCAGTTGGGGGGGGAGGGGGGCTTAATATTTGCTCAAGAGCAACTACTGAGCCGTACTGAACAACAAGTTGCCTAAAACGCATCCTTGAACCTGCTTTCTTTGCTGAACCCGGTGGCTCTTCCCCCGGAGCAACCAGACCTGGCGCAGGTTGATCCAGATCGCTCAGCTCCCACGGACACAGCATCTAGCCTCGCATGCAGCACAGAGAACTCAAGGTGCTTTATAACCCCAGAGCGCCCAGAGTGACTGGCATTCAACCCCCCCCACACCCACCCATCCATTGCATGGTCGTGAGTGACACCAACTCAAGAAAGCAAGGGCTATTATAACTTAAGGTCTCAGAACAAAACCATTGCCAGTGGGGACAGTGCACAGTGCAAAGTTTTTGAACTGCTGGGAATACCGGGCTGCTATCCCAGGGAGAGGGACATTGGGTTAGGATCAGTATCAGGAATTCCTCTTTGCCGAAGTTAATGAAAGCACTGGACACCCCCCTGCAAGTGATGACCTTTATTGCGTTTTTTCCCCGCTGCGATTTTGGAGCCCAAAATCAAAGTGGACCAAAAATGCAACACACGGTCCCGGGCCCAATAGGACCAGCCCCCCCCCCCCCCTACAACTGACGATGTTTATTGCGTTTTTTGCCCACCTCAATTGCTTTGGACAACATGGAACGATCCTCCCACTCTCCTGCATTTTCCGAAAACGCAATTAAAGTCACTTGTAAGGTGGGGGGAGTCCATGGATCCCTAGCCATTGGGCCCCGGAAGTTTTATTGCATTTTTGGTCCACTTCAATTTTTCGGCTCGAAAAATCAAAGTGGGCACGAAACGCAATAGAAGGGCACGCTCTTCGGGGCAGGGGTGGTCTCTTCCTCTGGATCCCAGGAATGGGTGGGGGCTTGCAGAGCCCGTTGGTAGCTCCAGCTGCTGGCAGGCGGGCAGGGGGCCCCACAGGGGCACGGGCAGTCCTCGGAGGGAGCAACCCGGATCCCCCTTGGCCACCTCGACTGACCACGTACTCTCCATAACCCACCCAACCCATCAAGCACACCTTGGGGAGCAGACAATGGCATGGCCGAATGGGGCTAGTGGCAAGCAAGTGCTTGCACGTGACCCAGAGAAGTGGCGTTGGGCCTGGCACGGGCTGCTGCTGAGCCTTGAGCAGTGCTGCACGACAGGGATCAGAAGGCTTCAAATATGCATGCATCTCAGCACATTTATCAGGCACAATTGTTTTCAGTACTCCCACAGAAAACCAATCTGTTGCAGCATGTCTATTTGCAGGCATTCAAGCGCAATTTGCTGCCAGTGAAACCTCCGCCGCAGGTACCTGCTTCTGTATGGAAGCAGCAGCCTTTTGAGGCCCCTTGTATGCTTCAGCCCTCCGCTTCCCATGGAAAGCGTCAGTGCGACTAAAACAGTGACTAAAATAGCCGCCATCTCTTTGGCAGTGGCAGTTTTCACTGCCCTTTTAACAGGGAAAAGCTTTCCATCCTTTGTCCTGCAACACAAGCATACTACAATGCCACAACATAGAATGCATGGCACAAGCCAATTTAGGCTCCACACAGTCCACCTGGACAGTGACCCCGCAGTGTGCAACGGAAGTGTAGGGGATGGCATGATTGCGACATTCAAATGTAGCAACCAAAAAACAACAACAATGACACCCCCTCCCCCCACCCCCACCCTCCTCACCCGAACAACAGGGGTTTTAAAGTCTAGAAGTGTAGCGCAGGTGTAGCCCTCAGAGGGTCATTTGCACTTTGCTGCTCCTCTTCCTACGTCCCTCCACCTCAGCGCTACCTCCACTGCCAGTCCCCTGGACTCCGTTCTCACATGTGCCCCTTACCTCCGCTACTGTCCTTGGGAGGCTGGGTGTCTCTTCTTGTCCTGCCCTTTGAGCTTCCCCTTCGCACACCACTCACTGCACGCCTCAAACAGGGGCTGCAAATTGCAACCGCATTTCTCTAACTCTCAGAGTTGAATGGGGAATTCAAATTCGCCAAAGAAAAAAGCCGGGAAACTCTGACCTCCCCCTCAAACTGGGGGGTTGTTGAGGTCTCAGAGGTGGGCCTAAGGCTGGTGCTATGCTGGGAGATGGTATCCCTTGACCGGACCCTCGAGATACAAACAGGAAGTGCTGACCCCCCATCCCCATCCCCGGGAGGCAGAGGAAACTGGCAATGGGGGTGTTGGTGATGGTGAGTCTGCAAGATTTGCATGCACACTGCGTTGGCCAAGCGCATGGCTTGTGACCACCCAAGCCACTAACTGTCGTTGGGGGGGTGGGGGGGAATTGGGCACTCACTCTTTCCCCGCCAGCCGAGGCAGATTAAAGTGAAAGAGTGAGTGGGTTCCGGTGGCAGAGGGCTCAGAACTCGCTTCCCCTCGCGTAATATGCGTACTCTGGAGATCTTGGCTCCTTCTGTGAGGGTGAGGGCTACACCCCTGCGGCGCCTGCAGCGTGCGGCAGGAATAATTCGGACAGCAAACAAGACAGGCAATGCACTGTCATTGTATTCACTACTTTTTCACACTCCACCCCTCTATGTTGTGCAACACGTCACCAAATTCGCAAGACAAGACAAGGCAATGTCTTTGGTTGCTCAGTAAAGATCCTGCATTCGGAGAGAGACGGTGTCAACAGATCAATGTCCCCCCAACCCCCAACCCCGACCCCCCACCCACTCAGTGGGTTTTGTATAGGCAGGTACTCCAAATGGTCATAGAATGGTGTTTTTTCCTTCTTGTTGCAAGTTCCACTGTTTCTGCAGTTTAAGAGGATTATTTCTGCCCTGTGGCACCTGCGGTGCGCCCTGCGGCGCGCAGGTGTAGCCCTCTGTGGCCACATGCTGGCGAGGTTCAAGCCAAACTGAGTTGTCCCCTGCCACCCCACGGCAAGAACAGGGAGAGCCACGTTGCAGACCCCCAGTGGGGAGTGTGGGGGGTCGCAGTTGCAGCCTTGATTTAACTGGTGCCCGCCATCGCCTGGCCACTCCACTCCCACTCTTCCCGGCCACATTCGCACAGGATTGGTTGGCAGCTTTCGTCGCCCTCACCAGCCCCGACAGCGCGTTCCCCCCAGAGTCACGGTCTTGCTCCTCCATCGCGAGCCTGTACCACTTCGTGCAGGGGGACAAGGGCGAGTGGCTGCAGCACCTGGCGGCATCCGCTGGCCCGGCTCCAGCGTTGTCCCCAAAGGGCAGCACCAACCGGCACAGCAACGCGACGAGGTCCGCGACCTGTGTGGCCCCGGCCCCGGGCCCGGCCCCAGTCCTGCCTCCCACCCCGGGAGCCGGGGCCGGGCCGGGGACCAGGACTGCCACCGCGTCCAGCGCAACGCCCGCAGCCACAGTGCATGGGGCTCATGCACCCGCCGTCACCCTGTCAGCCCTGAGGGGGGGCGCCGCGGGCGCCCCCGCCCCAGCTCCGTCCCCCGCGTTGTCCTCCGGGGCAGCGACACCCGGCATGGCCGGCCCCGCGGCGTCCGGCGCCCCCGCGGGCCAGGGCCAGGGCGGGGGCGGTGGCGCGGCGGCGGGGCTGCTGCGGGAGCTATCGGAGCCGATGCCCGGGACCGGGCCGTTGGTGGACGACCCCCTCGCGCGCTCATGGTCGTGGTCCGAGGGCCCCGTCTCCGTCGACGAGTTCGTGGCCCGGATGTTCCGCCGGAGCAACACCTTCATCTACGGCAGCGGCCGCCTCACGGACAGCGTGGCGGCCCTGCTCAGCAAGGCCCTCCACGCGACGCACACGGTCAGCCGGAAGCCGCTCGCGCAGCAGGCCGCGTGCATGCGGCAGCCGGTGCGGGAGTGGCTCGTGCAGCTCGGGCGGCCGCCGGCAGAGTCCGGGATGCAGATCTCGTTGACGGCGCCGCTGGACGCGCTGCAGGACGACCAGGAGTTCTGGCTGGGCCCCAGGGCGGCTGCGGGTGCGGAGGCCTCGTTTGTGTTGACGGGGTCGGAGGTGAAGCAGTTGGCAGACGGGGCCGTGCTGAGTTACCTGGAGCCTCTGATGCCGCCGGGCAGCATTCTGAAGGCCGGGTACGCGGAGCAGGACCACACGGCCACGCAGCTGCTCGTGCTCTGCGGGGACATCTACGTGACGTTCGACTCGGAGTTCCGGCCGCAAAGGAGGGCGCCGAGGCCCGTGTGCTGCTGCTCCGTCCCTGGCATCAACTTCGCGTACTCCCCGGCAGACGCGACAGAGTTCATGGAGCACGGGCTGATCAACCGGCCAAAGGCGTTGAGGCGGATGTGCAGCATCTGGGCCCATGTCTTTCTGTGCATGCAGAAGCGTGAGGTGTGAGTTGTGCTCCCCCAGCCCTGTCTTCAGCCACCGGGCCACGTTGGCTCAGCCGCCATAGCACATGACGCTGGGTGTTGTAGTTCGCCCTGTAGCAGCCACGTCCGCCCCTTGCCATGGCCCCATGCGCTGCACCAACTTGGACTGCGTGCGTTTGTCGAAGCGTCTGCACGGGTTGACCATGATCGGGATGGGTGTCATGATCGAGCCGGTGACCAAAGGGGGCGCAAGGGAAGCGAGCAAGAAGTGGTCCTGGCCCCCGGCGAACACCTTTTTGCGCCCGGACTACCCATCGCTATTAGACACATCCCTGCCTGGCCCTGACCATGTAGCCTGCCTCTCCCTCTTCCCTCTCCCTCTCTCTCTCCTCTCTTCTGTTTCTCTGTCTCTCTCCCCTTTCTCTCTCTTCTCTCTCCCCCTCCTCTCTCTGGCTCTCTCACTTGCTCATTAAGATCATGCCTCAAACCACCCCCGTATGGTGCCCGTAGGGTGTGTATACTCCCTCTTTGGGGTGCACCATGCACCGTGCAGGCGCATCTTTTGCCCCTCCCCCCCAACCATCTATTGTATAGTGGCCTGTGCAGCGACATGCTGCCTTGCAGTCTTCTGTCTCTCTCTCCCTCACACACACACACACACGCACAGGGCCACGGCAGGGAGAAAAATCAATGGCATCAAGAGGTGCCGGGACAATACCCAGAGAACTGCCAAAGGCATGAACTGATTGCGTGAAAAAACCACCCCCACGGCGGGGCAATGGGCAATTGGCACACACACACACACTCCCTCTCTCTCCCTCTCTCTCAACCCCTTCACACGGACAAGGCAGGAGAAGTCAGTGCTCCCAGCACCACAGATCACTCAGTGCCTCTTCCTCACCCCAATGGCGGCTGGAACTGTGGCGCAGTCAATGGCAGATCATTCGTCACCTGCCCCAAGGAGGTGCAACGACATCTGTTGCGCTGCAGCAATGCAGCGAACGACGCTAGGCGGTGCAGCGGCAGGCACGGGCAAGCGGCCAATGGAGCAGGCGCCAAGAGGGCGGTGGGCCGCCAGCGCTCACCCTCACGCACTCCCACAGGCAGTGTGGCAATCTGGGAAGCACCGGACACCAAGTGCCCCGGGAGAGGAGGAGCTCGCCGCTCTGCGCAGCACTTTGTGGCGGACTTGTACATGGATCCGACGATGGTGGATCACCCCACGCAGGGGCTCGGTGAGCAGGCGTAGTGGTGTTCTCTCCCAGCGGGGGCCAGGCATCGCCGCAAGCCAGAGGTCAGGAAAAGCTGCAGCGTGTGGCTTTGTGAGGTCCACCATAGATCCCAACGTGTGGCGTGCGCAGCCATAGGTCGAGGAGTACGGAGCAGCAGGGGGCATATGGGCCACCCACAGGGCGCGCCCATGAGACGCACGACTGCGCAGCGCCCACTGGCCGGTCGCATTTCACCGGGGAACACGCCGAACGGCCAAGAGGAGGCGGCAGAAGGCACCACTTTGGTCCGCCCTCAGCAGGCGGACAGCAGACTGCGAGCGGTTGCGGTCTGGGGCACCCAGAGAGCCCCACACAACAGGCGACAAGTGCTAGCGCCAGAGGCTGGCACAATGTGTCATGGGTGCGCGGTGACCGAGGTCGTGTAATCGCCCACTCTGGGAGGCTGTTGCCAGGGTAGGCCAGATCCGGGGACTCGAGCCCTTCTGCCAGACCCAGTATGGCCTATGATCCCGTATGCGTGCTGACCCCACTGGCCCATGCGGGTGATACCCGCTCACCCACGCACAATCGGACCCTATGGAACTCGTAGACCCCGGCAGGGCTGGCCTCCACAGGGCCTTCGAACACCGAGCACATGGTTATCTGCAGGTGGTGGGATTGTAGGAATGTTGAACCTCACAGTTTGGGCACGAGTGAATGGCGGCCTTGGCACAAAAACACCATCTGCTGCAGGGCGCGGTCGGGGTGCATGGCCTGTATGTAGTCTTGCTGTCGTGCTGAAATGGAGGAAAGGACACCATGGGCGCAATCACCAAACATTGCTGCAGTGCGGACAGAGCCGTAGATGTGCTGTATGTTAGCGAACACTGTGAATTTGCTTCAAATGATTGGGCGTCACGCACTCTCTCTCTCTCTCTCTCTCTCTCTCTCTCTCTCTCTCCCTCCCTCCCCGGCCATGTCACAACCGTTCAGGTCACATATCCATGTCTGAATGCAATCGGCTGTGGGGCCTTCAAAGGGTCACAGGCTGGCGTCCCGGAACTATGGGCCCAGGCCTTGTTTGACGTCCTGAGTGCCTGGGACTACGGCTTCAAGACCGTCATCCTGTGCCTCCCCACGTTCGGGGACGACAATGTCACTGCGTTCAAGACGGTCTTCCACCGCAAAACATCGGAGAACGGAGAGGTCGATGGGTGCCCCCCCTCGCAGGGGAGGGCAGAGTTCCATGCAACAACCCAGCACCAGGAGGGCGGTGGTGGGCTGGGGTTCCCAGAAGCCGCCCCCCGCACCCCCCACCCCACACACACCCGCCCCAGACCCCGTTAAATGATTGGACAAATTTTTCCTCTGCGACTCCGGCACAAATTTTCGTTCTTCAGCCTGCACCTCTGTCTGGTACCTCTGTCAGTTCATGATAATGGGGGATGCCATTGCATGCAGGCCACAGCTCAGTGGGCAAAATACAGGGGGGAGGGGGGCACGGGTCAGAGGCCACAGAAACTTTTTGTACCTAAAAGCGGCGTCAACCTTCCCTCCTCACTGATGAATTTCCTTTTTTTCCTACGAAAAATTGTTCTCTGGGTGGATGGATCGGATGTGGGCCCCAAACCCCCCCCCCCCCCAAGAAAGTCGTGGCCGGATTGCATGTCATGTCCAAAGCTGCGGTCTTTTTTGCCAGATTTCCGGAAAAGGCCTGAGACCGCCATTATCCAACATGGCATGGCAGCTGTTGGTGACTGGGTGAATGCATTTGGCCGTTTGTCAGTTGACAATAATAATTAGCCTCTGAAATTTCAGATGAGGAGCAGGGGGGGGGGGGCGGGGGAGCAGGCGGGCGCCCCCCCTCCCTCGATTCCCAAAGCCAGGCTCAAGATCAGGTGTGCTGGCGGTTCGCACCCCGGTAGCCGTCACCAGAGCGGAGGCAGTGAAGGGACTCTCTCAAGCGGAGCCGGGTGCGGGGAGCCCAACCCTCGACAAGGTCTGGGGCCATGTGATGCGCGCGCATGCACGGCAGCACAGGTCTCAGCCCTCTGGTGGCCACCCCTGAAAGGGGTGGGCGTCAGGTGTGGGGGAAATGGACCAAAAGGAATGGGCTGAGCCCTCGGTCCTGAAGCTCTCAGTGGAACGAGATCACGTGGGTCAGGGGCCATAGCGCAGCCCGCCTGACCAGGGGATCCCGGGTTTGAGTCCCGGAGCGGGGCACGGGTATCACCTCTTCGCCATCTTCGGCGCTCTCCGAGGGGACGCCGCTGAGTCGCATGGGACTACCGGCGGTTGGTTGGTGCCGGAGAATGCCTGGGTATTCGACCTCAAACGCTGTCCGCGGGCCCTCAGGGCCCAGGCACTGCACATGGACCGGGAGGCTGTGGCAGGTTCCGGTCTGCGCCAGAGTGTCGACCCCCCCCCCACCCCCCGTTCAGAGGGACGTGGTGGTGGGTCGGGTGTGGCCTGCTTGCCCGGGCCAAGTGGGCCTTTGATCGTTTTGTTGGGGAAAGTGAAAGGGACTCAGCCCCCCCCCCCCCCCCCCCGAAGCCATCCCCCCCCCCTCCCCACAATAAAACAGTGACGGCAGAACGTGGACAGTTGATGGAGCAGAGTACAGGTGAGCACAGGCGCCGCGATCTGAACCCACGGTAGATATCCTGATCCTGCTTTGATGGGGTGCAAAGGCTCTGGCGGGACTGAGCACCTTCAGTTCGAGAACCCTGAAGCCCTGCTGTGGTGCCGCTCCATGCTTTGAATGTGTCGTGCAGCCCTTCCCCGCACAGGGGTTGGGGTGGTGATGTTGTGGCAGCACAGCCAGGGTGGGATGCGAAAGGACGTTGTCAGCGGATTGCATCGCCAAGGGCCGCCCTGGCCCTATCGAAAGGCAACAAATCACAGTTTGCAGTGCAACCAGGGCGCTACGCAGGGCATAGGGCGACAGCGTCGCACATTCCAAGAAAGTTATGCCGGAACGTTCTACAGTGTTGCATGCAACCCCCGACAACAACAACAACAACACCAAGGGGTATGATGCCAAGCAACCACTCTGTACATCCCCATGGGTGCTAGAGTACTCGCATGGCCACCAAATGATGACCCGAGCCCATAAAAGAGCCCGTAGAAGAATGATGATCTACACCCAAAAGCCAAATCACCTCGAAGAGAGGATTATAGATCAAGTGTGGGCGCGGACGCCATACAGCCCCGCTTTTTGGGGGTCGTTCGCGTAGCATACCCCAAGGCATGATATTGGATGTCTAACCTCTTGTAAAATCATTATTTTTCTCGACAAATGATTCCCCAATGGATTTTTTTTTTGAGCCCTCTATCCCCCTGAAACCGGATACCACATTTTAGGGGGGTGGGGATCCTCCTGACAGGGCTAAGCAGACCCTAGTGGTGAGTGCCATACTTCGCTTGAGCGAACCGGCGGGGGGTAATCGCCGAGACCACCACCGGGGGCCTGCAGCGCGGGCGCCACACCACGGGCTGGGGTCTGAGCGAAGGTTAATGCCGTATGGATCCTTAATGTCTTGACCACCACAACCCGCCGCCATGGAGAAACAGAAATGGTGGGGTCAAGACAGCGGCTTGGCGGACCTTCATGAGAAGAAGGAGAAGACCGACACTGCATCATGCGGTGAAGGATAAACGGGTGACTGTCCTGGGCCCCGTAAAGCAACCAGAGATGGACTTTATGTCACACAGGGGGGTGGGGAGTCAAACGTTTGCGCTTTGAAGGATTTGAACCAGGGCCGGGTAAAACAGAATGGCTCGTTGATGAATCTGTACCGACGGTTGCCGGCCAGGATACCAACCAGCGCCAGGCAGGCCGTCCGGCGAGTGTTTTACCGCTCGACCACTGGTTGCTGCATACAGATCAGTCCCCACTGCTTGTACCTGTTGGCTGCCACCAAAAAAGCCAAATTGTGTTTTTCCGCCTGCCTGTTTGCCTGCCTGCTTGCCTGACTGACTGCCTGACTGACTGCTGGACTGACTGACTGATTGGCTGACTGTCAGCCTAACTGACTGATGCTAGTCACTTCGAGGTGCCTTGCCTAAGGCAATAGAATTTCCATGCTAGCAATGAGGGAAGGGAAGGACCAGCAAAGCAAGGGGACAAGGTGGTGACAGGCCAATGTAACCCCCCCCCCCCCCGGCTCCCCAAAACGGGGCCCGATTTCCCCGACTCACCCCAATTTGTTAGCCCGATTCAGTGGGTTGCAGGATCGAACACGAGAAGTCGGCATTTTACCCGGGCGGGCGAGAGGCGCAGCATACACGCCGCGCCCCCAGCCATGCCAAGCAAGGCAAACACTGGTGCCAGAACATCCCGGCACATAAGGCTGGGCACCTTCCTCAGTCACCAGCAATGACACCCCTACCCGATTTCCGGAGGGCAAGGGGAACAAGAGCACAGACAAGGCAGAACAATGTAAGGGCGGTCACGCTTTGCACTGAAGCGCGAAGCAAGTCGTGAGGCAGGTGTGGCTGGGGCCAAAGGTGGCGGTCCACATCCAACAAATTGCAGCCCCGCTCTCGCCTTGCGATCCTCTGCTTTCCCCCCACGACATTCCGCATCCCACTGCAAACTGAAATGCCCTCCAAGGGTTGGGTTGGGATGGGGACGTGCCCCTGCACTGCCTTGTGCCCTCTAGACCCTCCGGAGCCCGGTGCTGCTTGTGGAGGACAAGAGCATGGTGGCCATGGTGGATTTCATTGCCCGCAGCAGTGAGCGTGCGGGGCTGCTCAACCCCTCGGACTGGCAGGCCCTGCGCCATGGCTTTGTAGGTGTGGAAGGCGCGCGGGCAGCCGGGCTCACACTTGCATTGCCTCTTGTCCTTTGAATCCCCTGACCCCCTCATCCCCATGGCTGGGCACAAGCAGCCGGACGGTCAACAGGATGCCCCAATGTTCCTCCTTCAGCTTTGATTTCCTCAACACATTCTGAGCACTCTGAGGACATCAGTGGTGCAAAAAACGGGGGCGGGGATGAGGGGTCAGATCAGTAGCCCCCCCTCTCGTGGGTGTATCATGTACCTTTTTGCTTCATCTGAACCCCAATGAGGTGCAATGACCCCCTATGACCCCCCAATACCCCCCCCCCCCCCATGACTCCACCATGACCCCCTAGTGACCCAGTGAGGGAAGGGGGTGAATGTCCGGGGGAAACTGCGATTTAGCAGCAGATACCCCTGCCTAATGTGTCCTAATCCTTAAAAACTAGGGTATTAATTATGTCCCAATTCAGAAACCTCCCTTTGTTTCATCCAAGGTTGCTTGCTTAAACAGAGTTTGAGAAACCCATTGCTGGATGTTTGCTGATGTGCACCCATTTTTTTGGCCACATTTTTGGGTTATTTTTTTTTCCAATGTAGACCCAATTGACAAGAAAATTTAGTTCAGGGTAAACAACATACGTGGAGAAAGCAACGGTGGCTGACGGGCAAACACTCATGTCGGTGCAATCAAATATGTCCCAACCCTTAAAACTTGGCATTAAATTGCGTCCCAATCTTCAGACACAATGAATGTTTTTATAATTTCTAGGGTGGCTTTTTTTTTCACCCCCCTCCCAAGTAGGCGGACTGAGAAAGCAGCTGGCATTTTACCAGGCCTAGCGGGCAACAGGCTATCTAGTGAGTGTACCATGGGACCGAGGATAGACCGGGGTAGGACTAGCCAAAAGGGCAAGCACGGGCACAATGCTGCGGGTGCCGGATTCAAGGCGAGTCTTGTGTGGAAGCATCGCCACCGATGAGGTGTCCTAGAGCACCACATGGGGGAGCGTTAATGCGCCGGGCACGCGCTAGGCATCTTTTTGGGCCATTTTTGATATAGGGTCCTAATCCACGCTTTTTGCAAGGCCCATTTCCGGTTTGGGATATGGACCGGCCCCTTTCCAGTTGGGGATATGGAGTGGCCCATTTCCGGTTGGAGATATGGACTGGCCCCTGCTTTTACTTTCATTGGAAGAAAGAATGGAATTTTTGGCCCTGCTTTTACTTTCATTAGAAGGAAGAATGGAATTTTGACGGCCTAGCAACAATCGTACAATGATGTGCATGGGTGGTATAGGGCATGCATTGAGCATTTGTTTGGACAGTTGTGGCACATCTAGTGTGGCGGGCTTGACAAGTTGCACCACTCCATGCGTGTTTTGTTGCATTTCATGCAATTTTGCATTCAGAGGCAGGTCCGTCACCCTCGTTATGGACCATGGGACCATGTCCCGCCTCATGTGTGGACTGGTAAACGCAATACGGCCGCCATGCAAGATGATGGAGTGGATGAGGCAGATGTGTGTGCCTTGTGTTGTCGGAAGCGCTCCACCATCACTGCTTGTGGTGAGTGCAAGGAGCATTATTGTGATGAATGTATTGATGCCCACATTTGTGGGGAACAAATTGTTTATTAGCCAATACATGAGTAATACACATTGATGTTGAAATTCTCCGTTTCACTTTTCAGTTTCAGTTTTTTGTTTTGTAGGGAAGGTTTGCGGTCCACTTTGGTCGACTTGGGGGGCTCCTCTAGGGGAGGGTAAATCCAGGGTGACAGGCAGGATCGTTAATACAAAAGTAGCGCGCCGGGCGTGCAGCGGGCAAACACCCCCCCCCCCCCTTGGCCCTGTGCCACAAGGGTGTTCAGGTTCCTTCCTCGGGTCAAGCGGACTGCAGCTACATCCGGGGGCTGGGTGAGCAGGTCACGGGGTTGAGGCAGAGCGCGGCGGGGATGGGCCTGAGTGGTAGCATGCGGCTGGGAGCGCACCAGAAGCGGTACATGGGGCCTCCTTTGGTTGAGTCTGCCTGGGGAAGGGGGGGGGGGGCTCTGCTGGCAGAGAGGATGACTCAGCTCTGCGTGGCACATAATCCAATGGGCCAACACTGCCACACACTACTCAGCGTGGATCTTGGCACTGTATATGCGGGTTGAGGGAGGAGCTAGGGTGGGAAGAGTACGTACGTGCCCCAAAACAGCGCCCAGGACACTGTGGAACAGTCCGGGTGCATTCAGCCCCCTCTCTGTGCGTTTGGCCTGTCACAGCACAGTCCAGGGGCATTCTGCACAGTCAGGGTGCATTGCGGTTAGAGGGTAACTGATGGCAGTTGCAGGGTAATTCGGCCCGTCCCCGGGGGCGATCCTGAATGCAAAGCAAACCACTGCGAAAGTTCTCAACGACCACAGCCATTGCAGGTTTCTTTTGAATGGGTACTGCACCCTCTCGTGGTGCCCTCCGCGAGCCACTAGCTCATGAGCCCTTCCCTGCAGGTCAGCTGCCGCGTGTGTGTGCCACGTGCCGTGCTCCAATATTTCTTGTGCCCAGGCGTTCTGTTCACACCCTACCTGGAGAGGCGCCGCCTGGTCCACTACAATACATGTGACGTCATGCCGACAACCCTTCTCAGCTTTGCATGCCCCGTGTTTTTCTTGCGACTGATGTGGGCTCATGTGAAGTCCCCCCCTTTAGTCTCTCTCTCTCTCATAGGAAGGCCTCACCCTGGTCCAACCGCCGTCACAGTGGCCCTGCAAACCGACCGCCCCCTCCCTCCCCATGTGACTCAAGTTGTGAGATACTTCCCCTCCAGGGCGGACCTTAGGGGCGGCACCGTGACGTCGCGCACTCCTGATGACCAGCACTCTCGAATACGACAACCGCATGACCCCTGCACAGCACCCCTGTGCTCACTGTTTTCCTTCCTTTTTGCCGTGCGTGTGGTGACCCTGGTGCTCTCGGCTCTGAGTCGCCCTGAGTAGCCCCCGCCTACGGGGCGCACCTTTGCCCTCCGTGGGATCCCGGGTGCTGCACGCTGTGGTACGGCGTCCTCATGCACCACAGGCATGTACTGGGACGGGGGTCACATTGCACTGGAGGAGATCCTCGCGATGCAGACCACGCTGCTGCTGCAGCACGTGGGGCTCAACCCACAGCTGTACGCGGACCCGGGGCGGAGAGTCGGCATGGCGCTGCCCGAGCCGCTGCGGAGTTTATGTGGATGACTGCCGCTGGGTGGAGACGTAGAGGGGGTCCCCCCGAGCAGCCGGGAGGCAGCAGCGAACCGTTGTTGAATGCCGTCATGGCAGGCCTGTCCGGCGTGTGGACGGACGATGCGCTGTGAGAAGGCTCAAGGGGTGCGCCACGTTTAGGTTGGTGTGTTTGGTGCCGAGTGGGCGGCAACCGAGATGACCCCCCACCCATATTCGCGTCTTTGTCCCCGTTTCTGGTCAAGATGCAGACAATTTTGGTGAGCACCCTGCGGCGTGCGGGGTCAACGAGGATACCCCAGCGCCCGGCGCGACTTATGAAGGGCGCGGGGTGTGGATATGAAGGGGGGCTACCCATTGCAGCCCAAGTCATCCCTTGGCTTTGTGCTCCTGCACCATCGACCGGATCACTGCTCTTGAAGACCGTCCGCCCACTGAGCTACGGGAGTGCCCCCGGGAGACATGCGGTGGGTTGGGAGCAGTCGGCCCGGAGCTGTGGTGACAGAGGTTTGTGGAAAGGCGTGATTTCCCGTTTTTTTCAGGGAACATTTCGGGATCCGTTGACGGCCGGGTGCCGGCGGTTGGCGGTTTCCTACGGTGCTCCTGAAAGGCATTTGGTGGTTATTCGGTGGTGACATGACCGCGGTGGCGCCCTGCCGCGGTGCCCGACCGTTGTGCCGAACGTAGTTGCACGTCAGGTGTAGCGGGCCGCATGCTGCAAAGGAGGGATGGCAGGGGTCCCTTCGCTTGGCAACAATCGTAGGCCAATGAGGGCCGTTTTCGGGCCACCCGACGGTGGTTGGACTCGACGTTTTCCGACGAAAGAAGAATCCCGTTCACTGCAGACCCCGTTCATTTGTCTCGCATCAAGCCGGAGACATGACCAGACATCCAAGTAGACAATCCATCAGTGCCAACCATGCAAAGTCGACCATTTCATACTATGACCAATTTCTGGGAACCATACATAATTTGTTCGCTCATTTTTAAGAAATTGTACAGAATTTCTTGCCGCGGAATTTGTAGATTTACAATTTGTTAGACATGGATTAACCCCATCTTCGGTAGGCTGCTTCATAACATTGCTTCTCAACCTCAAGTGCAATGGATTGAGAATATGGTCCAGCTTACCCCATCCACTGAGATCTGCCCTGGAAGCACCGCTCAGGCATACTGCACATGATGCCCTTGGTATTGGAATCCGCACGGGTGCGCCTCCCTGACACAGGCCGTGATCCTCGGAGGTTCGCCCTCGGATGCTGCCTGCAGAGGCGCCGTGCCTGCTGCTGTTTGCACGAGCACGGCCCAACCGCGACTTTGGTGGTCGACCGTGTAGGGCGACATGCGTGCGACCATGTAGCGGGAAAGGGGGGCTGGGTCATGCATGTGAGGGTTGCCCTACCAAGCCCTCAGCCTCCACCACACCCCTACCACACCCCTACCACAGCCCCTACCACAGCCCCTACCACAGCCACTACCACAGCCCCTACCACAGCCTCTCCCAAGCTTTGTGCTGATAAACTTGTGCTTGAGACTGCAACCCACTTCTACTTTTTCATTTTTGATCCACTCCACCGTTGCTATACCCTGCGAGGCTATCATGTTCATCCGGTTCACTGGTGAGCCTGTGCCTGCCGCCATCGCTGTTTCCTGGGTTTTGTTCAAACCCAACAAACCGCGTTATTCCATTCTTTCACCCACCAACAATGTATATATGTTTCTGGCCTCCCGTATCATATCCCCCCCCTCTCCTGGTCTAAGCATCGCGGTGCCTTGACTGCTGTGCTGTGCCGTTGCTTCCACAACCACCACCAGATGCCTTGGAGATTCCACTTGTTCCGGTTTCCCATGTCAGGGGCAGGCCAAGGAGGCCACTGCCGGGAAGGTATTGCAAAGCAATGCCAGGGCGAACCCGAGACCAAGTCACGCAGGATCCCTGTCCTCTCCACTGTGCCATGGAGTGTGGCATGCGGCTGCCAGTGAGTGGCGCAGCGAGAGTGCACAGCCCTGGCCGGGCATTTTGGGAGCAAACCTGAGCGCCAAGCGATGTCACCTCCGGCTCGGTCGGCGCCCAGGGTAGGTCTTCCACATGCCGTCCAGTGGGAACACTCTTAGCCCCGTCGGCTATGCTTCTTAATGTGCATTCATTCCCTGTGTTGATGCCTGTTCGTTCGTTGACCCCCTACTAATGTCTATCTGGCCTTCTTTGTCATAGCTCTGCCCCCCCCCCCCCCATCTGGTCTAAAGACCGCGTTGTCGAAGCCCTCCCGTTGAGGCGGTAATTTTCGGGACCCCAATGCGGTCCCAGCCGTAGCCGTGTGGGGCAGAGTTTGTCTGGGATTCTCTCACGTGGCAGGCGGTTGACAATTGGTTTCTGCATCTATGAGCTCTTCAACATGGATCCCTTCCCCCGTGCGTTTTATCACCCCTTTCCTGCTCGAGGCTGGGAAGCATGCCTTGTTCACTACCTTGTCGAAGCGCGACCCCTTGGAAGGACCGTGATGGCCTCCAGTGAAATTGTGACAACTCAAGCGTGACCCCCATAGCTTTCTGTACCCCCACTGCATTTGCAGTTTCACTTTGAGTACAGACCAAATGTCTGGTAGCTTGACCTTCTGCAGCTGGCCCGCTTCACCTTCGATGCCGCACTAAGGCTGCGCGTATCAATGACGAGTAGTGAATCAGCTTTTCTGCAGCCTGCTTGGGATTAGGGCTTGGGAGCTGAAGCGCTTTCGGTTTGTCATTTCGTCATCATCTCCGCCACCAAGGCCTCGCCGTTTGCTCCGTTGATTTTGGTGATTTCGGCCATGCCAGTGGAAGGAGTGGGAGGCGGGGGGGGGGGGGGGTTGCACCTGCTTTGGGTCGAAGTGCGAGGTCCCTGCCTGATCATCGTTTGCCTGATTGCCTGACTGCCGTGCTTGCGCAAGGCTCTAGGCGCCTGGATGGGGGAGGGGGTTCTGAGCATGATCTGTGTGGCAGGAGATGTCCTCCTCCGCCCTGTCTCGATGCCTAGCGCCTGAAAGGGCAGGCACGGGACCATTCGACGAAGCGCAGTGGCAACGCCTGCGGCATTCAACGTCCTGCAGCGCAATGGGTGTTCATCAGGAATAGGGTGGCACCAGTTGTGCACATGCGTGCAGTCGGTTCCCACCATAGAGGCCCGCAGCAAAGGTCCCATAGGGGGCGCCCTTAGCGCAGTGCAACTATTTGGGCGTCTAGCCGTACTGGGGACCCATACTTTGTGACACTAGGGGCATCATTGTTGCCCCTAGCATAGGTTTTGATGCTTCTTCCACATGGGGCATACGGCATTTTTGGATTTTCACCCATTTTCACCCATTTCCACCCCTTTTACACAATTTTTTTTGCTCATCTTCACCATGGACCCCCACACTTTGGTGTGGGCCCGTGAGTTGGGGTGATGGACTCTCACGCTTTGGCGTGGCCCCTCGAGTTGACGTGACGGACTGCTTGGTTTTTGCCTGGCCACACTTGAATGCCCTATGCGAGGCCGCATTCCTGCTGATGAGGAAGCGTGGTTGGACCACAAGTTGAAAACAGAGGTTGACATGGATTCCCTCCTGCAAGAGACTTTGCCCCCCGGTCCAGTTGAGGATGAGGTGGACACATACGCGGCTTTGGGACTAGCTGGTAGAGTGAGTGAGCTTTCAATTGACAAAGAAGAGGATATGTGCGTGGTTTTCCATTTTGCATGATGTCTTATATAAGGGAAGGTAGCTTGCATTTGTCTTGAGCTGGGGTAGTTTGAGTGACTTAAATTTAGGGGCATTTGGGTAGCTAGGGTGGCCTAATTTTGAGGGTGTTTGAATTTTGGGGGTTCTTCATAGGGGAATCTAGTCTAAAAGTAGCACACAGTGCGCGCGACATGTGCGCGCAAGGGCTCGCCCATAGGCTCGGTTTCTTGCTTCAATGTGTGGGGTATTCGGTTACCCCCCCCCCCCCTACCGCATCGGGGGTGTGCAGTTTGCAACACTGAATTTTCCCCAATCAGCATGCCCTCCCCTCAGAGGACGGGCTAGGGTGCAAAATTACTAATGAAGTTGTCCCGTAACGCCCCGGCAGCCCAGGTACCTGCCTCGAGGCCCCTCTTTCTTTCCACCCAACCCTAGCCTCCCCCGAGGTCCTCATCCAGATCTCCTGCCTGGCCACGCCCCCCAGCTGGGCCCTCAGCCCCCACCATGTTCCTGTGACTGCCATGGTGCCCAGTTCCGAAGTACGATCCGTGTGCGTGGCTCCCTTGCTCTGCTGAATGACTGGAACTGACTGTACAACATCTGGGGATGTATTCATGGCTTGATATCCACGTTTGTCCCTCTGTTGGTGTCCCCTCAAATGTCGGGCCGTGCGGCCGTCCAACAAAAAAAAAAGGGGGGGGGGCACTCTGACCCGTTCTGCGCCCCCCGTTCTGCCTCCCCTCCTCCCTCCTCTGGAGGGCGGGTCGACCAGTGGAGGCAGAACCATCCTTGTTGCAGCCTTTCCGGCCTTTCCAATGTACACCATTTTCAAAGCCTCACCGCCTGAAACACTGTGTTCCATGGCATCGACACAGTACCCCAAACAGCACATCTGCCAAGAAACAGTGTATCTCGCCACGATTATTCCTAAGCCCTCGGGGTGGTCTGCATTTGGCTTTGTTCATGCATGCAGTAGAGTCATGACTTTGTGCTCTCAGACAGTATGTTGTCACTCAGGGCGCTGAGCCCTCGCTTCTCATGCGCGACCCCTGTTCAACAGAACGTCTCTGCATCTACTCCTTCGCGTGCGGACTGCTGCACCTGTTTTAAATCCCATCATTTGTGTCCCCATTCCATCCATGAAATCTCCTTCACAGAGGCCCCGTGAAGAATCGTGGTGAAGGAGCCCTAAAAAAGAACCCCCACGAAAGACCCCCGGAAGGAGTCTCTCAAATACCCCACCCCCTCATGCTTCCACCGCATCCTGTAGCAGCTAGAAGATTTTGACACTTTTGCGAGCAAGTATGGTTCCAGGATAGCTGTTAATAGCACAACAACTTGCGTTAGCATTCCAAACAATCCAGTATTTTCCCCCGAAAAATCCGTTTTTTTTAACCCCTATTTGACCTTTTTCTCGTCCCAAAATGGCCCTTTTCTTTGGCGGCTAGTTTCATGGGGGTTAGAAGACACCATTAGGTCCTTACACAAACAGAGGAATTCAGGGGTACAACAGTCACAACAAAACATTGCCAAATTTAGTCACAGTTGTGCCTCCTTTTTCATAAATTGGTTGTATTTTGATCTGTTTGGCCGTCAATTTAACACATACAAATCACCTCGACGCAGGCGCGAGCGTCATATACCCCCCCTTTTTTGGGGTCGTTCGCCTAGCATACCCCAATGTGAGGTTTCTAACGTCTAACCCCTTGTAAAATCATTATTTTAGGACCAAAAAACATCCTCCAATGATTTTTTTTGAATTTTGACCCCGTACCCCCCCCCCCACACCTGGGTACCCCCTTTTTTGGGGGGGGTCAAAACTTCTTTGCGTATTGTGGCCGCTGTGTGTGGATTTGGACCTGGGGCCTACAGAACCTTTTTCTTGTGTATGGACCCCCTAACCCATGGCGGGGGTCCCGGGTCCCAATTCCAAGCACCCCTAGTCGCCCCCCCCCCCCCCCCCATATGGCCCCTTGGCAGTGAGGACTTTGCCGTTTTCACATTGGATAGGCTGTTTAGTGGCACGTGAGAGTTTTTTGAAATTCGATTTTTCATGAAACCCTTCCGTTGCCCCTAGCCCCTAGGATGGGTTTGGGTGATCATTTGGTGACAATACGGGTACTTGAGCACCCATGGGGACCCACGTAGTGGCCGCTGGGCCAATGTAGCCCGTGCCATGGGAAACACAGGGGTTGGCGCCGCAAACAGGCTCCCTAGCACTCTGTCGGGTGCGCCCGGGGCTGGTTGTGGTGGTGATTGCGGCGGTCTCAGCAACAGTGGGCTTCTCCCTAGGATGGGCCCGGGAACTGGTCCCTCTATGCGGCAGGAGGGTGTCTATACGCCCACAGCCCACAAAGGCGCCCCGCGGCGAGGTGACGGCCCTGAGTCCCTCTCGGGGGGGGGGGGGGGATCACCCCCGAGCGGTGACAGGGGGCCCCAATCCGGGGTGGGGTGGTGGCGGGATGGCATGGAACCCAGCCGCCGCGGCGCTGCGGCTGTCCCTCGCGCTGCGCGTGGCCAGGGGTGTGTCAAGGAGCCCCCCCCCTCCCCCCCCCGAGGGAGAGACGGCCGCCGGCAGGCCCCACGCCGTGCCGGTGGACTGGTGGGGCCGGGTGTGGGAAAATGACCCCGCCCGCCCGCCCCCCCCCCCCCCCGACCCCGACCCCTCGGCAACTTGGCGGGAGGTGGCCGTCGAGGTACACGCCCTCCTCCCCCGGCTCACCGACGTCTGGTGGGCCGCCCTGCCGGAGCCGGGGCAGGTCGGGGCCACCGCTCGGTGGCCAGACATCCTCCGCCGCGTTCCCCCTGCCTTCCGGCGCCCAGCTTGGGCCGGTGACCTCCGCCGACCACCTGGCCTCGGTGCAGCGTGCCCGTGTGGCCCAGGAGCGACGGTTGACCTGCAGCCATGCGATGCTGCCCCTCCTCTGACCCCTCCCCTTGCGCCCTCTGACCGCCTGCAGTTGAGTTCGTGGGTGGGCCGGGCACTCCTCCCCATTCCACCCCCCCCCCCCCCCCCCGCTGGGGCGGCCGTGGCTCAGCCCCTTCCCCCCCGCTTGATGGGATGGCGATGGGACCTCCCTCTCCTCCCGCTGCTGCGCTGCGGGGACGTGCACCCCCACCCGGGGCCATTGCGCGTGGCGCAGGCCAACCTCACGTCCCTCCGCATGCACTGGCACACGGTCGCCGAGTGGCTGGTGGACGTGGTGCTGCTCTCTGAGACCCGCCTCATGGCGGTCGCGCAGCGGGTGATGCGCGCCCAAGCCGGGGCCTCGGGGTGGCAAGCATTCCTGGGCGCCCCCCGGGAATCCTTGGGGGGGGGGGGCATCTGGGATGCAACGGCTGGGGGGAGGGGATCAGGGTGCCCCAGGGCATTACCGCGAGACACCTCCTCCCCCGCAAAGGGGCGCCCCGGAACGAGGTAGACTCCCTCACCCGGGCCCTGTGGCACTCCATCAGATGGTGCCATGTCCTGGTGGGTCTGGGGCGGGGATCGGAATCCCTGCATGTCCACGCGGCCTACGGCGTCTCGTCTCAACCGGCCCTCAACCGGGCCTTCTGGAACCAGGCCACACAGTACGTGGCGCGCCACGGGCAGCCCCCTAGCTGGCGGGGGGGGCGCCTAAACTTCAACCTCGTCCACCTGCTAGGGCCCCCCCCATCCGTCCTGGCTCCCACCTGGTGCGCCGGCTGGTGGACGCGGACCTTGAACTGGCATCCGCCTTCGGGCGGGACCCCCTCTGCTCGTACCAGGGCCCGGGGGGTATGCGCCCCTCGCGCATCGATGGGTTGCTGGTTGACACGCGGCCGGCGGCGCTGCTCCACGCAGCGGAACTGCTCCCGCGCGGGGCCATCCCTGGCCACATCTTGGTGCGATACGACTTGCACCTGAAGGGTGCGTCTCAGCGGGTGTTGAAGTTCATCCGCCCCAAGCCCGTTGAGCTGGCGCCGCGGGAGGAACATGAGAGCCAGAGCGCTGCCCACGCCCGCTGCACCCCGCTCGGCGTGGCGCCCATGTCGTGCGCCATCAGCTCCAATCAGTGGAGGACCTCCCGGAGGGGGCCCTGGGCCGCCTGGATGTGCGCCAAGGGGCAGGTGAGCAGCCCTCCGGTGTCCCTGCACTGCTTTGGGCAGAGGCGCACCTCAGGTAGCAGCTGGTCGGTCTCCCTGCCCCGGGGTAGGTGCGGAGGGGCCAGCGGCAAGGCGGCCCCCGCCGGGAGGGAGTCTGGGGCAACGTCCGGGCAGGCCAGGGCGAGGAGGGTTTCCTCTGCCGCCGTGGTCCAAAACGCCCAAGCGTGGTCCACGTCACCCGTGGATAGGGCTGCTCACCAGCCGGCCTCCAGGGGGTCAAGGAGGCGATGCACGAGGAGGAGCCCGCCACCTTGACAAATTCCACGCTCTGGGCCCAGAGTATGCCGGCCTGGAACCAGGCGGCACGCACGACCGATTGGTGCCGCCGGAGTCGCTGCGCCGCCTCCGCACGACGCTGGTGGGTAAGGCTTGGGCTACGTTGCGGGCGGAGGACCAAGGCCGCCTGCGCGCCTGGGGCGCCTGGTTGGAGGAGGCCCGGATCTCCGACCGGGGGGCGGTGTACCAGTGGCTCAAGGATGAGTACTACGCCCCGCCGGTCACCTTCCTCTCCAGGCCGGATGGCATGGGCACGGCCGACCTGGCGGAGATGGCTGGCCTCTCGCAGGACACCTGGCGCCCGGTAAACCGCAAGTATGCGGCGGACGCCAAGCCGGATCCCACGTCCTTCCTCCGCCGGTATGGGCACCATGTCCGGCGAGTCCCCATGATTCCCTCGCGGCTAGAATGCCCCCGCCTACGCAAGGGGCTCTCCCGCATGAAGCCCTCGGCCCTGGGGCTGGACGGGTGGAGCCTGGCCGACCTCCGCTCCCTCCCAGACAAGCTGCTGCGCTGGCTGGCAGACCTCTTGCGGGAGGTAGAGTGTCTGCGCAGGTGGCCGACCCGCCTGGCCGAGGGCTACACTGCCCTCATCCCCAAGGAAGGCCCGCCGGGACCCCTGAACACCCGCCCGCTCAGGGTCCTGTCCATGGTCTACAGGCTGTGGGCGGGCGTGCGCTTGGCGGATGCCATTGCGTGGCAGCAGTCCTGGGCCCACGCGGCGGCCTTTGGCTTCCGCCCAGCCAGGAGCGCCCTAGACGGGGCGGCGGTAACACAGGTCCTTTTAGAGATGTGTCGCCTCCGGGGGTGGGCTGTATGATAGAGCCTTCCAATCCACCTCACGAGCGATCCGCCACTCGCACGCGACGTTGGTGTGCTCACGCCTCAATAAGGCATATGCCTCGGCTAGTGCCCAAAAACGCCAATTTTTTCCCAATGGCCGGCCCTCTGCACGGAACGTCACCTGACACGCCTATGGGTCCACTGGATTACTGCAACAGATCACTGGCCGGAGGTGGCATGGAGGGAGAAAGGCCGTCACGTGGCCGACGAAACAACGGCACTTACGGTCCTGCAACTGAAGCGCCGCCGCTCATTGTTTCCAGACTCCCGATCTGGCGAACGCTAGAGGCGCCTCCCCCAGAGTCCCAACGTGGTCCAGCTGACTGGTTCCCTCGACAGAGCCCATGAGGACGCCCCGTTTATTCAGCTCACGGGGTCCCCAATCAAGGAACTCCACCCCCTTACTGTCGCTTACCTGTAGCCCAGATGGAAGAGTCTGTAGATTCTGCACTCTGAGCTTCTTGCTTTCTCTACTCCTGCCTGTTCAATCAGTTCTTACATTACAAGTGTTGACCTTCGTGGTCGTGGCAGGCCCGACCTCCTGCATCGAGTGTACAGTGCAATCAGGGTACGCACCCCCATTGGACTCTCCCTTGTGGAGAAGTGCCTGACCCGCATCCCATCCAGTGGCCAAGCAACCCTTACCGTACATACTTCCTAGGCCCAGCCGCCTATGTACACTGTCTGCCTTGATGGCCGACCTATTCAGTATCAGAACTCAAAAAAACAAAAAAAGAAAGTTCATCCATCCCGTCGCGATTGGGATGGTCTTTCAGTGCACCCCGTTGTTTTGTTGGAGCAACAATGCCCCATGTGTGCCGGTGGGCCTGCAAGGGGCTGGGTCCGGACAGTGACAGAACCAATACAATAGGTAGGCCACATTGGGCACATTGAGCTCAGGAGCAAGCAGAATAGAACACAGCAGATGACTGCTCTTAACAAGGCAATGGAGAATTCTAGGAGATTTTTTATAGGTTGCAATGGACAACGTGGAAGGCTCCTACTAGAGGGTGAAGGGGCTGCCAATGGCATGGAGTTGCCTGCGGTGTAGGAGTAGGTGTAGGGGGGAACGTTAGCGCGCCGGGCGCACGCCGGGCATCTTTTGTGACCCGGGCCCCACTGGTGGACTGTTGCCGTTGATATGTTGGGCAACATTATATGGATTTGCCCCTTGGCCCCCGGGACATCAGCAGATGTTTTGATTTGGGATGGGTATGGACCTTCTCGTACCCGAGGTGATTTCTTTGATTTCGAAGTTGGGGGCCATGATGGTGCTTATAAAGGCCAGATTCATGTCATTGTGCCATTCATTGGAAGAAAGAATGGCACTTTGACAGCCCGCCAACAATGTTACAATGACGTGCACGGGTGGTATGGGGCACGCATTGAGCAGTTGTTTGCTCGGTTGTGGCACGCAAGATGAGGCAGAGGATGAGGCAGAAGTGTGTGTGTTGTGTTGCCAGAAGCGCTCCACCGTCGCAGTTTATGATGAGTGTAAGGAGCACTATTGTACTGAATGTATTGACACCCACACTTGTGGGACCAATGTTGTTTGTTAAGTACAATACAGATGACAGTTGGAGTTGCTGAATTCACAGATATTGCTTTATTATGCAACGCGCTTTGTAGGGAAGGTGTGCAGTGCAACGTGGTCTACTTGGGGAGCTTCTCCATGAGAGGGTAAATCTGGGGTTGAAGTCGGGATAGTTAATAGAAAAGTAGCGCGCCGGGCAAACATTCCCCCTAGGTGTTGCTGCGGTGCAGGTCATGATGAGTTTGAGATAACCCTAACGTAGGTGCTGAGTGTGGTGGACATCTGTTTGCTTCAGCAAATCACATGATCGGTCTAGACGCCGAGAGCTGAGAGCGATGCTGATTCTTCCGTTCAGGTCTTGTTTGATGCCATATGCAGTGCAGCACTGCACCATAAGCCCCATGCAGTGCACGTGCTGCACCACTGTGCCATGGAACCTCTTCCAGCCACTACTCTGCCCCGTGTCGTATGCCGCCCCCATGCAGCCAAACAGAGGCGTGGGACTGTGTTCCACGTGCCACTGAAGCGCAAACGTGTCCGCGCCCTCCGACAAAGCACCCTCCCACGCCTCTCAGCAGGGCATACCCCTGGGCTCGTGCCCTCACGCAGGTCTCCATCTTTCACACGTTGCTATGACCGTGTGCAGTGCACCTGCAGTGCAACACTTTGATGCTTGGCTTTCTGCCCCCTTCCCCCCCCCCTTCGTGGATGCCCTTGGCATGGTGCACAAAAGGGTTTGAACTTAGCACTGAATGAGACCAGATTTTGGACTCCACCGTGCCGTCGCAGACAGTCTGCAGCCGCTGAGGCCCCTTCTTGCTGAAGGAATATGCGAATTGGAAGTTGTGCCAGTTTACACGGGGACAGGAGGCTAGTCCACTTTGCGTAGATTTCTTTGCCTGCATTTGTCCGGATTTCTCCCCACCATGGAGACCCCTTGGTTCACGCTGTAGACCCTGCGGCCTGGGCGGAATGAACCGGCGGTAGGCTTGGTGGCGGTTCAGCTCAGCCAGTTGTGTTCCGGTGGTTGGGCTTGGAGGCGGTG
Source organism: Eutreptiella sp. 'Long Island Sound 2002' (assembly GCA_964036045.1). Classification (NCBI taxonomy): domain Eukaryota; phylum Euglenozoa; class Euglenophyceae; order Eutreptiales; family Eutreptiaceae; genus Eutreptiella; species Eutreptiella sp. 'Long Island Sound 2002'. The sequence goes on from OZ038378.1 coordinate 2,136,688, forward strand.
TCGGCCACCCGAATCGGCCGGCCGAAACACCGCCCAGCGATTTGGCCGGCCAAAGCACCGCCCGGGACTTCGGCCGCCGGGCAGTTCTGACGCCCCACCCCAGCCCCCCCCCCCAACATCCCAGGTTAGGGACCCCTTTTTTTCACCCACTTTCACCCATTTTCACCCATGCTTTGCTCAAACCACGGTTTGGCTGTCCACATACAAGGCGGTGCACACACAAGGCGGTCTGTGGCCGCCGCTCTTGTTATTTAAGGGGGGTGCGGGGGCTGGCCCCCGCATTTAGCGAAGCGAGGCGTCTGTTCAGCGAAGCGAGCTAAAGGGAAGTTTTGGCTGTCCACACACAAGGTGGTGCATCCACAAGGCGGTGCATACACAAGGCGGTGCATACACAAGGTGGTGCATACACAAGGTGGTGCACACACAAGGTGGTCCGTGGCCACCGCAGGAGTCTTCTTATTTAAGAGGGGTGCGGGGGCTGGTCCCCGCCTCGAGTGAAGCGAGCCGAAGAAGGTAGGGAGGGCGGTAGGGGTGGGGGGTGAGGTTGGGGTGGGGTTAGGGGGGGAGGTGGGGGAGGGATTTTCGTGCATAATATCCATGTAGGTGGGTTTTGCTTCTGCAAGACACACATGGGTGTGGAGGGTGTATCGGAACCAGCCGGCACTTCGGCTGGCCGAAGCACCGCCCGGCGGTGTCGGCCGGATTTTCGGCCGAAATGCTTGGCGGTGGTCTCGGCCAGCCGACCCCGCCGTTGGCAACTTCACTTTCAGCCGAGCCAACACCGCCACCGAGTCTCACTGCCGTCCCATTCCGATGAGCTGACACTGCGCATACATGTAGCCACCATGCACAGTATGTAGACGCGATGCACGGCCTGTAGACACTGTGCACAGATAAGTTCACCCGGCTATAGTTGGTAGACACTATGCATAGGTGGTTTACAACATGCACATGTTGTGCACACTAGGCATTGTGCAAACATGTAGAGACTGTGCATAGTTTGTAGACGCGGTTGACAGTTGGTAGATCCTGTGCACAAAAGTGTACATCCGAGGAAAATCTGTAGACACTGTGCATAGGTGGTCTACAATGTGCACATGTTGTAGGCACTGGGCACATATTGTAGATGTGAAGAGACAATATCAAGGATGGGTCCCGAAGCACCACCCTTAGAAAAAGTTGCGTTTGTGCGTTTACTGGGATACAATCTTTAGACACTGTGCATACATGTAGACACTGTCCACAGTTGTAAGACGCATGTAAGACGCATGTAAGACGCCTACGAATGGAAGACGCCCCGCCTTACAACACTTCTCTGTCATGTGCTCAGATCGTCCAAGAGCGGCTCACCCCGGGAGGGCCCGGCAGGGGAGTCTCCACGGTGGTTGCACCCCGCAGCCTATGCGTCGTCTGAATCGGAGGGTGCGCCTCTGAGGCACGCGGCGCCGTCCCCCTATCGCCACATCCACTCCCAGAAGCGACGCAGCCGGCACAAGCACTGGCGCCCGAGGGAGCACAAGGCGGACGTATGTGGGCCAGCGATTGTGCCGGAGGCGACGGCCCCCAGCGATGAGGACAGGGCAGAAATGGTTGCCCTACCCCGCCTCTGCCTGTCCGATGCACAGTTCCTGCAGCTCCTGGAGCACGACCCCACGAAGATGTGTCCCTTCCCCATGATGCTCCCGGCCTCGCTGGAGCCCGTCCGTCGGCAGTCGCCGCCAGTGGGGAGCAGCCAATGGGTGCCCCCGCTTGCCTCTGCCTCCAGGGCAGACTTCTGCAGGTGGAGCCCTCAAGGCAGCCCCTTGTCTGAGGCGCAAGGCAGCCCCTTGGCCGCTTCCCAGAACATTCCTAGGTGCGTGTCGCGCAGCAGCCTCAGAGATGCCTCGCAAAATAACCCCCAGTCCCCTTTGCAGAACAGCCTGGAGACCTCTTCACACAACAAGATCCGGCCCGTGTCCCGAAGCCCACCCAGTTCCAGAATCAGCCACAGTTCCGCTTCCCCTCGGCGCCGACAACAGCTTCCAGTCTCCACACCTCCAGCTCCGGATCCCCATGTTCATCATGGCACCTGCATTCCACCTCCTCAAGCAGACAGTAGGTGTGAAGAGGGTACACCGAGAAAGAGAGAGAGAGTGCCAGGCCCCAAAGAACAAAGTGTTTAAATGACAACAGAAGTTTTCTATTTTCGGGCGAATTTTTCTGGCTGGGTGGAGGACGGACCCGAAGGAGGAGCAAAATGGCATTGCTGTGGGAGATCGGTCTGGATGTGCTTCCATGTAGAACGTGCAGGGCATGTGGGGTATGCTGGGCAGGTGAGGCATGCATTGCATGTGGGGCATGAAGACACGGTGTGACATGGTGATTCCTTTTTCGGACAACGGGAATGGAACTGGGACCCCCAGCTGCGCCGCATATCACTGTTGGGCACCTGACCTTTTTAGATCTGAAGCTGGCGATGAAGTGCTGCAGGATTCACAGGAGGACGATTCGGCGGAGGTGGAGGCGCCTCAAGGCTGGGTGGAGCTGGTTCGGCTCATTACTCAGCAGAAGGAAAAGCAGGCCCGATTGAAACGGGTGTGTGCGCGTGGTGTGGGGCACAATGCTCCCTTGGGAGGGAGATGATGTGGGATGTACAGGGGTGACGACATCACCTCGAAGAGAGGTTGTTAGATCAAGCGCAGGTGTGGGTGTGTACCACCCTTTTTGGGGTCATTCGCGCGGCATCACCTGATGCGTGATATCGGATGTCCAAGCCCGTGTAAAATCATCATATCGCAAAATGAGGACAGGGGGGTGCTATCCCCCTCTCGTGATAATTTGGCAGGAGAAAATAGCACCTGCAGATCCAGAGTGGAGAGCAAGCGTGCAGGAGGGGGATCTAAAGGCGGGGTGGGGTGTTCCAGGTATACGGCCATTCTAATACATCCCTGATGGAGGGGTTGAAATCCAAAAAATTCATTAGGTTATCATTTTGTCTCCCAAACTGCATATAACATACTGTCCGTCCCGCCAGCCACTGTCACCGTGATCGAGCACTCCTTTGGCTCTCGATAGCCATGGTTGTCCTAGTTTGTACTACGTGTGTCAGCTTGTGGCTGCGTGGCCATAGGGGTGCAGTTAATATTTGAGTCGTTGGTGTTTCCTGGGTACCAAGACTTCAGCGCTGGCAGAGGACGCCAAAGAGACAGTGCTCTGGGTGGGGACACTGTCTGTGGACTGTAGGCATCAATGATGCCGTATCCCTATACTATCTTCAGGTTGCACGTATGATGTTCCATTGTAGATGTGGATGCCAAGTGACAGGTGAATACTGTTCATCTAGATTGTTCATAGCATACCCCTTTGGACACCAGAACTGATGCGGTGTGAATGATGATTGCACCCCCTAGACCCCCCCCCCCCTCTCCCCCTTCCAATATTTAAGGCTGACAGCCAAATCACCTCGAAGAGAGGTTGTTAGATCAAGCGCAGGCGCAGGCGTCGTATACCCCCCCTTCTTTGGGGTCATTCGCATAGCATACCCCAAGGCATGATATTTGATTTCCAACCCCTTGTAAAATCATTATTTTGCCCAATAAGACAATGCCCCAATGATGTTTTGATTCTGAGGCCTCTATCCCCCAAAACTTGATATCACTTTTTGAGGGGGGGGTGGGGGGGGGTCAAAAGTTCGTGGTCAGAAGGCTCCAAGCAGTGGGGAGGCATATTGCTGTCACAACAAACCCTGGTTGAATGGTACTTTTGTGTCGGCGTTTCAAATCCTTGTCCGTCGACTGTCATCGCCAGCGCCGCCGCCATGTTCGCCCGACCAGGGTTCGAACCGCCGACCAAAAATTCTGCGGTTGGCTGCATTACCATTCGACCACTGCTTACCCTGAGAAACAGTTGTCCTCCCAACTTCTTGGAGCCGAGTCTGCCACTGACAAAAAACCCAACCTGTGTGTTTCTGTCTGATCTGTCAGCCTCTCTTCGAGGTGCACTGCCGAAGGCAATGGAATTTCTGCTTCGGCCCCTTTGGCGCCAAGAGGAATTAAGCTTAAAAACTTTTGGCCCACCTCTGGCGGGAACCATAGGGGGACCCAAGGAGGAGGGGGGTCCCAACCAAACCCCCCACCCCCCCCCCTTCAGACCCGCCCCCGCTTCTAATACGTCCCTGCCCTCCATCCCCCAGTAGCCGGGTGCGAATTTGTTGGGAGGGAGGGGTCGGGGGGCAAGGGGGGGGGGTTCAAAACATTTGTGCGTGTTGTGGACGCTATGCGCCGATTTGGACCCAGGTCCTGCACACCCTTTTTGTTGTACATGGACCCCTAACCAATGGCTGGGGTCTCAGGTCTGAACTGCGGGTACCCCCCACAGCCCCCTATGGTGCCCTTGCCAGTGCAGACTTGGCTGTTTTTAGGCTGGCATGTGTGGGCTGAACATCACCTCACAGAGGTTGCCAGATCAAAACCACGCAGGCCTGCATACAGGGGAAAATGCCACATGTTTATGTTGTAATTCGTGTAATTTTTTTTGTGGTAAATGCGTGTAACAAAAAAATCGTCTAGTCGTGTAATTTTTTTTTTGCGGTAAGTCGTGTAAGCCGGTCACACGCATTACCGCAAAAAAAAATTACACGACGTGACAATTTTTTTGTTACACACATTTACCGCAAAAAGAAATTACACGACTTACTGCAAAAAAAATTACACAACGTGACGATTTTTTCCTACACGCGTTTACCGCAAAAATACAAAAATTACACGACCTTACCGCAAAGAAGCAATTACCAATTTTACTGAAAATGCATGCATGTAGGGGATGTGCCCACCTGTGGCCACGTAGTGGCCGCTAGGCCTATGTAGCCCGTGCCATGGGTCCTCCGAAAGCCCCAAAATTGTTGTTGTGTAGGCTATTTAGTGGCACCTGAAAAAATTTTCACACTTCGACTTTTTCCGAAACCCTTCTGTTGCCCCTAGGTTGGGTTTGGGTGATCATTTGGTGACAATACGGGGGCTTGAGCGCCCATGGGAACCCACGCAGTGGCCACCGGGCCCATCTAGCCCGAGCCATGGGCCCCCCAAAAGCTTCGAAATTGCTGTTTGCAGGTGGTTCAATGGCATTTGGTGTGTGCACAAACTGCTGAGCAGTTTTCCACCCTCTACAGGTGAAAGATGGAAAATTTCGCAATTTTTTTTTTGATATTGTGACCACTCACAATGATGAAATCTGCTATGTAAAGCATGTTTTAGCCCCTCTTTGTGTGTTTTTCACCCTATTTGGGTGTTTTTTTTTGGGGGGGGGGGTCCCAAGGGGGCCAGGGCACAACCGGCTCATGCAGTTTTCCAACCTCGGCAACTCAAAAATGGAAAGTTCCAAAACTGTTTTTTTTTATATTCCTACCATCCAAAATGATCAAATATCCGATGTAAAGCGTGTTTTAGCCCCTCTTTATGTGTTTTTCGCCCTATTTGGGTATTGGGGGGGGGGGGGGGGGCTCCCAAGGGGACGGGGCACAACCTACTAATGCAGTTTTCCAACCTCGGCAGCTCGAAAATGGAAATTTCCGAAACTGATCTTTTTGATACTCTGACAATCCAAAATAATCAAATATCCGATGTAAAGCATGTTTTAGCCCCTCTTTATGTGTTTGTCACCTTATTTGGGTGTCGGGGGGGTGGGTGCTCCCCAAGGGGCTGGGGCACAACCTGCTTATGTAGCTTTATGGCCTCGGCAGCTCAAAAATGGTCGTTCCTCTCCCCTCTTCGAGGTGCCTTGCCGAAGGCGATATAATTTTACTAAAAATGCATGCCTGCAGGCGATGTGCCCACCTGTGGGCCACTTCTGATTTTTTCCCCGCGCTTGGCGTTGGGGACCCCCGAGAATGCAGGGGATTCCAAACGGACGGTTGGTCTTGTGGTTTTCAAAGCTTGAACATCGCGAAGCTGTGCGGGCCGTTGAAGCGCCCTATGGACCTATGGGGGCCTATGGGGACATATGGGGACCTGTGCGGACCTATGGGGGCCTTTGGGGACTTCTGGGAACCTATGAGGACCTATGGGGACCTATGGGGACCCAAGGGGGCCTATGGGGACCCATGGGGGCCTATGGGGACCTGTGGGGACCTATGGGGGCTTGTGGGGACCTATGGGGGCTTATGGGGACCTATGGGGGCCTTGGGCACCTATGGGCACCTATGGGCACCTATGGGGGCCTGTGGGGACCTATGGGGGCCTATGGGGACCTATGGGGGCCTATGGGGGCCTGTGGGGACCTATGGGGACCTGTGGGGGCCTATGGGGACCTGTTGGCACCTATGGGCACCTTTGGGGACCTATGGGAACCTATGGGCGCCTATGGGGGCCTGTGGGGACCTATGGGGGCCTATGGGGACTCATTGGCATCTATGGGGACCTTTGGGGACCCATTGGCACCTATGGGGACCTCTGGGGGCCTATGGGCACCTATGGGGGCCTATGGGGACTATCGGGACCTATGGGGGCCTATGGGGACCTTTTGGGACCCATTGGCACCTATGGGGACCTATGGGGACCTATCAGGGCCTATGGGGACCTATGTGGTGGGGGGCATCAGCTTTTTGCACACCCATTTTGACACCAACCCCCCCCCCCCCTTCCTCCAAGCATCAGATCTATATCAGACATATCACACATCTTGTTGTATACACTGCAAAAACAACATGCCACATCAGACATTAGACATGAGACATTATACACAATCCTGCCATGGCCCTGTCAGGACTCTTTTCTTGGGCCTGATTTTGTGTCTAGTGCCAATGACTCCATGTGAAACTATGTTATATTGGCCGAGCCCCAACTAATTGGTGGCCACGCAGAGTCCTATGTGCTTTGCGTCCCATCGTTAAGGTCGCCATGGGGTGCCATATGGAACCGGCAGCTGTACACATTGCGCATGTATTGCAAAGGTTGCATTTCTTTCAATTTTTCAATTTTTTTTATGATTTACACGACTTGCAAAAAAAAATTACGCGCCCTTACCGCAAAAATAAAAAAATTCAATTTTTTTTATAATTTACATGACTTACCGCAAAAAAAAAATTACACGCATTTACCGCAAAAAAAAATTACACGACTAGACGATTTTTTCGTACACAACTTACATTTTTCACACGCCACATACCCCCCCTTTTGGGCCTTTTGGCGTACCCTACTCTAGGGGGTTGAACTCATGGTTTAACCCCAAGTCCAATGAACTCATCCCCGAAAGACCCCCCCCTCTTTGGGGTTCAAAATCACGAATCTTTTGGTTTTTTTTCGATTTTGAGCCGAAATGGTGTTTCCGGCCGACTCCATAGGGTTTGTGTGGGCGGATTGGGAAAAGCGCTCATGGATTTTGTGCAGTTATCAGCCATTTTGCTATGTCGGTGTTTTTCGCAACCTTAGTGACACTGTGGCACCCAATTTGAGGGGTGCAAGTGGGGACCTTGTGACAATATCTGCATACACTGAGGTACCAAAGGACGTTTCAGCAGCCTCTAGCCTTCCCTAGGGCCGGTCCTGGCCCGTGTGAATGACAAGAAATGACCGTTTCCACTAAAAGTGGCCTACATGCGGATGCATGCATCTATATTGGGGCATGTTTCCACTGCGATGGGCGGAATTTCGTCGGCCCATCGTTTGCACTTTCCCCACAACGTACCTCGTGTCTCTTTAAAGTGCCTTGCCGAATGCAACAGAATATCTTATCTGCAGAATTTTTCTCTTGTCCTGTCTCTTTGCCTCTATTTACCCCAGTCCACATGCCCACGGGGCCATGCCGAGCCCCAGTTCCTGTTTTCCCCTGATAGGCCTAATTTGTTGCCTGCCTGGAAAGGGTCAGGGCACGGGAAATAGTATTGGAGAATATGAATCTCTGTTTCAGAGTCATGTCTTCTTGGTGGGGATGCCATATGTATTTTAGCAGAAGGAGCTTGAAAGCTGAACAACAGCACCGTTTTGGGGCTGATGTGGTGGTGAGGTTTTTGCCTGTATTTCATCCTTGACATCTGCAGCGTGAGATCATGCAGAAGGCGTGGGGCAGTGCATATGACGGTGCATCGGGCTGTGCATGATACAGTACATGGCGTAGTGCATGACGCAAGGCAGGAGACAGTCGAAAGGGATTGCGGGAGACAAGGGACATAGGAAGAACACAGGGCAGTCCAGCAGTCCACACTGTTCCACTTCCGGACGAACAGGAGGAACTTGCTGCTGAACTTGGTGCTGAACCGGCAATGCAGAGCAAGCAATGGCCTGCGCTTCGAAAAGTCCTGCAGCTGCCAGGGGCATCCGCCCCACAGAGACGAGCACAGGTGCATGTCTGCATTTGTAGGGTTCACCATGTGGCTGGGGCATGTTGAGGGAACGTCACGTGAAGTGGGTGAATCAGAGAAACGGGGAGACGGAATGTATGAGGAGTTGGTAGATGAGGGGCCAATGGGGAGAAATTGGGGCCCAGCGGGAAGACATAGGCAAGGGGCAGAACAGACTGGATGTGAATATTTTAAGATAAGCTCATGCTCAGACGCGGGGGACCATGTGGTTCCTAGCGGCCAGTTTCAGTTATGGCCCTAGGTCTGTCATCCTTGCTTGTGAGTGACTGGTCATTGTTGAGCATGAGAGAGCGTTGCCAGAGTTGGCCGGGTGATTGCTGTGAAGGCTGGGCAGACAACCTGGCACAGTGAAAACATGGGCACCCCCTTTCAATGCTGCCACCTGGCACAAAAGCAGCGGCCTCAGAGATAAGTGTATTGCCGTATCTCTGTGGAGTCCGACCAGGGCAGTATTACAACGGCCGTACACTATAGGAGAGGGGGGGCAACCCTATCTGTGGACCCAGCCCCCCCTTCTAAGGTGTAATTGAATGCGGTAAATTTGTCGTGCCAGATTTCGGGTGTTCGTGTGTGTTCTCCCTTCTTTTCTTGTTGCTTACCCTGGTATCAGCGTGATCACAACCCCTTTGCGGCACGATTCCAGGGTATTATTGAGCTTGCTTCAGCGGCCACCTGTGACACACATGAAAGTGGAGCGAGGTGAGGCACGGGGAATATAACAGAAGGCAAAAAGGAGGAGAAAAGTACCACACAAGAACCGTTGTGCAAGATCTAATCCACAAACACAGGAAATTGTTGTGTTGTTCGGAAACACACACAATCCAAAAACCCTTGCATGCAAACATATAAATTCTTGATACTTGTCTGGTTCCAAACGCAAGAACCAAAATAAAGAAGAAAAACTCAGCAATGTAGACTCAACAATGATATAATGCAAAATGTGAGATGGTCCGACTGATAGCAAACTTAGATGGGATGCAGCAAGTGAAACAACACCTAAGAGGCAAGGCGAAATGTAAGAGAAAATGTACTTTGCACCTGCACTCAAGCAGGCCAGGAAGCAAGAAGCACATCACATGAAACACCGGAAACAGGCACCAACAAGAACCTGATTCTTCTTAGCACCATGGAATCGCTCCTTCCACGCCCAAAACCCAGTGTTGGCATGTTCTCAGTACTTTACCCCCACACCCTCATCGTTATTTTTACTGGCACTCTTGCAGGAAGTTGGCCTTGCACGCCATCGTGCATTTTCACACGTGATTGCAAATGCACCCATGCATGCGCCCCGGGGGGGGGGACTCCGCGGGTCCTAGGACGCCAACTACCCCCCCCCCCCCCCTAGGGGCCTCCGGCCGACAGTTAGTTGTCAAAGGTATGAGCCCAAGGAGCCAACGGGCGCCGAAGGCGCCCCGGCGCCGAAGGCGCCCAACGGGGTTATGTAGCCATCTTGCCCACTTGTGGGCCTTTTTCTGATTCTGCCCCCCGCTCTGAGGCGGTGGGGATCCCCTAGGCGGCAGGGGTTATGTAGCCACCTTGCCCACAAGTGGGCCAATTCTGATTCTGCCCCCCAACTCTATAGCGGTGGGGATCCCCGAGACGACAGGGGTGACGTAGCCAGTTTGCCCACAGGTGGGCCAATTCTGTCCGGTGCTATTGAGGAAACCGGGACAATCTTTGAATCCACGCTTCGTTGCGTGGTGCATCAGGGTGCCCCCCCGGCGTAGGTTTTGAGTTCTGATTTTGTTCCCTTTGTTGGGGACCCCCGAGAATGCAGGGGTGATGTAGCATTTCCGCCCTCTTCTGGGCCCCAACCGTCCGGTGCTATTGAGGAAACCGGGACAATCTTTGAATCCACGCTTCGTTGCGTGGTGCATCAGGGTGCCCCCCCGGCGTAGGTTTTGAGTTCTGATTTTGTTCCCTTTGTTGGGGACCCCCGAGAATGCAGGGGTGATGTAGCATTTCCGCCCTCTTCTGGGCCCCAACCGTCCGGTGCTATTGAGGAAACCGGGACAATCTTTGAATCCACGCTTCGTTGCGTGGTGCATCAGGGTGCCCCCCCGGCGTAGGTTTTGAGTTCTGATTTTGTTCCCTTTGTTGGGGACCCCCGAGAATGCAGGGGTGATGTAGCATTTCCGCCCTCTTCTGGGCCCCAACCGTCCGGTGCTATTGAGGAAACCGGGACAATCTTTGAATCCACGCTTCGTTGCGTGGTGCATCAGGGTGCCCCCCCGGCGTAGGTTTTGAGTTCTGATTTTGTTCCCTTTGTTGGGGACCCCCGAGAATGCAGGGGTGATGTAGCATTTCCGCCCTCTTCTGGGCCCCAACCGTCCGGTGCTATTGAGGAAACCGGGACAATCTTTGAATCCACGCTTCGTTGCGTGGTGCATCAGGGTGCCCCCCCGGCGTAGGTTTTGAGTTCTGATTTTGTTCCCTTTGTTGGGGACCCCCGAGAATGCAGGGGTGATGTAGCATTTCCGCCCTCTTTTGGGCCCCAACCATCATGGTGAGATGTAGCTAATTCGCCGGACCCGGCACTTGAAGATCCCTGCCTCGAGCTTTCATACCCCGGCTCGAGGAGGAGGCAATCAGGGGCTTGGAGATCCCTGCCTCGAGCTTTTCCCCGGCTCGAGAAGGAGGCAAAAAGGGGCTTTCTTTCTTCCTTTCCTTTCTCGTAGGCGTAGGCGTAGGCAGGGGTGACGTAGCCACCTTGCCCACAAGTGGGCCACTTCTGATTGTTGCGTCTGTTGCGTCGCGATTTTCCGCATTTTCTTAGGTAAGCGCGTCAAGGGGCGGTTCCCTTTGCAAAAAGTCATTCAGCCACCACCGTGCCCAAACCCAAACCCGTGTGTGCCGAAACCTAAACCAACACAACTGCACTCGCCGCAGAGCGATGGGAGTAGGCACCCGGGAAAGCATTCGCCGCAGAGCGACGGGAGTAGGCACGGTGTGGCTGGCGAGGCGGCTAAAGTATCGTTGCACAAAGATGTCTTTTCCGCTGGTGCTACCTCATCTTTCCGTTTTGTTTAGTAGACATGCCTGCAAAGAAAGCAATGCGACGAGACATGTTCTGTTAGGGTTGGGAGTGCAGCACCAACCTCAGGGTTGTGTGAAGTGTGTCAGAAGAGTGTACCCCTGCATTCCATGCGAACACACATTGGTAGGCACGTCCTCCTCGGAGAGTGCGCTCGCGATGTCTGTGGTTATTGTGGTGGCCATGATTGCACCACACAATTGTTGCGTAATACGCAAGGCAGGCTTGTGTCAGTCATCGTCACAAACTGTCCTTTGGAGCCCACAAATGTGCGGTATGGTGCGATGGCGCGTGGCTCTGCACGTAATCCGTGCACCAACCGCCCCATGCAATGCGTGTTGTGCCGAGATACCGTTTGGTTGTATGGCATGGCCCATCATTTTTGATTCCAAGCATGCCGGTTCTGCACCTCCAAGTGCCTTGTGCGTCAAGGCAGAGGAAAAGGAAATGGTGGTGAACTGGTCGGGAAAGAAGAACAACAGCAAGCGGTCTCATCATGAGATGGATGCTGAGGATGGAGGGGACGTGGCTGAGGGCCCTCCCCGTGCCAGCACAGCACCAGCCCCGCACCCCAAGAGGATCAAGTCCTCCTCCTCCTCCTCCTCCTCCTCCTCCTCCTCCTCCTCCTCCTCCTCCTCCTCCTCCTCCTCCTCCGAGGCATCTTCCGGGGCGGAGCGTTCTCGCCCGTTGCAGAGTGTAGGGAGGAGGAACCAGGTGTTTAGTTGGCAGCCAAAGAAGAGGTCGGCCGCCGCAGCATATGATTCTGATAGCTCATCAAGTGAAGGTGAGTTATTTAAGTAAGGGCTTTTTCCTGTGCCCTTATTAGGTCGATACGTAGAAAGTGTTCCAAGGAGCCACTCTTGGTCTTAGGCCCCTCCCTCCTTAGGTCGATCCGTAGAAAGTGTTCCAAGGAGTCAATCTTGGTCTTAGGCCCTTCTTTTTCATTCCTCGAGACGTTTGGGGAGAAGGCTGCTGCAAGTGTGGTGTAAGCGGGGAGGGGTGATGTACCATCATGGCGGTGTGGTCCGAGGCCACCGCCCCGAGTTGCTATGACCACACGTTTGCAGTTGCATTCCAACCCCTATATATATGAATATAAATATATATATATATATATATATATATATATATATATATATATCTTTGTATGCATGTATGTATGTCTTGTGGCATGGTGTAACTCTAATCCCATGGCCGCCTCAGGAGCCCACCCCCCTGAGGTTCCCAGTGTGGCTGGGAATACCCAAGCCGATGATACCCTACCCTCTATTGTGGGAAGGGGCGGTGCGAACTGTCGGATCACACCTGGGCCGCATACCCAACTGTTCGGAGGTGCCCGACACCCCCCCCCCCCCCCCACGGGAACCCCGGGAACCCCCCCCCCCCCCCCCGGGAACCGCCCTCCCCGGCGCCCCTCCTAGACCCCCCCCTCCAAGGCCCCCCCCCCCCCCCCCCCCCCCCAAGGGGCCTCCGGCCGACAGTTAGTTGGGGGGGTAGTTGGCGTCCAGAACCGAGGGGTCGCCCCCCCCGGGCATGCGCATTTGCATGCAACCTATTATGTTTTGTACACCAACAATTCCCCGAGCACTTTGGGGGCAGCATGGTTAAAAGTATTTTCCAGTTCCAAAATGAGTTAAACTTTTTACCATGGACCATGCCCTTCCACATGACAAAAACAAGGATCATTCCTATGCCTATGAAATGTCTATGAAATGATGCATGCAATATCCAATGTCACAAAGACCGAGTTGTGCACAAGCATGTGAGGTCGAAATCAGTAGTGGCGGCAGGATCTATGGCAATGGCTCAAGGAGTCCCATCATGGGTAAGAGACTGTCCATGCTGGCCGGGGCAACAAACCCCATCTGGTCGTGTTGGAGCCTGGTCTAGAACCATGCGAGCCCCTAGCACTGTCAACCACATGCCAAACAGGCGGTACCAGAGCAGCTGGGTAAATCCTTGTGGTGAGGCACGATGGGACAAGCTGTGTGCACCGCATTCACACTTACCAGATCTGTCTGCAGCCCTGACCCTGCTGCCAGACCATCAGCAAAGTGTTGCTGTGGTTGCTGTGCATGTTTCCTTTTCGGAGCCTGCGTGCCTCTGCAAGCATGCACACAGATGTACACACCTAAACACACATCGAAATCCTCGTGTACGCCCTTTGCTGTCTCAAAGTGACCACGAAATTGACCACATTCTGGACCCCTGAAATTCTCTGCAGGTGTCTTGGGCTGGCCCATGGTCTCCAAATGTGAGTGTCTCAAGGATCGCCAAAATGTGGTTTGCCTCCGGGCTAATTGCGCGTTTCCATAGCCATTCTAAGAACCTTCGCAAAATTGTCCTTGGCATATTTTACCCCCACAAAATAATCCCACTTTAATATTCTATGGCCTTTGGCATGGCAACTCAAAGAGAAGAGGGCAGTCTGCAAGGTAATGGCATGTAACGATTCAACCACCCTCCTATTCAGGTGCCAAGACGGGTACACGTGACGTGTGAGATCTGATCATGGGGAGTGGTAATAATGAGAAAATTTCAATTTTTGTGCTGTTGAGGGCATAGGCAGTCTGTGCTCAGTCCCTTGGAGCCCCGCGCACCCAATGACAAACAGTGAAAAATACGGAAAAAACCCCTAAAACAGAATATGAAAAGCCGCTCTTGAAAATTTCCGTTTTTAGAGCTGCTCAGGGTGAAAATTGCATTGGCAGTTTGCCCACTAGTCCCTTGGGAACGCCCCCAGTCAGCACCCAAGGCCAGCGTGGTGAAAAATGCATACAAGGGGCCTGAAACATGTTCTACATGGGATATTCGATCTTTGCTAGTGGTCACAATAAGCAGGAAATGGGTTTTGAAATTTTGCATGTTTGAGTTGTTGAGGGTGAAAATTTCCTCCACACTTTGGGTGCTCATCTGTGACCCCTCGCTCCCTGCTAGTGGCACCCAATGGCCATTTGGGGTAAAACAACATGTAAAGAGCACCTAAAACACGCCTGATAATTGTGCCTGTAGCTGTAACCCATTCTTCAAAATGTTTGCATGCATATGAGGGTGTTTTGTACATTTCAGAGGCACTGATGCGCAGTATGCTTCTCATTTTTTCCATGTTGCATGTCCAAGGTTACAAATGGGTTTTTCCCTGGTTGGTTTGGGGGTATGGTTGAAAGGGGGTTAGTGTGGAGGCTTCTTGGTTGCCTAAAAGTAGCTCAAAATTGAGAGGGCAAAACCACTTTAATTTTAAGGGGCTGGTGCACAAGTTGCACCCTCCACATGGGCAGCTCCAATTTGCTGGTGGGGGGATCCCATCTCAAATTCCTTATGTGGGGGAGGTGTCATATACAACAAGGGTCAAATGCAGTGGGATGGGGGTACAAAAAGGTTACAGTCAAATTTTCGTTTCTTCTGTACGCTGAAAAGTGATCAAATCAAATGAAATAGGAGATAGAGGAGAATATTAATGCCTCCATGTCCATCACATTTTGTAGCACATGGTCCAGTGCACAGTCTTCTCTGTGTTCTCTGTTCTGTTTGCGACTCGCACAACAAATTCTTTTGTAAGGCTTTTGGGATGACAAAGATGGAATGGTCAGTGCAATATGCAAGCAATTATGTATGACGAGGACCTGAAAATATTTGACCTATGTAATTCATATTGTGCAAAATACTTGCCGCACAAACAGATGCTCATGATTAAGATTTTTATGTGCCCTTGTGCCATCAGACGCAATTTTAGATGAAATGGTTGGCATGGAACGAAAGTCAAGGCGTGTGGTACAGAATGGATACCGTTGCATAGATGCCACAGCCTAGCATCCTATATCTTGCGGCGTCATCATCCATGTCAACAGGCCAGGATGAGTAGCCAAAAATAAACTCAGTGTGGTAAAAATGTTGACCGCAACTATCTCCAAGCCACATTCATCCCTTTAGCGGCATTTCTGTTTGGAAGAAAGACGATGGGTTGAATGAAAAGGTTGAGAGCCACGTTGCTAGCTGTGGATCTCTCAAAACTGCCGTCCCATTGTAGCAAAAATGACTCTTATTCAAAAATTTGAAGTGTCTCCAACAGCAACTGTGATGCTTTGAGGAACATCTGAAAGCCTCCAAGTATAGTGCCATGCATGCTGAGACCAATTTTAAATGGCCTAAATGGTGAGGTTTCAGGGACCCACTCTGTCTTGCAAAACAAAAATGTTACACATGGGGTTTTCGACATCTTTAGACAGAAATCATGGCAAAATTGGGGGTCTAAAAACCTTTGTCCAAAAGGAGGGCGGGGGATCCCACTCAGATTCCTTATTGGGGGGGAGGGGGCGTCTTAGCGGGGGTTGCACTGGTGTAATCCCCCCCCATAAGCAAGTTGGAGCTGCCCCACCTAACAAGACGAAAAATCCAAAACTGTTCTTTTTGTGACCACATGAATCAAACACCACATGTAAAGCATGTTACCACCTTGTATATCTCTCGGGGAGATCCAGAATGTGCCAACTTGGTGGGTTTTGGCATTTTTCCTGGGTTTTCTGAACTTTTGGTCTGATGCGCCAACAGATAGTTCTGTGTGGGGGGGTATGTGTATTCTTTTTTTGAATATTTGAAAAAAGGACATTTTAGAAATATATGGGTCAGGCGGGAGTATGTGGTCACATTTTTGAGCACAGAGCTGGAAAATGAACGATGTACAGGAGGGAGCAACGCTCAGGGAGCCACTGATTATTCCAAATCAGAATCGTCGTCATTGTTGTCCCTGTCCACAAGAGCTGGGACCCCATTGGGGCACACATCCCCCTGCTGGTGAATGGGCACATATTTCTTCATTGTTTGCCAATCCTTCAGCCTGCGTGCCTTCACAGGCACCCACGCTGTGTTGAGAGGCATGGCCCACAGGCCGTCAGTGGTTTTGTCAACAGGCAGCCATGTCCACATACAAATTCACACCACATGCTGTTGCATCCCCAGATGCACCACAGAAACCTTTGGCTCGGAAAAGAGCACGCTCTGGCGGCGCAAACTGGGTGCAAGTTACTCATCAGATGTCCCCTGGCAAAGCAAAAAGGCCTCGTACAGCCTGTTTGCAGCAATCTGCATGCACCCACAAGGAGCACCAGATTCTGACGTAGGCAGAAAGCAACACAAGCACTGTCCAAAACTGACAAAAATCTGAAACATGTCGTCAGTACAGCATGCAGACCCGGGTGTTCCGAATAGCCCTTTTCAAGGGCTTTCCGAATGCGCCACATACCCCTATTTCCGGAACTCTCAGTGGGCACAACTGAGGGAACAATGGCACCGAACCCCGAAAACCCACCGAGTTGGCACAATTTTCAACGTCCCTGAGATATGTCTTTTGATCGCATTTGGGTGCATACCCCCCACCCCAAGGCCAAATAGGGTGAAAAACACATGAGGATTAATCTGTCAAGGGGTGTGAGAGGGTGGGCCGCTAATTACTGCGACCCCCCCCCCCCCGGCGATCACTTGACCCATCAGCCTATGGTGGGCAACTATTCCATGGCTGTGCTGTAACAACATCTCCAGTTGTGCCCCCTTAAGAGGGTACCACAGGGTCCCAAAAGCTAAAACTGATTTTTCCCAACCTTGCGAGCAGTTACAGTGATCAAAGTTCACATGTAACGCACATAGTACACCCTCTTTATGCGGCGGCGACGCTCCCGCATTTCAGCTGTGTGCATGTGTGCGTGTGCTGTAGGATGTTAGTGCTGTGCAAGGCTTATGGAATCGTAGATAAAGTGCACTCTAAGGCATACACTCATTGCACAGAGCAAAGACTATCCAATTTACAAGAAGATGTACCAAATTATGGAGAATGACGCAAAGCAATCTGGGGACCCTGTGACTCGTGCAGACGCACGGTCTCGATTACTGACGTTGTACCGCAATGCTGGCGTGTTGAAGGGTGTGAGGTTTCCGCGGATTACATTGGGAAAGGGGAATTTCGAGCGGTACTTGGAATACGTACAGAATCCTCAGGATTGGAACGTAGCGATGGACATCATCAAGATGGAGTTGGACAGACTGGAACAAGAGCATCTGCACGAACAGCTCCAGGACACGTTCAAGTATCCTTGTGCTCTTTCACAGTCAATAGTCACTGCCTCAAGGCATCACGGTTCCATCTGCCGTCACAATCTGCAACAAAGCCAGTCTCTCTCCACAGCCACAGCTATTTTTTAATGGACAGGAGCCTTGGGTAGCTCCAATTTGATTGTGTGTGGGGGGGTATCATCCCATCCCAATTTTTTGCAGAGGATGCTTGGTATGGCACCCCCCGTCTGTGAATTGGTATGAGCACCCCTCACCCCTCAATATTACACCCCAACACCAGAGGTCGATGCATTGGTATGAGCACCCCTCCCACCTCTAATTTACACCTTTACACAGCAGTTTGATGCATTGGTATGAGCACCTCTTACACCAAAGTTGGTGCATTTGTATGAGCCCTCCCCCCATGTTACATTCTTACACAGCAGTTTGATGATGCATTGGTATGAGCACTCCTCCCCTCTCTAAGTTACACCTGTACGGCAGAGTTTGGTGCATTGGTATGAGCACTTCTCTCCTCATGGTTACACCTTGACACAGAAGTGTGGTAGATTGATGTGAGCATCCCCCCCCCCCTCCATCTTACGCCGTTACACAGGGGTTCAAAAGCACTGGTATCAGAAGCCCTCACCCATTACACGTTCACATGATATTTTGGTGCATTAGTAAGATTCACCCTGCCCCCCTCAATGTTACAACCTCACAGAGCAGTCTGGTGCAGTGGTACAGAGCAGTCCTGACCCCTCCATTTTACACCATTACACAGGAGTTTGGTGAGGGGGGGATGGTGCTCTTACCAATGCACCAAACTCCTGTGCAAGGCTGTAACACACAGGGGTAAGGAGTGCCTGTACCGGAGCACCGAACTCCTATTTAGGGACGTTGCATGGAGATGGTGAGGGGTGCTCAAACGAATGCACTAAACTCAACACTGAGGGGTGTGGAGTCCTTAGACCAATGCACCGAACTCCTGTGTAAGGGTGTAACTCAGGGGGATGGGGGGGGGGTGCTCATACCAATGCAATAAACTGCTGCAAGGTTGTGACATGCAGGAGGGTCTAGGGACTCATACTAATGCAATGTTACACCCCGACAAAAAAGTTTGGTGCATTGCTATGCGGAATCTTGCCATGCCTGCAGCACCCGCGGCGCACCCTGAGGCACGCAATTTGGTTAATTATCCCAGCATAGAGGGCATATCACGGTGCATACAGTCAGCCTTTTTTCATGCAACACATATCGTACTATTCTTTTCATATTTATTTCAACATTTTTCTCCCTTTTGGGCCTTTTCCTTTCACAAATGGTGCTCTTGTTGCCCATCCCCAACATGTTAGGGGCTATGTATCCACTTTGAACCCTATCCACTCTGGAGACCCCAAGATGGCAAGGGCCATGTAGACACTTGGCCCCTTGGAGTCCTTGGCCCCTTGGCTTGGGGATGTAGAGACACAACCTTGAGTGCAAGGGGCATGAGTACAAGGGACAGTTCCAGTTTTTTTTTTTTGCAAAATAATCCACACTCAACGCAGAAGTAGGGGATGAGCAAGGAGGAGTGTATCCCAACTAAACTGGATGGCCCTGATGCCAACCCCACTCTGGCCCTGATGCCAACTCTAGCTCCAACCCCAAGTCCACCTAAGATTCTAACTCTAGGTCTAGCTTGACCGCCGTGGACCCTTTGTCGCCCGAACCCAAGCACTCACCCTCTTGCTTAACCACAGTAGAACGGGGAGATTCCCTTCCACGTTTTGCACGTTGAGGTGGAGCCATAGTACCTCTATCTCTATCAATCAATTTGCACGGAACAACAGGCTAGATTCAAGTGCGGGGGAGTGGGGGGAACAAGGGGCCCAGAGCAATTTACGCTATAAATTACCTGAATTTTTGTAAACACACAGAAAATAGGGTAATTCCTAGAAATTTTTGGAGCGTGGCTGCTAGAGTATCAAACTCTTGCCACTCCGTATCAGCGCCTTGCTCCCGCATCCACATTACATGACAAAGCTAAAAGAGCGAATAACACTTTACGAACTTTTTTCGGTTTTTCGCCCTTGGCAGCTCAAAACCCGGCCTTCCAAAACTTATTTTTTTTTGATATTGTGACTGCTCACAATCACCATCCAAGCTATGTAAAGCATGTGTTAGGCAGTATTCATGTGTTTTTTCCTGATATTGGGTGTATGTTTGTGTGTGTGGGGGGGGTTGTCTCCCAAGGGAGTGGTGCACGAACTGCTGTTTTTCGCTGTGGGTAGTACAAAAAACGAAGTTTCAGAAACTTATTTTTTTGATATCGTGACCACTCACGATGACCATCCAAGCTATGCAAAGCATGTTTTAGGCAGTATTTATGTTTGTTTTACCGTGTTTGGGTATTGGGAGTTGGCGGGGGGGGGGGGGGGGGGCATTGCTCGGGGCAGATCCTCTGCGAGGTGGATTTGCCGAAGGCATTAGAATTAACCATCAATTCGTCCGTCCATGCCCCCCCTCTCCCTGAAGCCTCAGAAGTGGTTGTCCATATTTGAACAGGCCATGTTCTAGTTCACATCCAACAGTTCATCAACGAGCGCAACGTCAAGAACTGGCCCTATGGCCTGTGGGGCTACTTCCCTAGGTGGTTTTTTTGGGGGGTAACAAGACCCTATGCCATTGGCATTGACTCGTCCACATCCGATTTCGGCTCGGAATCGCCCCCCCTGGAACAGGATTCTGGTGCATTGGAATGAGCACCCTTGCCACATGTATGCCACACCGTTACACCAGCATGCCTTTGGATCATCTGATCCGATTTGTGCCCAGCACTCGGTGCATTGGGTTGTGGGGTTTGACGGGCAGCTGTGCCAGCCGCATTGTACAATAGCTGGGGACATACTATGAGGTATGGGTGTTGGGACAATACTGACCACGCCTCTGGGTGGTATGACTTGGGGTCTGATTTCCACATTGAGTTGGGTACTTTGGTGTTTGCAAATGTGGTGAGGATTCCCATTTTGTGCTAGTGCATCGGTGCCATGCTCCATGCGACTCCAATCTTTGTCATGCCCTTCAGTGCCTTCATCAGCATCCCTTTTTTCAGTATGCTTCTGTCACTCCAAGTGCCCGGACAGGCTGTCCACGACTTCATCAATGAAGTGCACATGTGGATCTTGAGCATGGACAGCGGTTGGGTCCGCGGCCACAGCGATCCTCTTGCTGCAGCCCTTGCCGACTCCAAGATGGCAAAGAATTTCATGCCACTTGCGCAATTTCTCCGGCTGACCATCCAGGTATTTGCAGAGTGCGGTGTGTAGAAGATGCCTGTGTACATGTGGGGGCCCCTGTAGGGGGAAAGTTGAAACAACAATAAGTCTGGACAAACATAAAACACCCAAGTGTGTGAGCCAGCCCCCTTTGCACATGCGTCGCCTTGCGCAAGCACCCATGGGCTGCAAAGCGTCAATTTTGGGCGTTGTCATAAGCTTAGTTCTTCAAATTCTCCTTGAGCATTTTTCCGCCTTCTTGGAATTTGGTGCTCGGGCTCATGCTTGGGGGGGCCTGGGGCTTCCATGTTGAGGAATGGGTTGAGTTTGATGCTTCAGGTGGGCAAACCGGGGTATCAAATTGCAGTCTGTGCTTCCAGGTCCTGCCAGGCTGACCAACAACTACAATCCCACAGGGGTGCCCCCAATCCTTGACTGCCGGATGGCACAGGTGGTGCCGCCTTGAAGCTTGGGTCCCACACTCCCACGGTGGGACCTAGGGCACACAAAGCGCTTCCCTGCCCTGGGAACCACCTACCAGGGATGGCTCCCAGGCTGCAGCGCCACGGCCCCTTTGGTCCGGGGGGGGGGGGCCTTGACGGCACACTACCAGACAGGGCTACTCTCTCCCGCCCCGGGCATCCACGACATTCGGTTTACCAGAATCGTTGCTGTACTCAGGAACCTCCTGAAGCCGCCACGGTCCGCCGGGGCACTCCCGGAACAGTGGTTGGGCTTGCCAGTGGTTACCCCCCACCCCCCCCAAGGCCAGCAGGGTGGCGCTCCCTTGTCCTCGAGGGCGGCAACGGTGCCCATTAGTTCTACCCCCGGGGGGGGGGGCGACTCCGCGGGTCCTAGGACGCCAACTACCCCTGCCCCCCCCCCCCCCCAGGGGCCAGTTAGTTGCCAAAGGTGTTGCCCTCAGGCGTCCATGGGCGCCAAAGGCGCCTGATCCCCCCCCCCCCAAGCCCCTCCTAGACCCCCCCCCATTCGCCCCTCCTTGAACCCCCCTCCCATCCCCCCCCCCCCCCCCCCCCAGGGGCCTCCTGCCAACAGTTAGTTGGGGGGGTAGTTGGCGTCCAGAACCGAGGGGTCGCCCCCCCCCGGGGTTCTACCGGTCCAGCGATGTCCAATCAGCAACCCCCTTAGTTGAAGAGGCGCCTGAAGATGTGATGGTGATGTTGATGATGATGATGATGACTGTCGGCTACAGCCCCAGGCGGACGTCAGCATTGCGTCAGTCATTCAGACGCCGTGTGCAGTCGCGAGCTCGCTCCACGGTGGCCCCCGCACAGGGGCCGGCACACGCCATGGCATGGGCGGGATTGGGGTGAGGAAGGGGTGCATTGACTGTATATAGCCGTGCTGTCGTGCTGAATGGGCGGAAAGGGCGCTGGAGTAAGTGATCGGTACGTTGCTGCAGTGATGTATGTTAGCGAACGCGATGATGGACTTGAAAATGGTGGGGCGTTGCGCACGGACACACACACACACACACAGCCCCCCCCCATCTCTTACGAAGGGATGCATGAGCTGGGCTGTGGGGAGCGATAGGGCACACGAGCATGCAATGTGCATGCATTCGGCAGAGTGCTGTACTTGTGAGCAGTAGGACAGGCATTCCACTCCCACCCACAAAACTGCACCAACCCCCCGGCCCCAGCGCAGCAACAACGCTGGACCACCAACGCACGGGCCGTCCACAGTGGAGGCACACATCCACAACCCAAACCACTGTGCCCAAGCCGGAAGCACCAACCGGCACACGTATTCGGCCTTTCCTCGCCCCCACCCCCAGAACAAGATGTTGTTGCCGAACATTTTCGGCCATTCTCAACGTGCTGTGGAGGTCGCGAGAGGGGAAGTCAGGTTTTGAACTCGGCGGGGGTGGGGGTGGTCTCTGGCGCCGACGGCGCGCAAAAAAACTTGGAGCATTGAAAATGGTCAAATTTGTGTTTCACCAAATACATGGCCATGAATTTTCTGAACCCCCTCGACACGCTGATTCCAAAAAATGCCATTTTCATTTGTTGCCAAATTGCGGGTCTGGCCACTTCCGGGGCCTCGGGACACAAACTTCCGGGCCTTCCCCTTCCTCTCTTGTAGAGGAGCCCTCACCCGCACCCTGCCCCCTCTTGCATCGCCTGCAGGTCTGCACACACCCTCTGCGCATCCACGTTTGCAGGAAACGGAGGGGAAGCTGCGAGAGATCCAAGTGAAGAAGGCCGCGCACGGCATCACGCTGCTGCAGCGCATCCACCGCAGTGTCGCCACGCGCCGCCGGACGATCCGCATCATGCAGGAGGCCCGCCGCCAGGAGGAGTTGCGGGTGAAGCGGAACGGCGCCGCGTGCCGCATCCAGCGCTCGCTGCGGTGCCGGCTCTGCCGGAACGCCGTGTATGCGGCGCTGCAGCAGCTGAAGGCGGTCCTGGTGCTGCAGCGCGCCGTAAGGCTGTTGCTGGCGCGCGCGCGGCGGAAGAGGGCGGCAGCGGCCGCCGCCGCGAAGGCGGCGGCGCACCGCATCAAGTCCCGGGGCAAGGCCAAGCCGGCCGAGCTGCCGCCGTGGGGCACAGGGCGGCTGTCGCGGCCCCAGGCCTTCCCGGTGTGGTGCGACCTGCTGGACTGGAGCCTCTCGCTCGTGGGGTACATCGATCCGCACCGCCAGCGCCTGGCCCAACTGCACGAGCGCATGGTCGCGATGACCGCGAAGCCGAGGCCGACCGCGCCGAAGAGGCGCGAGGCAGAGCCGGAGCCGGAGGAGTCGGACGACGACGGGGAGCCTGTGCCGGAGGTGGAGCAGGAGATGCCGGGCCGCTTCCTTGAGGACGGTCCCCCGCCTCCGCGGGAGACCCATGTCGACGCTCCGGAGGCTCCCGATGCAGCTTCAGCGCCCACGCGTGTGCCCCCCCCCAGCGCCGCCCCAGCGGCGGTGTCGCCGCGCCTGGGCCCCGGGTCCGCGGCCGTCCTCGGGCTGCAGCGGTTGTCTGCCGCACGACGGAAGTCGCCCCCGGAGGTCCAGGACCGCACGGCCGCTCCCGCTCTCACTCCCGCGATGGCGGGGGCGAGGCCCGGGGCCGCGGCTGCCCCCGGTCCCAGCGCCGCCGCACCGCAGACGCCGGGGGGTGCGGACGGCAGCGGTCCGGCCCCCGTGCCCATGGCCGGCACAGTGCCGCAGCAGCGGAGGCCTCCTGCGCCCCATGCCCCGCCCATTCAGCCCATGCCCTGGGACTTCGGGGTTCTGACGGGGCCAGCGCCCTGCGGCCCCGCGGAGCAGCCCGACGCCGTCCCACGGCCCGGGACGGCCTCGGCAGCAGCGCCCGCGACCCCCTTGCGGACCCCTGCGGCCGTCCCGCTGACCTCCACTTTGTCGGTGAAGCAGCGCCTGCTGCCGGGGGCTCAGGGCCGGCACGACGTGGCGGCCCCCACCGCCACCGCGCCGCCCCCGGCGGAGGCGGCGCTGCTGGAGGACGGTACGAGGCAGAGCCCGGCGCAGTCACTTGCCGTTCCGGCGGCGGACGACTGCATCGAGGTTCGGTTGGGCACGGGCCAGACGGTGCGGGCGTCCCCGGAGCGCGTGAGCGCCGCGCGGCGTGCGGAACAAGTGGTCGCGGAGATGGTCGGTTTTTTGTCGGCCGGGGGCTGCGTCCGATGCCGGCGCTGCGCGAGCACCCATCGCGTCGATGTGGAGTGCGGGGCAGCGGCGGGGGGCGCCGGGCCCGGTGGCCCAGGGCCGGTGGCGTTGGACGCGGAAGGGTCCGCGAGCCATTCGCTGCGGTGGGCGGAGGACAATGCAGAGGCAGTGCGGGCGTTACTGCTCAGCCACCACCGCACCCTGACGACCATGGGGCACGGGCTGCGGCACTGGGCCATGGCGGACTATCAGTGGTACAGTCAGCATTTGACCACGCAGCACCTTTTGGTGGTGGCCCTGCAGCAGGTGGACTGGACTATGCTGGAGGCACTTCCTCAGGTGACCCCCGTCCCCACTGGCCCTGAGATTCATAACTGTACTGGGCCGTTGGTCAAGGCGCTTATTGTCTTGCGGTGTTGTGGTTCCTTGTTCCCCTCACTATGAACGATCGTCTTAGAGATTCCGTGGCAGAGCTGCGGTACCTTCTGGGGGCCTGAGTCTAACAGCCCTGAGTATGGAATGTCCCCCTCCGGCCTCTGCACACACACGGACAGCTGATCCTTTCCCTGCAGGTGCGATGTACGCTCTGACAGGTAATGCATTTTGGGCAGGGATCCCAGTTCTGGATCCGAAAAAAGAGTCATCTTCATTTGTGTTTGTCTGAGGTGTTGCCTGTTTGCCTGTTTGTTTGTTTGAGATTCACGAAATTCTTCAGGCGGCTGAAAGCAAGCTGTGTTCCGTGGACCATTGTGCAGTGTCATTTTTCCTCCCGGTGCTTCTGCACATTGTTTTGTCACGGGCTGGTTTGTGCATATTTGGATTCCATACATCAAACCCCAGGTTGGGTTTTATCTCAAGCTACGTTGCTCCAAATCCCACATTGTGCAGACCGAGTGTCAGCACATTAGATTCAACAGCTGGAGTCTGTTTTTTGTTGTAATCTATGGAGAAACCCCCTGGTGCTCCATTTCGACCCCTTTCTCACAGAGTTCTCATTCTTTTCAAGCAATCCTGCTAAAACAGATCCAACGGCAAAGTTTTGCTTCCGAAAAATGGCATCAACTGTGTTTGAGGGTCTCCTCCACTACCTCAATCAAGGTCCCGGCGCGTTGTGCAATTCGCGCGCCGCTTGATCTGCCAATGTCTTTGGCGGAAAACACCTACTCCTCGTGGTGCCCACTAGGACCTGGAGGTGCCTGTTTGCACCGTGGTGAGCAAAACTTGGTTGGCCTATGGCTGTCACTGTGCGTCAATTCGGATCCTGGTCCCAGGGAATTTTATTTACTTCTAAATGGACCCCGTAAGCAATGGGATCCCGGGCTCCATCTCAGGCGTGGGTTGGTTGGAAAATGGTGATTTCTAAGTGACCTCCAACAACCCGCGGGGACCCTTGGGCCAGGCTTCGGTGACCCACAATAGGCGTGCGTATAAGCCGATGGGGAGCCATGTAGCACCAATCAGCCCCCCCTTAGCGGTGCTTATTGGCCCCTAAAAGGGCTGTTTTGCGCCTGTTTGGGCAACACCATCATTTGGTGACATACATTTGGGATACAGTTACTCTAGCACCCATGGGCACCCATGTAAGCGGTTGCTAGACCCATGTAACTGCCGTGCCCCGCCCCGAAAGCCCCGGCATTGCTATTTGTGCATAGGGACTCCCCACGCCTCTTTCAAGGTGCCTTGCCGAAGGCAGTGTATTTTTTTTATGTTTGGCTGCTTTTTGCATGAATGACAGGCAGCTTCGCAACACCAACTGACTGGACATAGTGCAGTAGGCAGCAAAGGTTGCCCATTCGCCCGATCCTACAAGTTTGGGAAGCAATTTTTCTCGCAAACACGCTCATACAATTTGGTGCTCCTTGCTTGTTGAAAAGCCACTGAAAGCCACTCTAGTTCCACACCTGTTTTTGCATCGCTTATTTTGAAACTCCGGAAGAGGTTTGGGTTAGGGTTAGGGTTAGGCATGAAGAAGCCCCCATGGAAGTATTGTGTTGTCTAAGCATGGCAACCCCAGGTGAGCGTTGTTTTCCTGATCTTCCCCATATTTGCGCAAGTGAGGGGGGGTTACCATCTTCCGTGTGTATAGTGCATTTAGAACCACGCACTTTCCAGTGGGTGAGTCTAGCCTGGGGATCGACTGTATGTACACAATGTGGAACTACCCCTGAGGTATCCCCCAGTCAGTGTCTGGTATATGCCCGAAACCTCTCAGTGCCGCCATATTCCTTCTCCCTTTACCCAAAGTACTTCCATCTGCTAAATGGGATGGGCAGCTTGAATTCACGTTTGGCGACCTTTGTGCATGTGCTCACTGTTGCTCTTATGCTCAGGACCTGCAGCAGCTGGCACACGTGTGGGACGCCCACAAGCATCGGCTTGATGCCCTTGCAAGGGTACTGGCGATGCTGGAGGCCGGAGGGTCACTGCCTGACCGTACGCAGATGACACGTGATGTCAAGTGGGAGGTGCAAGTGTTGAAGCAGTTGATGTGTGATTATCACATGTCCTTCCTGAAGATGAAGATGGATCTTCTGCGTCTTGAGGGTCGGCTTCACGGCCATTTACCATCCTGCCACCCAACACCACCTCCTCTGCTTGGCTCCAAGGAGGCTCAATGTCATTCTGCCATTGCTGTGCCCCAGCCTGTGCCTCTGATCCCGGGCCATGGCAATCAAGACTCAAGTGAACATTCCAACGGAGATTCTACCAGCACCGGCGCAGGAGTGCCCGTTATGGCAGAGGTACATACTGGCCCATCCTCATTCTCATGTTTGTGCCCTACCATTTCCCCTGTCCAGGCCCATCCATGTGCCCATGCCCATGCGCATGATGATGGTGGGAACCCCAACAACAACATTAGTTGAAAAATGACAAATGTGGACTCACAAGTGTGAGAACTTGGAGACTCTGATGCAACCTTTGCCACATAAAGGGCACCAACGCCAAGAGGAGACTCTTTCCAGTCATATTAGGGTCTCTTAGGTAAGAAGGCAACGCATATCGGGCACAGATCCATGCCATGCCCCCACACAGGCCGAGGCTTCCTCGTGCCCATGCCCATGCCTCCACAGAGTCCACCCCTGTGTTGGGAACACCATGCTTTTGACGGGTGCGGGGGGCAAAAGGGGGTCAACTAGGCGACCAGAAATTTGCTCTCGGGCGGGGGGCGGGGGGCGGGGGGCGGGGGGCGGGCGCTCGGGCCCTAGGATGGTGTGGGGTGGGGAGGTAAAGAAAATGGGCTCCCAACTCCAAATTTTACCCGATGCTGATAGGTGGAAAACAATTTTGGAAACAATTTTTACCTTACTTCAATTATTATAGCAACAGGCAAACGTCTTAGTAAAAACAAAATTTTATTTCTTTGTTAAAGTGAAAAACTTGGTAAACATTGATTATCTTTTTCACAAAGCCACAAAAAACAAAAAGCATCGTTTCTTCCCAAAAGGAGACCCCCAACACGGTCGGGGTGATGCTGCCACTTTGCCCACATGTGGGCCCCCGAGACAGCACTTGTGATTTTGTCCCCACATTGTGCTTATGGGACCCCTGAGGAGGCAGGGGTTATGTAGCCACTTTGCCCACACATGGGCCCCTGAGACGGCAGGGGTTAAGTTGCCAATTCTGATTTTGTCCCGGCGGTGCTAATGGAAGTACGTTGGCGTCCGGCCCGTTAGGCACGGTCGTGTGAGGTGGGCAATTGCCACCCATGTGTAGCCGCTGCATCTGTAGGAGTTCAAGCTGCCCTCCCATAAAGTTGGCAAAAAGGGGGGAGCACTTGACGCAGTGCGCGCGCGCGGCGCAGAGATTTAGCCATGTGGCCCGACCAAGCGGCCATGGATTAACTAGTGACTAGGCCGGAAGAGCTATAATTTCCTTCCACTATTAGGACAAGGGTCGGAAGAATTGACAATCCAGCAGGGAGACCCCAAACTAGGGTGGTGCCATCTTATGTATTTTCACCTTGGGTGGCACCAGATAGGGCAAGACACACAATGTTTGCGCATGTTTTGTACCCAAGGGTTTGCTCTCCTTAGGGGGCACGTTGTGATGGGGTAAAAGCAACCCCATTCCTGGTAAACCTGCCTTAAAAGTAGCACGCGGCGCAGATACTCCCCCAAAAGGCCCGAAGGGTTGTCGAGGACGACTCCCCCAATGACAGTAGCTGTGATGGTGAGCCTCTTTCTCTTTGACCACGATGTGAAGCGTGAGTTGGTTGCAAAGCACTCATGGATAGCCATGACTCGTTTTGGGAATCCTCGCAAGAGGTCGAGGCGCTGCTTAGTGACGACTGGGAGCAGCCACTACATGTCACGATTCCGGGACTGTCTCCTCAAACATATGAGTTGGAGGCACACCAATTCAAGGAACAACTGTGCTACGGACAATGCTGAGATTGTGGAATATTACTGGTGGCAAGCCAAAATTGCTCTTAGTGCGGATAGGGACACAATGGGTGTGGCATGGTGGTGTCCGTGATTCATTGTGGAATGTGTCATTTGCACATCAGCTGCGTAGACAGGCTTTGGTTGAATCATGGGCGCACCGCACTTTGCAAGCGGCATCCATTGATATGGCTTTTCCACAACCCTTGATTGTGGTGCTTCTAAGTTTCTAATCTGGCCAATTCACATTGGGTGCTCCGCTTGTTGTTGAATACCCCAACATGTGAATACCTCCGCCTTAAATCGGACCCCCAATGTGACCAACAACACTTAGTTGGTGCAAAGATGGAGGAGTTGGCCATTGTGGATTTGATTGCTGAGTGAGAAGACCTTCAGCCATGAGACCGGAAGAAGTAGGTGAGGTTTGGGGAGCTTTTGGAAGTCCTGCTTTTGCAATTGCACCCTTGTATTTCGTCTCGGAGGAGGTGGATGCGAGTTGCCATCTAGTATGTCTCTTCATGTTGCTTGGTGCCTTGTCTGTTGTCAATAGCAAGAAGCAATGACCACAGGATAGATTTGTGGTTGTTGCGTGAAATGGCACAAGTTGCTTTGCATTGCAGCGGTTCTAAGTGCGCTTCACCACCCCGGACCACAACGATGAATTGGGCCGCGGCTCGGTTGTGCCTACGCTCAATCTATGGGCCCCATGAGTCTTGTGACTTTTGTGATGGCATGCCCTACATAGTGTGCCCTAAATGTCGTCATCTACAGTGTGAGAGGTATGCGTAGGGTTGCGCCACGCGTTGCGGGCGCAGCTGTTGACGCAACTGCGCAAGATGGTTTCAATCTGCACCTCCTCTCCCATGTTTGTAGAACCCATTTGACCTCATTCTTATCGTATTCTTATCGTTGAACCGCCTGGAGGCACTTCACTCCAACCAAGCACCAAATGCACCCATTGCAGTAGATGTACCACAAATACACTTGACCACATGGAAACGGCCCCTTTCTAGGGATGAGGTGTGGCCGACCGCGTTGATTTGGGGGTAAGGAATATCTTGTTCTTGAACGGTACCCCAAGAATTCGCCTAGGAGATTGTACAACAACAAAAAGGCAATTGAACACTTGGACGGCAAGTTGACAGGTGTTCTTCGGGACCTGTGTAAAGCCAATCCAAAGGCTGCAAAACCCAGCCCTAAAGACACAAAGGCGGACCTCCTATACAAGGGTTTATTTTGTGATTACCGATGAAAGGACACATGTTCCCTCAAAATATATGTATGTGTAAAAACCATGTAAAAGCACACATGTGCAGGATGGTTTGGCCTAGGTGGGGTGCCACTCACACGAGTGGCCAGGAAATGACCCCAGAGCTTTATGCCCTCTAACAAAAGTACCACCTACTGTTCATAAATTTATTTTTACTTACCACACCCCCCTTTTTTGCTAAGTAACTTCACACTTCGATGGTAGGTCATAGATTTATTATTACTAAGTTTTATCTCTTTTCTACTAGGTTTTGCCACGGTTTACGAAGTTTTACCTCGTCTGATATTACCACACACCCCCTCAGCCCCCCCCAACAACGCCAGCACCTGGGGCCACTCAGTCGCAGCCCACAGAACACCCACCTGGGACGCATGTTTGGGCAAGGCACGGCACAGCTGTGGGCCCGGTCATGCTCTGCCCCACGCTGTCTCACACACCCATGCCCGTGCCCTGCACACAGCGACCCTAGCACCAGCTCATGACACACACCAAGCACCCTGACCTCCCCCCTCCCCCATTTCCAAGGTGCCCCTTGCCCCAGTTGTCATACGTCACCCTCTGCGCCACGGGGGCTGCACGCGCGCTCCTCGTTTGCGCGCTTCCCATGGAGAATGCGTCTCGAGCTTCCCGCCAGCAACCGCTGGGCGCCAAACAACTACAACCACAACCCTGCCCATGCCTTTGTCAATACCAGAGCCCGTGCCCAAGCCCGCACCACGACCTATGCTCACCGCTGCACGTGCGTCTCCATAGGCTGAGATTGCTGCCGTCCTGGAGCGGCTGGAGGGGCACAAGCAGGAGCTCACAGCCCAGGCTCGGGAGCTGGCAACCTCTGCGGATTCGGACGCCTTCGAAAGTGAGACCATGGAGCGGCCGGTGGACAAGGGGATGGAGGAGACGGTGCTGAAAGCAGCAGGGGCACTGCAACTGCGGCTGTTCAACCTGCGGAATCTGGACATTGGCACGTACGATCTTCTGGCAGTGCCCGACCAGCCAGAGCTGCAGGTGCAGCCCACCCTGCAACCCACAAACGTAGACTGCACCGCATCACAGACATCTTCGGACACACTGCAGCCGGGCCCTAGTGTTGTGATCACTGCGGAGGACGTCACGGAGGACGGGCTATGTGCATGGCCACAGCAGTCGTCTGCAAGAAATGAGGCCGAGAGCGTGGGGAAGGCAGAGGCCGCGAACGACAGCTGCGAGCGGCAGTCGGAAGCGACGGCCACCAGCAACAGCTGGTCGTGGGGGGATGCAGTGGCAGCAGCGGAGGGGGGCGTGGAGGCGGAGGGGGAGGCGGAGACGGAGGCGGAGGCATTTTGGGATAGCGGGCAGGCCATGAACCCCGGCAAATGGCCGCGGCTGAACCGCGTGACGCGCCTCAGCATGGACTCCCCCTGCGGCCTGGACCCCCGCCCTCTGCCCCCCGGCGGGCGCCTGACGCTGCGCCTGCACGCCTCGCGCCTGGCGGTGCAGCCCCAGACCTTCGGGGTGCAGGTGCCCAAGGGGGACAAACGGGTGCCGATCGCGGAGCAGCTGTCGAAGATGCGGCACGTGTTCCACTTGTTGCCGAAGCCCAAGGCCCCGCGGAACTGGGGCGAGGCGAGGCCGGACGCCGAGACCGTGGGCTACGACGCCGCGCTCAAGCTCGTGCAGGAGTCGTGGAACCCGGGGGCCTTCCCGAACTTGCTCGTGGAGCAGTCCGGCGCACTGCAGTGGCTCGGGCATTTGGAGGACAGCGGGTTGGCGGCGGTGCAGTCCCTGGCCGACCCCTGGAAAGACACGGTGCTGACCCCCGTTTGGTCGCCGCCGTCGGCCTCCGCGCCGCCGCCGCCGCCGGCAGAGCCCGGGGCTGACCACACGAACACCCGCGGCGCCGGTGCGCTGCCCCTTCTTGGCAAAGCCGATGCGGTTGCGTCTGCGGGTGATGCATCAGAGGCCCCTGTGGACTGGGCTGTGTCCGAGGGCAGCAGGACGCCCTCGGAGGCAGGCTCAGTAGTGCCCGAGAACGAGGCGGACGCGGCAGTGGCAGTGGACGCGGAGGTGGTGCTTGATGATGGGTCGTTGGGGCCTACGGAGGGCACCATGAGCCTTGTGGAGGAGCACCCTTCGGCCCTGCTGGAGGCCTGCCGCACCGCAGCGGAGGCGGTGCGGCAGAGCTCGGCGCATCGGCTTCTGCGCTGGCAGGCCCCGGCAGAGCCCTTCACCATCGCCCCTTTGTATCAGTTCCAGGTCGTCCTTCTTTGCCCCCGCTTGTTTGCCCACCCGCGCTCGCCCCCTCCGTCATCCCGCGTCCCTCCGCCCTCCCGCCGTCCCTCCCTTCCTCAGTCCCTCCCTTCCTCCGTATGACCATCTGATCTCAATATCAGTCGCCCCCTTGCCGTGCTTGCACCCTTTCCCTTACGCGCTGTCATGCACCCCTTGGGACGGGGCCAAAAGGTTTCCGGGGCGGAGAGTTGCTTCAATTTTCATGCCAGCAGGGGGGGGGTTGGCAGAAGCCCCCCACCCCAGCCCACCCTTCCTCCACTCAATGGTCGGTGCGATTGTTGCCTCATTTGTCCACGCAGTGTCCGCTTAGGTGCCCAGGGTTGGGGGCAGGGGGGTCTGGAACCATTCTTTTTTCCTCAAAAATTGGCCATTACGGTTGACTTTTTGGGTTTTTTGTTCTGCCTGTTCTGGTCAGGGTTCAGACCGACTGCACTGCACCGTGGGTATGGGGTCCAAGATTGTTTTTGGACCATTTGTTTTCATATCCCAGGCCTTTTTGGAAACATTTGCACACACACACACACACACACACACTCACTCACACACAAGAGCAGCAAGGCACCAGCACCGTGAGAAATTGACCTCACTTGGGCTTGGCTGACACCTTTTCCCCCCTGCTCCACCAGTGTGTCAATCTCCAGGCACCCACAGCACGCAGCCGGCCCGAAAATCAGAACTCCCCACATCATACCATCAAATCACAACCCAACACTCTGAAAAGTGGATACCCCATCCCAAAAATAGGGGGCAGGGGGTGGATGCCCAACCAAAAGCTGGAAAAAGCGGCACCGGTGACCACCATATCGCAATTTCTTCCCCTGCCTGTCTGGCAGCAGCAGCCAAATGTGGCCAAAATGTCAATCAAAAGCAGAAGTTCTCAAACATATCATCACATGGTGACCTAATGAAACCTTCAAAAATGAATTCACCACCCGAAAAATAAGGAATGGGGGCTCATCACCCCAATCTTCTGAAAAAGTGCCAAAACGCTCCGCGTTAGCACATTATGAATGCGGCCGAGAGATATAGAAATGCAGTGATTCATTGCTCCATTTCTACCCTATGCGTATTACATCACAGATGTCTATCCCAGCGCTCATATTTTGGCACCCGATCCAACTGCTGCCCCATTCATAATGTGACGATCAAGCAATAATTTTTTTTTCGGTTTACAGAGAGACTCACCAGACAGAGGAGATAAGAAGCATGCAATAACGAGCAAAATGCGCGTCCTACTTTTTTTTTTTGAGTGTTTCAATGACACTGCTGTGTGATTTGGCGACAGTAGCAAGGGAAATGGCTTCATAATGATGAGAATCACATGAATCCCATCCAACACTCAGCACTAAAACAACCTCATTGATTGACAGCAATGTGACTGGTAATCAGCTGTCTCCTGCTTTTTTGTGTTTGTTGTGTGTTGGTGAGTGAATTGACCCAGAACGGTGATTTTCGTTTGTCTGCTGCTGGCAACATGATTCCTCAGTGTCCTATCTGGGTCTAGCAAACTGGAACATCATTTCCCAGGAATTGGGCACATTCCAGCAAGCTCCTAACCCCCTGGACGCCCCCCTCATTTCCTTGAACCTGCGTGGGTAGGGCTGTTTTTGTGGCTATTAATTTGTGGGGCGAGGGGGATCATGGTGGGGCTGTTTGTGTTTGGGGTGCCAGGGTTTGATGTACTAGCTCGCGATCTGTCGTGTCACCGGTTGTTGGTTGTGGTGCTTTGTCGTCATGCGTGGGTATGGGTGGGGAGGTGTGGGGCAGAAGCAGCACTTGTGAGCGTGTGCCAAAAACGCGTTTTCGCGGCGCTGCTTCTCGCAGAAGAGGCAGTTTTCTTCGTTACTCATTGTGCAGTTGGTAAAGTGGGCCTTAAGCGCAGTGCGCGCGCAGTGCAACTATTTGGGCGCCTGGCTGTACTAGAGACCCATACTTTCAGATACTCGGGGCCCCTAGGGGCATCATGGGGCCTCCCCTTTTCAAGCGCAGTGCCTCTTCCTGTACCGTCACAGGGGCGATGGTAGGGGGAACCATGGGGCGCCTCTCCACGACCGAGTGCACCTACCTACCTACTTGAGCTGGGGCAGTTTGGGTCACCTAATTCTAAGGGCGTTTCCAAGGGGTGTGCTTGGGGGCTCTTTGGGGGGAACATAGTCTAAAAGTAGCGCGCAGTGCGCGCGCAGTGCAAAGATTCCCCCTATGTTGAAACCCAAAGCGACTTGGGGATATTTTTTTTTGAAACCCCGCCTTTGACATTTGCCTCGAACTGATTAGTGCGTGGCGGGGATGGTTTTCATGTGTTGCGGGACACTCCCACACCTCAGCGTCCGTCCGTCCGTCCCATGCCGACACCAGCATGCGTCACATTCAGCCCTTCCCATGCCAGTGAAGTTTGGAGGGTGCTCACCACCACTGATGCAGGAAATGCACCACAGAGCAAAGGGGCAATTTCTATCTGAAAACCCCAACCAGTGTGCACAGCAAGAAGTGGCAACGGGCGCATTTACTCGGCCTTTATGGCAGCCTCCACTCCCCTTTTTGGGCCTTTCCAGTGCCCCCACATTGGAGCTCTGAAGCGAGGGGGTCCAGAAAAGGGGCTCCACCCGCTCCCCCTCTCCTCTGCAAACCTTTACCCCCCCACCACCACCCCTTCGCTCAGGTGGAAGCCATTCGCGAGGTCTCCAGACTGCGGCGGCAGGAAATGGAGTGCTGGCACGCCCTCACCACCGGGCTGGGCCACCTGCGCCTGCTGGACCACCGATCGAAGCACCCGCCGCCGGCTGATGTTTCCTTCGCCTACAGCCCGCGGGTCGCCACCAACGTCCTGCAGCCCAGCCTCTCCTCCCACAAGTACGCCTTGCAGAAGCGCGAGTTCCGCCTCCTGCGGGAGCACCTTCTGGAGTTCGAGTCGCTGCGGGAGCAGGAGCACGCGGAGTACTGCGTGCTGACGGAGGCGTGGGGCACGATGCAGCTGGAGGCCAGGCTCCGGGCGCAGCTGCAGGACCACGAGGGCATGGTCTGGCAGATGCTGGTCACCCACTGCACAGCCCTGCGCAAGGCCTTGGCCGCGGCCATCGTCCCGGCCGCCGCCCAAGTGACCGACAGCACCGCGGCGGACGCCGAGCCCCCGGGACTGCCCATGTGCGGGACGCAGGCCCTGGCGCTGCGGCATCTGGAGGCCTACGTGTCCGAGTGGATGGCGGACTGCCAGAGGGCGGTGGCGCCGGCCCGGCGGGCGCCCAGCGCAAAGCCCAGCCGCCTCATGAGCGCGGCCGTGCGCACCCCCCCGACCCCCCTCCGGCGCACGCTGCAGGCGAACTCCCGCGCGGAGGACTGGCAGAGGTACGGCGCGGCGCTGCTGCCCCGGGGGAAGAAGGGCGCCGTGCTGCATGACCGGGGGCGCGGGGCCTATGTGCACAGCTAGCGCGGGCTGTGGTGTCATGGTGTCATGGTGTCAACGCCAGGTCCCACCTCCCGCAGGAGGCAGTTGCCCGCGGTCCCGGCCGGGCCAGAGTGGCACAATACCGCAGCAAGTGCAACACCCTGTGCGACGCTCCGCGAACCCCCTCCCCCCTTCCCCGCACTGTCATTGTCCACGCCACACGGCATGGGCAGCTACAGGGCCGACCACACAGCCGCGCCCCCATGCTGCAGCGGGCTGTGGGGGGGAGGGGGGGGTCTCAGCATTTCCATTGATACCTCCACACAACTGGACTCTGTGGTGCTGTACGGCAGATCCAGGAGGCCCTGCTTGGCGAGGGCCAGCGGTTGCGTACCGCTGCAGGACTGCTGCACACTTGTTGGTGTCCTACCCACAGGTCATCTTCGTGTTGCATTCTTTGTGACATACCGGTACCTGTGGTCTTCTAGGCCACTGACCAGCCATTTCTTCCTGCGCTTTTGTGCTGACCGCCTCTTGTGCGCACGTGCACTAGCCCAGGCTTCCTCCGGGCGGGGGGGGGGGGCGGAGGTGGTTGGGGGTTGGCGTGCCTTCAAAACAGGCGGTTGTTTAGAGCAAGGCGTCGGCTTGTGTCCTGGAAGATGCGGGAACGTCGGCGGGTGACCACCAACTGTGGATGAGGGCTGCGCTGTGTGCTGCATGTGTTTCACGTTCTTTCCGCCATTACCCAACCATGAACCCCCCTCCCCCAAACCGCTTGATTATGCACTACATCAACCCCCCCCCCCCTCACCCCAGCCGTTGTCAACATCAAAATTCTTCACTGGAAAAAGCTCCCCCCCCCCCCCCCCCCCCGGGTGACCCACCCATCCCCCCACCAGCGGCTGCTTTCAAGCTTTCCGGCAGATGCTTCAGCCGATGTCAATACGTTGCCGACGGCCTCTACATAGCTTTGTTGTGGCTGTCCAATTTTTATGACGGCGGCACTGTTTCGGCTGCAGAACTTGAGGTTGCCTTGCGGCGGGAAGGGTACAGGTACCCAGTGGGGCGGAGGGCATGGCAGCCGTCCCCCAGTCCCACACAGCAACGAGGGCACGGATGGACTGATGGACCACCCCCGGGTGCGCAAGCTTCCCCCCCCCCCCCCCTCCTCCGCCGCCCTCAGGACAGTCGGACTAGATCTGCTGCCTCCAGCCAGCCCGAAGCGCGGGCAGACAAAGCTCTGAGGAACTGCCTGGCGGGACCCGGAAAAAGGTCCGGTGGGTACCGGACCCACAAAAGGTCCGGTGGGTACCGATGGCGTGTTTTCAAGCAACGAAACAACTGCTGTTCCCTAAATGTACATACCCGCACCTGCCTTTCGGTGAACTGCGGCTCGCCATGACACATGACACAGGACGAACATGGGGAGCCCAGAGGAAGCTGGGCAGGGGGATGGGGAAACACAAGGGGAAGTAACAGGACAGGGCAAACCACGCTCGCCGAAAATGGTGCAGCGCGCAG
This sequence comes from Eutreptiella sp. 'Long Island Sound 2002', assembly GCA_964036045.1. NCBI lineage: Eukaryota > Euglenozoa > Euglenophyceae > Eutreptiales > Eutreptiaceae > Eutreptiella > Eutreptiella sp. 'Long Island Sound 2002'. Next base: position 2,173,807 of record OZ038378.1, read on the forward strand.
AAGGAGGCAAAGGAAAGGACAAAAGGGAAAGAATCATTGTGGTTTTTAGAAGCCCCTGTCAGGAAAATTATCCTGCAGATGCGCACCCCGGCGCACACAGGTCAGTGCTGGAGTCGGCAAACCCAGCATGGACTCGGAGTGTGCATCTGGATGCACCTGGTCAATGGCACGGGCAACAGCCCGTCTCTGGGACAGCCGACCCCGGAGCTCAGCTTTGCGCGTGTTTCCTTTGGCCTCTTGTTTCCAAGGGTAGCCTGGGGCTGGAAACCTGTGGGGGGGAGGGGGGGAGGTTGGCACGAGGCCATGGTGTTAGGTTGTTTGCTTGTGCCGGCGCCTATTGGCCTCTCGCCCTTGCACATTCTGACCCTCCGAAGGTGTTTCAATGGGTCCGAAGGTGTTTTGGTTGTGTCGACGGAGCCCCTGGATGACTTGTCCAGTTTGACTACGTGCCATCGCCTGAAATGCGGTTTCAGGATGTGGGGGCATTGGAAGGTGGGTGCAGGGTGTTGCCAATCCCTGAAATGCCTTTTGTCAATTACCTCCACCCCTGGGGGGGGCGTACCGTGCGCTGTGCACGCGCTGTGCGAAAAGTTGGCCGTTCTCCACCATCGGGAGTTCGGTAAATTCAGAAGATTGGAAGGATGTCATTGACTGGCTGCTGCAGTGGACGGGGCTATAGCGGGCAGAATTCAGGTCCCTGGGACCCATGGCAAGCATCAGATGTTTGAATTTTTGAGTTTTGAATTGATTGTGCATGATTCCGCAGGTGGGTGGTTTTCAGGGTTGTTACCTGGATAATCACCGTAATAATTGGCGCCGTGCCCGTGCTGTGCCCGCGCTGTGCGAAAACGCCCCCATAATGGGCTTCAGAACCGGTTAAGACCCTGTTGTTTTGGGCATGGTCTGGGAATCTGACAAGACACCGACCGTGGGGCTATGAGCATGGGGAGTTCAAATATGAATGGAATCCGGAACAAAAAAAAAAACAACCCAAGGCCCTTCACTCCCCTTCACCAGCAGGTCGGCCCGCCAGGCCTATTGGCACACAGAGGCCCTGTGTCCAGTAGGCAGTGTTACGCTACGTGGCACGCCCGCCGCCGTCCGCAGTGCGGCGTGGTTGCCTCATGGAACGTGGAGCAAGTGCGTCGCACCAAAGTCTTCACTGCCCCCCCACACCCCCCACACCCCGCTGCCGTGGAGCTGCAGAGCACCCTCCAAATTTCACGGTCTGGGAATGACTGAATGTGTCCGTATTGGCGGGTGAGAGGACGCCATGTGGGGTGCTGCAGTGGTGAGCAGTTGCCACCCACAAGGCTACCCCCCTCCAGCCCCCTTTCTCCCCTCCCCTCTGCCCCCCCACAAAGGAACCCCAGCCACAAACGCAGTTTGTGCAAAAGATAAAGCGCTGGACAGCAGTCCTACTGCAGGGCACCCACCCGGCCTTTGTGCAACGCCCTCCGCTGGCGCCGGGCCGCTGTGCTCCTGTAAAAACCCTCCAACGCCCCACCGAACACCCCCTCACTGAATGGGGGTCGGGGAGCCTGTACAGTCAATGCCATCGACCTCCTGCGGTCCCACGGAAATACTCCGTGCAACACCCCTCTGACCTCCAAAACGAAAGTGAATGTCTGCCTCGTCCCTCCCGCCCAGCCCAGCTCCAGGACCACTGCCCTGACCTGCTGACCTCTGCAACGCAACGCAGTGACCATTGCTGAGACTCAACGTCCGCCACAGAGTGAGTTACTGTTCTGCAGGATTCCCATTTTCCCAGCCCGATGTGGACCATGGTTTCCCACGGCTGTTGCACCCTCACTTAATGAGAACGTCAAAAAGGGAGGCCACATCTGTCCCCCCCCCCCCCCCCCCGACCATCGGGGCGCATCCGCCCATCCAGGTCCAGCCTGCTGACCCCCATGATGCGCCAATGCTCCACACAAAGCTCTGACCTGGAGTGCAATGTCGTAGGGCTCCGGGTACACCGTCATGTTTGGGGGGTGCACGCCCCCGTCCTTCAGCTTGACTCCCGCTGAACCCAACGTCTCAAACCGTTCCCCATGCCCCCATGCCCTAAGCCACAGGGTTGTTTCCCCGGTCCCTTTTTGTTCATACCTGAACTCTTGTCCCATCACATGCTTCGAAACTTCAACTCCAGGGGCCTGTGCCCCGGAGGCCCTATCCCCCTATCACTCTGTCCATACTCTTGTGCTTCACGTTCTGTGCATGTTGGTTCGCTTCACGCTGGGGCATGTGCTCGACAGCATCGGTTCGGGAGGCCCAAACCCTCTCGCAGGAGGCCTTCTCTGGAGGTCTTTGAGCCCTTACATACCCACAGATGGATGGATCTCTTGTTCGCCACAACACACGGCTTTCCATTCCACCGCCCTGAAAGACAACCTCTCAGAAGTTGGATGTTCCCTTTCATGACCTTCTGGGCTTAACCCCAACCCTACCTTCCTGATGGCACTCTTTTTGATCCCATGCAGTGGCCCCTACATGCTGCCTCTCACAGGCGACAAAGGGCATAGGTAGCAGGAATGCAGGATTCGCCACCTGCCGCCATCCACTCTGCCCAAAACTCGGGTCTCATCGCGGCTGCAGGGCCTGTTCAGGATGAGGCCTTCAGCATTAACAGTCTGGTGGCCCGTTGCATGGACTGGCTGACTGTGAGGCATGCACCACTCTTGTGCCGCCTGACCGCCTCTGCACTACCCGCCTACACCCATACGTTTCCCAGCCCCTGTGCGGACACCCATGCACTGCCCTGCATGCACCCACGCACAACAGGTTGTGTGCAAGGTTCTGACTCATATCCATTCCAACATGGAATATCTCTGGCTGTCAATCCAGGAGGCACCAGGGCGAACTGAAAATTGCTCTGCGGGGGGGGGGGGGGGGGGTGACATGGACGCCCGCCGAAGGAGGGGGGGGGGGGGGGGGGGGTTGGAGAAATGGGGTTCCGTGTCGGGCCCTTTGTTTTGTGTAAGAACGGATGTTGGCGCCGAAGGCGCATGAACACAAAATTTTGGCCCGAAAAAGTTTTTTCCACCAATAATCCCCCCCCCCCCCACATTTGAGTAGTCAAAATGACCAGTGCGACGTGGGTGTCATTTTGAGCCATAGATGTTGGGTTGACCCCCCCCCCCCCCAGCACGGCAGGTCGGGCACCCCCGCCCTGAACCCCCCCCTCCCGTCACGGCGGCCAAGGGGGGGGGGGGGGGGGTTGGGAAAATGGGCTTCCGTGTCACCCCCCCCCCCCCGCAGAGCAATTTTCTTCCCGCCCAGGATTTGCTGAACTCACAACTCTGAAGTTCAAGGGCAAGGATTGGGGCTGTGTAGTACACACCAATGATTGCAGCATAGCAGGACATTTTTCATCCAGACGTTTCAACAATTTGTGATTTACCTCCTTGCCTTTTCCTTTTGGCTGCTTCTAGCTGCCCCATGGCCCCAGAGCCCCACAAAAAAACCAGTTTGTTGGTCGGGTCATTCTCTGCAAGCACCAACCCATGCTCCACCACAAACTGGCGGATGCATTTCTTAGTTTGTCCAAATGTTCAACAATGTATCACGCACCAAAGGCAATGAAGTCGTTGAAACGAAAACTGCGTTGACGTACACCAGGCATGGTGTGCTAGTTTCAAAGATAAATACCAACCTGGGTGGCATAAGACAAGCATGCAGTAGATATAGGGAGACAGTAGCATTTTGTAACCCAGCAAAAGTCCTACACTAGCCAGTTGTTGGGCAAAGTCCATTTCATTTCTTTTCAGTCCCTGTGTTGCTTGTACAAATGCACTCCATGTTCTTTATTTGTGGGGTGCCAAAAAAAAAAAGCACAAGTGTAAGGTTTGCAATGTAGATGAATTAAACACCATAAGGTGGCTACACAACACTTGCTGTTCCACAATTTCTAACACGAAGAGGAACCCCAAAAGGCCATTTTGAAGGTAGAGACACCTATGTGGCGGCCACTCCAGGGCGCCTGCACCCACAATGAAACCACGTCATAGCCGTGTTCCAATTTCTGACAAGAACTTCGGGAAGAAAAATTTCAAAAAATATTGGGAGAACCGCTGAAGCGATTATATGAAGGCATGCACTGATTTTTTCTCGAATTTCGTGAATTTATAGATTTTGACGCTAGAGGTGCTTAGGCTTAGGAATTATACTTGGTTTCTATAAATCTGGGTTTAAAGGGGTTATCTGGTGCGTGAATGAGGCTTTTCGTGGCGTATAACCCAAATCTCTGCTCTCATCTTTTCCCTCTTTGTTTCATATTAACCAATGGGAAAAAGACGACATGGAGTCGTGACTGTCAGCAGCAACCCTGATTCGTGAAGGACAGAATCACATGAGGTAAGACACGCCTATATCCGGAGCTACAGGAGCATGCAGCCCCTGTATAGCAGGTCAGGTATAAATGAATGTACAGTAGCAGATGTTTGAAGGTTTTGATACCTTTACACAGCCTGGTTTACTGTGATGTGTTGTTTTGTGCTATTGTATCAGGTTGCAGGACAAGACGACAGTTGCAAGGCGACTAGCAATGACAATTTTACTCTTTTCCTGCACAATTTTCAATGTACTTTGGCAATGTTGGATCCCTCAAAGTACAAGGGGGGAGTATGAAAAATTGCTTTTCCTTTGCAAAATAGTCCAATGTCATGGCTTTAACACATTCTCATTTTCACCTACCAACCCAATGGAAACTAACCAAGAGTATTTCCAATAGTCATCCATATTAGCAACAATTCTATTGATTTATTTATTTTCCGAATTTTTGGGTGATATCTTTAAATGTTTTCGCATTGGTAAACTCTCCCATGGTTTTCATTGGTTTTCCGTTCCAAAAACCTTTTTATCTATCTTTTATTTTTGCAATGGAGACTAGAGTCCCATAATCACTTACTATATGCTTTAATTAAGCCTTTGTGTGCCAAGTGTGCTCAGTTCTGACAAACTGACATAGGGGCAGGGCCTCTTCGGTTTTATCTATCTTTTTCATGGTTTCCCCATCTATCCTAGTGGTATGCAACTCAAGATATAAGGCGCCCCTTTTTGAGAGTCATGGGTTCAATTCTCAGAAAGCCTAACTAAATAGGAACCGGCCCTATGTGACCTGGGTGACATGGCAATGGCCTCATGGCCACAGAGCCATGCTACCTCATCAATTATGGCCAAAAACCAGAGGGTTCACATCTCAAGGTGAACCTCAGACTGAGAGGGAGCGATGTGGGGGATTATGCAGATTATTTCAATGTTTTTTCCCAAAAGTTGACCATCTCTCCAAATCTGCATTAAACTTTGCTTTGAGATTCATTTTATTTGTCTATAGTGTAAAAAGCCTTCCATACTATTCATCCGCAGCCCTTTGTGTATGTTTTGATCCATCTCGGTGTTCCTGCACTGCTTATTTGATCATATTTCCTAAAGACCGGGAGCAAGGCCGTGGCAAAGAAACAAAGCAGGCAAGAAAGAAACATCACAATCTTTTTCTTTTCACCTTACCACCGTACTCCTTATGGAGTTCCGTGATATCTATGCCCATAGCCACAGCCAATTGCTTGGCCAAGGCTGCCTCATGCCTTTCGGTGGTTTGTGCTTTGAAAGCGCTTTCCACCTCAGTGCTAGTGAGGCAGCTACCAAAAACCCAGACCGTTGCCACCTACCCCAACCTTTGCTTCTTCTCTTTGGGCTCTGGTAGAAACTCAAAGAGGGCGAGGTCCAACTTACTCTTCATGGACCGCATTTCTCGGAGGGCTCCACATTTTTCATGGCCTCTACAGCCTCAGTGGCATTGATGGGCCACAAGCCTGTGCTACGGAAGCCATTTATTATGTTAAAAGGAGTGAACGACACATAGCAAAACCAAATTGCCATGCCAACGTAGGCGCCCAAGTAATATAAGTGTCATCCTTTAGATGGAGTTTTTCACACTTACTATACCTTACATGGTAAGGGCCATGGCAAGTCTTGTCCGTTAGTCCGATAAAGTGGGTGGCATAAAAGGGAGTCACAATTATGTGGCATCCCAATTGTTTAGCTAGCACGATGGTTTCGGTGGTGTATCGTGTGTTGCCGCCATCGATAAAAAGAAGAAAAGAGTTTTCAAGGGAACATTTCGTGGTAGGTTCGAGACTTGCTTCCACCAAAGGAACATTGTTTCCTTGTCTACTCACCCATTGTCGGTTCTCACAACCCTCAGGGCCCCAACTTGTTGAGTTGTGAGGTTGCCGGGCCATGAGACGGAATTAGGGCGGACAAAGGTGGGAAGACCACAAACACCATCTGCCATTTTCCACCCAATCACGGTGCCCCAACTCCTATCCAAGAAGAAAGGCGACCACACTTGCCGGGCCCCCTTGGTCTTCTTGAGTGAATAGCTAATGAAATCTCCAAATTCATCCAATCCGTTAGGGAAAGTGGTTGCCAGAAAGGCCTCCAACTCCTTGAAGAAAGCACAAATTATTTGGATCATGTGCTTTCAACCTTGAGGACTTGGTTTGTTGGATGGTCCGTTCAGTGAGGTTGGGGTGGCGTTCCAGGAAGTGGAAGTACCATCCATTAGAGGTAGGTAGGTAGGTAGGTATCTTCGGGAGCTCGGGATGCCTCCTTTGACATTGCAGGAAGAAGGTCTTACCAAGGGGACATCCTGTCCCTCCCACTGCCCTATGTCAGGTGCCTCTTGAGCCGCTCCTGCATGTGCTTGGGAAGGCATTGTCGCGGCCACCCGGTGCATGTGTCCATGTGTACCATCCATTAGAGATGGGGCCGTCCCTAGTGTCAAACGTGACACCTTGAGCCTCCGCCACTAAAGCAGCGAATTGCCTTAGCTGCCAGGCCGCTTGGGTATCGTTGCTCCGCCAATGTTGGATTGCCCATTCCACAATCTTTTCCCCGGCCTTGGGGCTGATTGTCATTTGGGATTCGCGTTTTTTGCATTTCTCGTAGGTGCCGACGCCGAATTGTTGTAATTTGCTATAAAATGGGGCCTTTGGAACGTTCAACCTAAGGAAGGAACCCCACCACGGAGCCCAAGGTTGTCCTTCAATGTAGCGGCACCCGCCTTGCGCCAAGGCTCCGCCCTTTGGCTTTGGAACAGCACCCAACTTAGGTGTGTGGCCTTTGATGTTGCCAAAGTTGGGGTCTTCTTCCTCTTGGTGGTATTCAACTCAAGATGAGGCATCTGAGAAGGAGTGGAACAATAAAGAGCAAGAAGACCCCAACAGTAAGAAAAAGTCACTGCCATGTCTTTCTTGGAGGTCTTGATCCAGGCCAAGCCCCCCTAAAACCCTTTTGTTGATGCTAAGACTTACTTAAGTATTTTTATCACTCTTTTAGAGCTTGAGGTACACTTTCTCAAAGTAACTAGGGTTATAACCCTAGCCCTCCATGAAGTTCACCCCTACCACTCAACTGAGCGGAAGTATCTTCCTTCATGGAGGTTACACCGAAATAAAGTAGGCATTTCATGCCTAAGGCCTTGGAGGTTAAGCCTAGTGGTCCCCCACCCCAAGACCCCCATACTCGACTGTTTCTACCACTTATTATGGTTCTACTTTTTAGCTGTTTCTGAATTCAGTTGCTTGGCCAAGTCATATTCTGTGCCTCGCCTAACTCCTTTGCCCCATATTCGTAACCAACACCATTTCATCCAAACGAGTGCACATGAAGTGCTTGAGGCTAATTGGGAGGCAAGAGTCATGCCAGTTTTCACATAAAAATCATTTGCTCTATCCGTTTGTGATTGAATCTTTGTACTTAAGCCTGCTCTGTCTATCTGCAGCCCTTCTGTGATACACTGGATTTCAAAACTATTCATTGATTCGATCCACATCCTGTTCTTGCTCTACTTGCTGCTTTGGTTTGGTTTCCCAACATCAAAACCTGCACGATTTCATCAAAACTATTAGGGCACTAATCAACGACATCCTTCCGGTAGCAGAGGCAACCCTTGAGAACCTTTCGAACCGACTCTGAGAAGTACACAAGCCAAAACCAGAAACAATATGTCCACACCATCAGTACAACTGTCTGCCAGGACCTGGCCAATTCGGAGTGTACAAGTTCAACTTGGCAACAGTGGGCCCATCTCAATGAGTGAGCCCAAACTCAGAGTTGCATGTGGGTCTCAAGAAGATCCAGTTCACAGAAGGGCAGGACAAGAAGCGCCCATAGAAGAAATACCAATACCCTTAACCACTGAGGCCTTAGCGGCCCGTGGTGACAGCCTGCAGCACCTGCGCCGAAGAGTTGCTGTATCCATCTCCCGTTTTGCTTGCCCTGCTTCTTCGTCTACGGCTACAGCAGCTGGAGGTTCTGAGGAACAAGGCAAATTTAGAAGGAGAATGGACGAATATCTTCTCCACGAGGAGTACTACAAGTCCGTCAGAGGCGAAGATGGAGAGGAACCACTAGAAGCCTTGGGATCCCCACCGTACACGGACATGGGTTCCTACCCTTACTCCGGCCCACCTACGGACCTTGCCGACACTGTGTCTCTAGCCAGGCGACCGAGAGGGCCAGTATGGCGTCCAGAGCTGCCAATCACTAGCAGGAACCCTGAAGTGTGCCCCGGTTAACTGAATGATCTCCATCTCCCAGAGCCAACTTATGGGGCCCTGGATCGTACGGCCGAACTACTGGCCAAACTACTGTCCAGGTCCGAAGACCCCGATGTGACAGCCCTGTCTGAGGCTGTCAAGGCTAAACTGGGTATCACTGAACCCTTACCCAAGCCAGCACTAGCCTCACCCTCACCCCGATTGAGCACGCCTGCTGAGGATCTCAAACAATCAAGGGTGTCCAGGTTGCTACCCAAGGTCACTTGCCCCAGCCCTTTTCATCCTCGTGCCACGACAGTCCCTATCGCTGAACCACAGGACGTGCCTGTGACAGAGACTGAGAAAAGGGGGCTAACAGCCCTGGCACCTCTCGCCGGCGTACCTTCCCCCCCTTCAGGCCTAACCCCAGGGTGTGGGAAGAGTGGCAGACTTATTGCCCAGGCGAACATCCAGCTCGAATTGCCAGAGTTCGACCCGATAAATCTGCCCAAATGGGCAGACGAATTTGCTGAGTTTTTTTTGCTTACTAGCCAATCCTATGTGGATGTGGCCACTAAATGTTCACTGTTGAAACCCCCCTGCAAAAATCTTTTTTGCAAAAACAGGTGAAGCAAATTGTGAAAACCTGTTCAACATGGGCTGAGGTTCTCCAAGAGGAGGAGAAAACCTTCCCTGTCTATGAGACTGACCTCAGTGTACGCACACAGAATTTCCTTCCGCTGCGCGAGTCTCTGAATATGTGTGCGACCTGGAGTATCTGTTTTCACGAATGAACGTGGGTTCCTATGGAGCCACAGAGCCCCACCTGTGGCTCATGAGTAAGATCCCTGCACGTACGTGGGACGATTGCCGTACTACCTCTGAGAGGAAGAGTCGGACCCACAGGTACAACGACCTTGTGGATCTCCTGATCGAGCTGGCGCTCGAGAGGGAGAATGACTCCCACATGGAGAAGTTCCTCAAGAAACACCTGGGTCGAGGTGGTACCCCTACCCCGGAACATGGCGAAGGGAAAGGGCCTAAAAATCTCACTAACGCCCACTAGGGTGGTGGTAAAGGTAGGGGTAACCTGCGTGCCATGAATGAGGTTAAACCTGAAGCAGGTACACCCCCTCTGTTCTACTGTAAGCCTGTCAATGACAAGGGGGGACCTTGTCATGCCCCTGACTGCGACCTCCGCAGTGGTTGTATGCTGCAAATGAAACGACAGCAGCACACCAAAGATGGGAAAACAGTGACCCATCAGGACCATTTCAGGTGTACCATCACCTGTGGTTACTGTGGCAAACGTCGTCATTACGAGGACGAATGTCACAAAAAGAAACATGAGAGTGACAAACATAAACGGCAGGAGGCCGAACGCCAGAAGACCCAAACACCCTCCAGAACTCCCCAGAATGGGGATAAGGGTGGTAAAGGAGGAGGCAAGGGGGGTGGCAAGAGTGGGACCCCCAACCCCCAGAGGCGCTCAGCAGCGCCCGCTACTTCTCCCTCTCCTGCCGAGGTTGACCCCAAGAAGCGCCCACAGGGGGATAACGCCTCCCCTGAGGGGACTAACTCCAAGAAGAGGCGACTGGCCTGGATGGCCAAGTCCCTCATGGCTGCAGGGGTGGATGTCAAATTCCCTGCTGAGGAGTAGGGGGGCGGCTCCGAAGAGGAGGACTTGTTTGTCTGGATCCTCGTGAAAATCGGGGATCAAGTTTTTCGTGCAGTGCTTGACACTGGCGCAACACTCTCTATAGTGGCCCGGCGCCTGCTAAAGACTTTCAAGAAGACTAAGACAGTGGCCATAAGAGTAGGGGATGGGCGTACCATCCATTCCTTAGGGGATGTTGATGTGACTGTTTGTCTTGGCGACGAAACTGTGACCCAACACTGCAGAGACACTGACGCCTTTGACATCGTCATTGGCACCGACTTTCTACGAAGAAAGCCCCAGGTAAAAATGTTCCTCCAGCGCCCCTATTCTCTGCACTGCGACTTTGGCAGTGGGCGCTTCTCTGTACCTTTGGAGCTGTCAAGACGAAAGGAGTCTGGGCTGCGCTACGCAGCCAAGACTAACTATCCTCCTGAAAACTACCAATTGGCCCGTCACGTTCTTGAAAATGGACTGGCAGCCCTTCGGGTAACCCTGGATGAGATCCAGGTGGAATTGTTCGCGAGCCAACAACAGCACATCATGCAGTTCTTTTGCTCGAAACATTTGAACAACGCTTTCCGTTTCTTCTGGAAAGCAATGGGCCTAGCGTATGCTAACCCTCCCTTCTCACACCCACACGCACGCCCGCGCCCGGCCACGCCACCCAGGCACTACCCAGGAGCCGCGACCACCAACGCAAGCGCCACGCCACCACTGCCGCCAACCACCCGCCGTCAGCACCCCCCGGACCGGCGCCCTGGAAACCGGGAGCCTGGGGGCCGGCGCACACACAGGGAACCCAGAGCGCAACAGCCATCCAACCCCCGTCCCCCACGACACCCACGCCCACACCAGCACCGGCACCAGCACACAGCCACACCCACGCACAGCACCCCGGCCACGCCCCCCCCCCCAAAAAAAAAAACAAAGCAAAACAAGCCAGCGAAAAGAGAGGAGCAAGGGAAAGGCAGAGGAAGAGACCGCGGGGAGAGCAGAAGGCAAACACGCAGGCCCACACACGCGCCCCCCCCCCCCCCCCAGCCAACCCGAACCCGCACGTCCCGCACCCTCCCAGGAAACGCCAAGCCCAAGGGCACACCGGTGAACAGGAGGCAAGTGGCCCAGGACACCGCACGAGCGAAGCAAAGGACGGAGCGGGCGCACCGGTGAAAAGGAGCCAAGCGGCCCAGGGCACCGCACACGCGAAGCAACACACCGAGCAGGCGCACAGGTGAACAGGAGCGAAGTGTGCCAGGAAACCGCACACGCAACACAACGCACCGAGCGGGCACACCGGTGAACAGGAGCCAAGTGGCCCAGGACACCGCACGCAAACACAACACACCGAGCGGGCACACCGGTGAACAGGACCCAAGTGGCCCAGGACACCGCACACGCAACACAACCCACGGAGCGGGCACACCGGTGAACAGGGGCCAAGTGGCCAAGGACACCGCACGCAAAACACAGCAAACCAGGCGAGCACACCGGTGAACAGGAGCCAAGTGGCCCAGGACACCGCACACGCAACACAACACACCGAGCGGGCACACCGGTGAACAGGAGCCAAGTGGCCCAGAACACCGCACACGCAACACAACACACCGAGCGAGCACACCGGTGAACAGGAGCCAAGTGGCCCAGGACACCGCACACGCAACACCACAAACCACGCGAGCACACCGGTAAACAGGAGCCAAGTGGCCCGGGACACTGCACACACGTAGGGCGGCCGAGGGACAGGAAAGAACCAACACCCCATGGGTCGGACGCACTGGGGCGACCAAGCCGACCCACCGGGCCAGTGGCAGGAGCGGTACTCCAGGGCTACTGGTCCGAGCCCGGCCAGGGTGCATCGGGGACCAAGGCAAACGTCATCTGGAGCCACGGAAGCAACCGGTGACAGGCGAGCCGGTACACAGTCCAGGAGGGGGTCGCCTGCCAAGCAGAGTGGCCCCGCAACTCAAGCCACAAGGGTGAGGCGGTCGTACCGTAGACTAGCGGGAGCAATAGCCCTTGTGGTGAGAGATACTCAACACGGCTGGGCAGCCCCCAGAGCTGCCGCCCAAAGGAGGGGGCATGTGGCCCTACCCATGGACACATGTGGGGACACCCTCCCACTCGGGACACATGGACCGGTTGGTCGCGACATTGCCTTCCCAAGCACATGCGGGAAGGGCTCAAGAGGCACCTGATATAGGGCAGTGGGAGGGACAGGACGTCCCCTTGGTAAGACCTTCTTCCTGCAATGTCAAACTTAGGCGGCTCAAGTTGCATGGTCAAAATCACACCAAATGCACCCAATTTGGACCATGCAAAAAAATAGTTTTTCACAGCCTCTGTTTTTTGAAAACAGAATATTAGTCCAAAGAAAGTATCTTTCGTACCATTTGTGCCATTTAGTGTCTTTTTTCGGACAGCCCAAAACAAAAAAAAACTATAAAAAAATACATAAATCTTATGACTTCAGTGGAAAATGATGTGCTTTTAGCGGAAATTGGCCAATGTATACATTTTGCGTTCCCCTTGTTTTTTGGATGAACATGGTCTGCAGAAAAAATGATTGCAACATCATTTTCTGTGCTGCATGTTCATTGCATACCTGGAAAAATGATTTGTTGATCAAATTCTATGCGCGAGGCCTCGCGCAATCAAGACCAAGGATCATTAAAACAGAAGCATGGCGGATCAAATATCAATGCAAAGCATATGCAACATGTGGTTCAAGGGCTGCCCCATGCGCGAGGCCTAGCGCATACCTTACTAAACCAAAAACCTCACCCGATTCATTTTCCTTTGGAAAGACGGCCTCAGGGTCGAGTGGTCTTACTACCCACCCCACGGTTTGATTTTTGATTTGCACTGCCTGAAAAAAGAGGTATAGGTTGTGACTTTCAAGTTCTGGGACTGCATTACAGTCCTCATTGCGCGAGGCCTCGCGCAAAAAAAGGCCCAGAAAATATATTCTTTGCACCATTGTGACCGGTTCTCATCTGATAGCGCTTGTGCACAACCTTCACTGAAGCAACGAGTACCTAAATTGTCGTTGAGTCATTGAATATTACCAGAAGCTTGCCCCCCCCCCGGAGGCGGAAAAAGTCTTTTTGGGATCGCTCAGCCCCTGCGCTTGGCAGACTGCTTCCCCCAGGGCACCTTCTTTCTCCAGGTATCGAACATCATCTTGATAATTGGTGTCGTTTGCACTACATTGCATTTTACTCTTCAGAAAATCAGTTTTTTTGGCCCAAACAAACGCTCAAAAAAAGTGCCACGCATGGCAAATTCATATTTTCTTTGCACATTTTACTTTGATCTATAGTCAACAACGGAAGGATCAATTTTTCTCAGCCAAAGCTACAAGGGGGGTCCCTGTCCAGCTCAGCGTCATCTGTTGAGTGGACATGCTTCATGTGTTACCAGTGATACTCTTCTTTTTGCTTGACACTCCCCATAACTTGTGGCAGGTGTGCATCATGAGCAATGCTGAAGGATGCACCCTGTGCAACACCTCCAATGTATGTGCTCCTTTTGTTAGGAATGCAACAACATTAGAAATGATTTCTTGAGTCATAAATTAGATTTTCAAGGCTTGTTTAGAGCGCTGAATGTCCGCCTGCGTAAACATATTGTACAATGTGATCAAGTCAAGGGTGCCTGTAATGTCACTCCAGTGTAGGCGCCTGCTTGATTCCTCAATTCTACCATAATTACCTGACTTTTCAGGGGCAATGGACTGCTCTTTGCGCGAGGCCTCGCGCAAGGAACAGTCCATTGCCCCAAAAAAGGCATTTTTTGGACCCATCAGGACCGAGAACAGGCCAAAATTCCTTACATAAGAGTTCTTTTGCTGTTTCAAAAACGGCTTGATTTTTTGCAAGCCAAAGAATGGTTCTTTGATGTTTTTTGAGGCCCTGTATTTTGGGCACTTTCTGTTGTTTCATACCATGCAACTTGAGCCGCCTAAGTCAAAGGAGGCATCCCAAGCTCCCGAAGATACCTACCTACCTGCAGGGGTGGATGTCAAATTCCCTGCTGAGGAGTAGGGGGGCGGCACCGAAGAGGAGGACTTGGTTGTCTGGATCCTCGTGAAAATCGGGGATCAAGTTTTTCGTGCAGTGCTTGACACCGGCGCAACACTCTCTATAGTGGCCCGGCACCTGCTAAAGACTTTCAAGAAGACTAAGACAGTGGCCATAAGAGTAGGGGATGGGCGTACCATCCATTCCTTAGGGGATGTCGATGTGACTGTTTGTCTTGGCGACGAAACTGTGACCCAACACTGCAGAGACACTGACGCCTTTGACATCGTCATTGGCACCGACTTTCTACGAAGAAACCCCCAGGTAAAAATGTTCCTCCAGCGCCCCTATTCTCTGCACTGCGACTTTGGCAGTGGGCGCTTCTCTGTACCTTTGGAGCTGTCAAGACGAAAGGAGTCTGGGCTGCGCTACGCAGCCAGGACTAACTATCCTCCTGAAAACTACCAATTGGCCCGTCACGTTCTTGAAAATGGACTGGCGGCCCTTCAGGTAACCCTGGATGAGATCCAGGTGGAATTGTTCGCGAGCCAACAACAGCACATCATGCAGTTCTTTTGCTCGAAACATTTGAACAACGCTTTCCGTTTCTTCTGGAAAGCAATGGGCCTAGCGTATGCTAACCCTCCCTTCTCCCTGCTCGCGAAGGTTCTAGCCAAAATCGCTTATGAGGGAGGAAGGGTTGTCATGTGCCCCCCTGACTGGGGCTGCTCAGGTGAACACGCTCATTGGCGCCGTATGCTAGACCGAATGACTGTGGGAAGAGTGCAACTCCCCGACGGTCTCATTTACGTGGCTGAGGACTCAGACACAGCTATGCAGGCCCCTGAGTGGGCCAGGTTCTTATCCATTGTTGATGGATCCCTCAACCCTGTACCCCTGTGTGATCTGGATCAGGTGCTACTGAAAGAGGTCATGGCCGAAAATCGTGACCTGACCCTTTCTGACCTCAAAAAACGATCTTCTGAGCACCTATCTGCCACACTTACAGGGTGTGAATCCCCCGATGGCTATTTCGAACCTCCTGCTGTAGAGGAGGATGCTGACGACCAACTGTCTGAGATCGCCAGCACTATCCCTCCTGTTGATCCCAGCTGTGTTGAACTCAAACACAGTGCCTTCCTGGCCCAACTGTTGCTGGAGGAGGTAGACCTAGAGTCAACCTCAGAACCAACCTCCCTTGTTGGGAAACCGGTGCTGCACATGCAGCATACTCACTCAGGTGAACCCGTGGCTCAGAGCCCTGATGCTCTAGCGCGGCCTGTTTCTAATAACATGCCACTGTCTGAGCATGACACTCAGGAACTCCCACGGCTGTTGTACCTGAAGGCCGAAGGTATTGAGCGCCAAGAACGGCTGCAATACCTCAGACAGACCTGGAAATCCTCCATCTGGTCTGAGGAGGACGCTGATTCCTACACGCTGCCTGACCCTAAGATACCCCTAGTGTATTCTCTGCATTATGGGCAGCAATGCCTCCCTGAGTGGGAGGAGGGCTCAGTACCTGCCGGAACTGCTGATCGGCAGAAAAAGAAAGAGCATGGTAAGAGCAACCTCCATGCTGAGGAGGATTTCCTGCAGAAAATCGAGAGGCTTACGCTTGACCCCCGACTGAAGAAACTGCTCCTAACCTATGAGGAGGTGTTCGGCGCCCTGCCGCCTCCCCTTTCCTGTAAAAAACTGGTCCACATGGACCTGAAACTGAAACCTGAATTTGAGAAGATGCGAGTGGAGCGTCGTCCCTATCCCGCCCCTCGAGAACAGGTTGAAGAAATGGAGCGCAAGATCCAGCAATGTATTGATGCTGGCCTCGTGGAGGAATCTAAGAAGGGGGACTACCCCCATCACTGCAGTCCCTGCTTCCTGGTTGCTAAACCAGGATAGACTGCCCTGCGATTGGTTGTTGACTATGGTGAGGTCAACAAGAAAACCCAAAACCACTCATGGAGTATTGCCAACATGGAAAACACCTTGCAGCGTATTGCCAAATGCCGGTACAAGACCAAAATGGACAAACGCAGTGGTTTCTGGCAGGTAGACCTAACAGCCGCAGCTCACGAACTGCCGGCTTTTATAACCCCGAAGGGTCGTGTGTTTAAGTGGAAGGTCATGCCTTTTGGGGTGGCTGACGCCCCGGCACTCTTCCAAGAACTGATGAACAAAACCTTTTACAGATTGAGGCGCAGACCTCTAGTACAGGAGGTGATTTCCCGAGGGGCAGAAATGGAGGCCCACATCGATGACGTGAGTTTGGGTACCAATACCCTAGAGGACCATGTCCTTCTCCTCCGTGAATTTTTCATTGTTTGTCAGGAAAACCATCTCCGAATCAACCTGGAAAATGCGAGTTCATGAAAGAGGAGATGGAGTATTTGGGTTTCAACGTGGGGTATGGCTGGTGGACCCCAGCCGCGTGTAAGATGCAGCCCCTACATGACATGCGGATTGACGATGACCCTAAGAAGGATCCACACGACGTGAGGACTTTTGTGGGCGCCTGTAACTTCTATGGGCGACACATCCACAATTTTACCTACTCCTCTGCCCCTCTCACTGACGTAATCAAGAAAACTACTCCCTGGAGCTGGACCGCCAGGGAGGAGGAGTGTTTCCAGGAGTTGAAGAACAAAATTGTCTCCTCCAACTGCCTGGGCCAACCCCGCCCTAAGGGCGAGATAGTCCTGATCACTGATGCCAGTGATGTAGGGGGGGGTGGAACGATATACCAATGGCAGGAGCTTAACCCAACTGAACTGACCCACTGCCATTATCGTACTAGCGGACTGAACCGTGATGGCTCCTTGAAGCACGACTATCCTTCCAGTGAGTGGCGACTTGTGCCACTGGGACACTGGAACTGGAAATGGAACCAAGCGCGTTCCAATTACAACACCTACGACCAGGAACTCCTGGCCGGTATGTTGGTGCTCTCTTCACAGTCCCGACTATTGGGATCTAACCCTATTGTCTGGCTCTGTGACCAGGAACCGGTGAAGTCCTTTCAGAAGGGCCCACCACCGGAGAAAGCAAAACCAAAACGGTGTTGGACTTACCTGAGGTACTTCCCGTACTTACCCTAACTAGACTGACAGTCCATCATATCCCTGGTAAAAAAAGTGAACTGTCTGACTATATATCGCGCAACAGCTTCGATGCGCTTATTGGTGAGAGCTCCGAGGCACTCGCCAATGAGGCTTGCCAGCGTATGGATGTCCAACTTGACCTGTCTACGCGGACTGCTGGAATCCTCGAGGGTTGGAGCCTAACTGACTATCAGTCACAGTATAAGGTAATTCTCCAGACGCTCAGCACTGGTCTGCAAGCTCGTGTCATTGACGGGCACCAGTGGTATAAAAACAACCAGTACCTCTTCTACGAGGACCGCATAGTCGTACCTGAGGCAAAACTTGATGGGTGCCTACAATGGTCGCATCTCAGCTCAGGTCACACTGGCGCTAATCGCTCAGTGGACTTCTTCCGTGAGTGTTTCTACTCTGGTCTAACCCTGACTGAACTGAGGTCCCGTATGAAGACCATTGTGGATGCTTGTGGCTGTCGTGCCAGCAAGCAGAGCGACAGTAGGGATGGGGGACTCATTTCCAGGTTACCCATACCCTATTGTGCTAACTCTCTTCTCTACGTGGATTTCATCCACGGCCTACCTCGCTTCGGCGGCTATGATAGTTGCCTAGTGGTTACCTGTGGCCGATCCCGCTTCACCCGTGTGTTCCCTTGCAATAAGAAAATCACAGGTGAGCAGACTGTGAAAATGTTGGTCGAACAATAGTTCGGACCGTATGGAGCACCTGAACAGGTGCACTCTGATGAGGATGTATGCATCCGCAGTGACACAGGATGGTACAAACGAGTGCTGAATGCCCTCAACGTAGAGGTAATCACAGGTGTGCCCTATACCCACACGTCTAATCCTCTTTGCGAGAGACAAAACCGTCACCTATGATTTTGTGGGGCATTCTGCGGCCAAAACCGCATTTACGCTACCGCACTGGATCTGAAACGGCCGCGGTGCCAAAAATTTGTCGTTCAAACATGAATTTTTGCAAAATCCATTGGTTGAATACATTTGATTCCTTGGCACAAAAGTGTGGATGTGTCAGAACATGACAATGCTGTGGTTGAATCTAAAGATGCCTGCCAAAAATCGTTTTCATATTGTTGTTCTGCTGTTTTTGTGCTGCTCAGGTGTAGTGCAGATCGCTCTGGACATTTCCGGCTATTGACTGCTAAATTTTGACACAACATTTCTGACTAATGCTGTGCAATTGCCTTTGTTTTGCCTTGCTTGCAAACACAACGTTGAACTGTTGAGAACCTTTGAAAACTGAGGTCCCTGGGACTTGATTTGTGTTGCTGGTAAAGGTTTCGGAACAGTTGACAGTTGACGTGCTGTGCACTTGCTTGTGTTGTGCCTTCTTTGCCCGGTCTTGGCTCTGTGAGTTTACTATTTGCCTAATTTATTGCAAAGCCTGTTCTGCAACCCTTGACTCTCCCTGAAAAGGGATCTTCTGTGGTGCAGAAGTACCCATTCCAACGGTCAGGCTTTGTAGCTCATCTTTGGCAAATAGTCTCAAACTTGCAGGCACAGGCCCTTTGCACCGCACAATGCTCAAAAGAACTAGGCTTCAGAAAGGTTGGCAGGTGTTTGAAATGACAATGAGAACTGAGGTGTGTGGTTAACTGAGATGTCAGGTTGAACTGGTCCCACCCTACGATGCTCAAAAGAACTTTGCTTCACAAAGGTTGGCACAGGTTTTTGAACTGAATTTGAGAACTGAGGTGTGCAGGTAACTCAGAACTCGGCTTGAACTGGTTGCAGCGTACAAGGCTCCAAAGAACTTCGCTTCACAAAGGTTGCCACAGGCTTTTGAAATGACGATGAGAACTGAGGTGTGTGGTTAACTGAGAACTGTAACACTCTGGTGTCTACGAGTGTCTATTTCCCAACTATCCCACGCGAAGCAGAAATCCAAGTCACTGACTGCGATCAAAAAGCATGCCTGTGCAAACAGAAATATTTATACAATACAAGCATGCCGAAAAATACCACAGACACTCAGACCTTTATTTACTCTCATGATCTGCGCTAATTTATATCACATCGCACTCGCACTCGCGACTAGTCGCACTGGCACCTGCACACCTGCACTCCCCTCCCAGGACCATTGCATGGGAGTGCACATGGCCGAAAAATGACCTAGGGGTGCAGTGCCAGGGCCATCAACAATGGCTACGGCCATTCAGCACCATCCAAAAAAAGAGTTTACAATTCAAAATCAGAACAAGCTGCACTACCAGAGCACCGGTGACATGGCACCAGGTGCTTATGCATTCATATGCTCTTCCTAGGGTAAGGGATAACCCATACACAGCACTCCACTCCTGTGGGTACACCGCTGTGCTGTCTACCTAAGGTAATTTACAATCAGCCACCTGCTGCTGTCCCTCCTGGGCACTGTGCACCCAACAACCTAGTGGGTCGTGCCGGGACACATGTAAAAAAAAAACATATATCTTGCTCCAAAAGCAGATTGCAAAAAATCACCTGATGGACTGCCATGTGGCCTCAAAGCCATTAATTAATGCAAAACATTCAGGGCCACTGTGCTGGCCTGTGAGCACCAGCTGGCCTGCATACAACTCCGTAAAACAGCAAAAAGAAGCCTATAACGAATACCCAAAAAACACTGAAAATGTCTCCAAACTTGCAGCACGAAAGACAAACACACTGCAGGCACTCAAAAGCAGGCAGCACGACAGGGTGGAGCCAAAAGTGTGGTCTTTGGAAGACATGGCTTCAAGCTGACTCAGTGCTGGAAAAGGAAACCCACTTAATAATGTACAGTGCACCAAGCCGTTTAGCCACACTTATCTTGAGCTCTCCCAATTCTGTCTTCAGACCTGCCTGTGACACAAAAGCAAAAACAGCAGCATGAAAAACAAAAGCTGGACCCATTGACACAAAAAATGAAGCAACAAAAACGAACACTGCGTCGACGTGGCAAAACAACACCAATGAAAGAATGCAGGAAACAGAATGAAGGCCAAGTTGCGTTGCAGGAGTTGCAGGAGCATCCTGCTTCTCATCTGCCTTGTAAAGAGCGAAAGCCACAAAACTCGAAAAGATGCAAAAAAAATGGACAAAGAGCGAAAACGAAAGCAAGCACGTATGCCTCTGCTATACCACCACACGCAATGTATACCTCTCAGAGGTCCCCATTGCACAGACACAAACTCGAAAATTCAGATGACAAATCAGATTCACACGAAGAAAACAGCGAGGACAATGAAATACAGCGACGGAGACGAAAACAACGAACAGACAACTACAGAACGCAAAGCACAGAGCAGACACACCCATAAAAAAGGAGTGTCTTACTGCTCCAACAACAAATCATTCTCCACTGTAACTCACTTCAGATTCTGAGCATTCCTAAACACACAGCAAGACAAGGCAGTCAATGCAGCGACAAAAAAACAGCTCGCTGCAACAAGAGCTACATAAAAAAAACGCCACAAAGAGTGCAACAACAAAGGACGGCAGAGAAAGCAAACACAGGACGAAGCAAGCAAGCTACACCCGAGTGTGGCGTGCACTGCTGCTTCAGTCCAGTACTCCATTTCGCCTGAACAGCTGACTGGGGAACTGCCGACTTGAAAATCACCAACCTGACACACAAGAAACACCTAACAAAGGTAGACGCGCACTACACCACAACTTTACCCAAAACGCACAGTCTGCTACTCGCCGGCGCGCCAAAGGAGCAAGTTGCTACACAAATGCACACCAACGGAGCACAACACGCGGAGCGCAATGCTACTCGCGACATAACCTGTGCGCATTCAATATTAGTCCTGATCTGGAACACGCGCCCCTTGCCACGCGTTCCCCTTTTGCGCGGCAGTGTCTTCAAAGTCGTGTCCGCTTGATCCCCGCCTTCAGAAACCTCACGAATCTCTGTACAAAACTCTTGGGCAACCTGACGCACTGGACGCGGCTTGAACCAGTTCGGAATTTCCTTTCCACACTGGACGCGTCGCTCCCTTTCGCGTCGCCAAACACTGCTCATGGCATAGTCGTTGAGGTCCTGCAACAGGTCTTGATACTCTTTGTCACAGTCCACAATGGAGGTCTTCTCCAAGACAACAAAATGCCCAGGTCTCTTGACACTAGCTAACGCCGCCAAACTTTCTTTTTCCCATGCAGCAAGCCCTTCAGCGCGCTCCGGCGCCACAAGCCCAAATTTGCCAGCAGAGCGTGCCGCACAATATACATCTGCACCAGGCACTCTCAATGTGTCAAAAACTTCGTCAGATGAAGCATCTCGCAGTGCACGCACTTTTTCACAGTGTTCCACTAACAGTTTTTCCTCGCGCTGATCAAGTTCCCAGCCACAGAACCCTTTTCTAAGCCGTAACGCCTGTACTGCGCGGAATGGACTGCAGTATTCATTTGACATGTCCCTGCAGCCCTTCGGCTATACCTTGATGCGCAGTGAATAGTAACTGGACTCCCAAAATTCTGCTGTACTCCACGTCAACGACAAATTGCGAACCCAAATATCTTGATCACGGAAGCTTTTTGATTGTAACACTCTGGTGTCTACGAGTGACTATTTCCCAACTATCCCACGCGAAGCAGAAATCCAAGTCACTGACTGCGATCAAAAAGCATGCCTGTGCAAACAGAAATATTTATACAATACAAGCATGCCGAAAAATACAACAGACACTCAGACCTTTATTTACTCTCATGATCTGCGCTAATTTACATCACATCGCACTCGCACTCGCAACTAGTCGCACTGGCACATGCACACCTGCAAGAACTCGTTTTGAACTGGTCGCACCATACGAGGCGCTAAAGAACTTCGCGTCACAAAGGTTGGCCCAGGTTTTTGAAATGACACTGAGATCTAAGGTGTGTGGTTAACTGAGAACTCGGTTTGAACTGGTCGCAGCGTACAAGGCGCTAAAGAACTTCGTGTCACAAAGGTTGGCCCAGGTTTTTGAAACAAAGTTGAGAATTGAGGTGAGTGGGTAACTGAGAACTCGGTTTGTGGTGCAGTGGTGGTTCAAGCTGTCTTGAATGGTTGAGAACTGCTGTAAGGAACTGGATGTGTACTGCCGGTGAACGGCATGCTGCTGCTGCTGCTGCTTGCTGCTGCCTGTTTTGTGTCACTCCTGGTTTTCCACTTCCGTGCACAGTATACTTCGAGTTGACTTTGGGCATGGGCCTGATTTCGATGACCTTCCACTTACGGGCATTCTTCACCTGCTTCGCGTTGCCCTCCACTTCTGCACCGTGGTGCTCTGCAATGGGCTGCTGCACTCTGGCGCTGCGCAACAGGCTTCACTGAAGGTCCTTTTGGGCCTGCTTTTTGGATTTCACTCTGCGTTTCGTGACCTCCGAGGTCGTTTTTGGCATCCTGGTTGGGCTTCACTCTGATTTCCGTGACCTGGGGCTGCTGGTTTGGGTGGATTTCAGTTGACTTCGTTATTCTTGGACTGCAAGTGGAGATCTGTGCTGCTGGTGGTGGATTTGCAGCAAGTGTGTTTTGTGTTGCCACACTCCAGTATGTAGCAGTTTATTCATTGTGCACACACCCAAAAATCTGCCCCCCCCCCCCCCGCTCTTGTCGGCCCAAATTTCAGCCACCACAAAGCGAGGGTGCAGGCCGTGGGCTGGTCCCCCTTGGGGACCAGGAAACAGGGGAGCAGGCCTTTTGCTGCCCCCCCCCCCCCCAACAGAAATGGGGCCGAAAGCAGGCCCAGCACAGCCCCCCCCCCCCCCCAGCATGCCCTCGCACCCCCGCACCCTCACTGCAGGCCGTCACATGGTGATCAAGGTCCCTCCCCTCACGGACAGGGAGCGGACGCCGAACGATGGGTATGTTGGGATCTGGGACCCGCATGGTAACCCAGCAGGTGGTCCTCCTCTCCCAAACAAGTCGCGCGATCGCAGCAGAAAAATAATACAAAACTAAGAAAACGACGCACCGCCAGCAAAAATAAAGCGAAAAATCGTTTTTTCCGACCTCAGAAACCCCCCAAAAAATTTTACGCCGCTGTTTGGCGAGGTCGCAAAAATTAGGACACTCACAAAACAAAGACGAACAATAGAGTCGCGACGGCGAAGAACCTGAGCGTTGCATGCTCCAAAACACCTAGCAAAGTGCGTGTCCTAGACGCTAGGGACTTGTGCGCGCTCCACAAACAAAGAAGAAGAAAAGTGGCGAACACCAAAAACCAGCAAGCCACGACGACGAAGACAAGAACAAAGCGAGCGCCGAGCCACCTAGCAAAGTGCGTGCCATAGGAGCTAGGCGACATGTGCGCGTCAAAAAAAAAAAAAAAAGAGAGAAGGAAACGCAACAAAAAGAGAAACACCAAACCACAAACAACAAAGACGCGACCACGGACCACGGGAAAACGAGGTATGGCAACCAAGTATGTTACGGCCCCATGCGTCATACACATCGTATCCACCGCTACATATACGCCGATGAGAAAACCAAGTATGTTGCGAAGGAGGGCGCCCAAGGGACAACACCGCACGAAAAAAAAAAAAAAAAAGAACGACGAACCGCCACGCACGTCAAAAGGCGCGCCCGCAAACACAAACCACAACCATATATCTCCCATATTTTTTCCTCCATAGGCCCCGACCGCCGCGAAAAAAAAAAAAAAAATTCCACAAAAGCGCAAAAGGTATGGGGCGGCCACGGACAAAGGGGAAACAATGAAAAGGCGAACAAGCGAACGTTCACCAACCACGAGGAAACAACGGTACGGCGAGCAAGTATGTTAACGATACGAGGGAGGGCGCCAAAGGGACGGACCACGCACACACGCACACACATAAACAAGACCGCAAGGAGCGAGAAGACGGAGACAAGAGCAAGGAAAAACAAGGTATGAACCCCACACCGCCCCGCCCGCACACACACACACGCTCTCGCTATAGGGAATGACCACGTACCACGGGGAAACAATGGTATGGAGGTATGACGAACAAGTATGTTAAAAATGCGAGGGAAGGCGCCAAGGGGACGAAAACACAAACGCACGCAAAGCCGCAAGATGCACGAAGACGGAGACGAGACAAAAGAAAGTCATGGTATGCAACCCCATCCCCGCCCCACCCACAAACAAACACACGCTTTCTCTATAGGCGACGGCAACAAGAAGCGGCACAAGGTACAACAAGTATGTTGAAAAAAAAAAAAAAACACGAAACCGCCTTCCACGCCCTCTCTATAGGGGAAACGCAATGCGGAGAGGTATGTTATCGAAGACGCAGCGAGAAAAAAAAAAAAAAACACGAGGGAGGAGACACAAACCACAACACGCAAAAAAAAAAAAAAAACAAAAAGGACCTGCGCACGCTCTTTCTCAACAGGGGAAGAAAACATGATGGGACGAAAGGACAGGTACGTGCTACGCATCACACATGCCACGCATCTCTGCTACGCATCTACAGGACCTCTTCTTCTGCCTTTTGAAACATGCCGACGACCGACGACGAGAACCAGCCAAGGTATGACACACCCCACCCCACCAACCACACACCGCGAGCACACGCACGCGCACGCACGACAGCCACACCGAGCGCGACCCCCCCCCCCCCCCCACGCCACCCACACCAACACGAAGGGCCACACAGCGCACACACACACACCAGGGCCAAGGGGAAGGGCACCCGGAAGACACACCCACCGCAACACCACACCACACCACCACCGGCAGCGAAACCCAGCCAGGAGTGGCGGGGAGTAGCACACAGGAACCTCCGCCAGGAGTGGCGAGGGACCAACCACACCAGCCACAAACCCACCACACACGCCACCGCCGCACGCCACACGCCGCACACCACACTCCGCACACCACGCACCACCGCCGGCAGCGAAACCCAGCCAGGAGTGGCGGGGAGTAGCACACAGGAACCTCCGCCAGGAGTGGCGAGGGACCAACAACCAACACACCACCGCCACACACCACACACCACCGCCGCCAGCGGACCCCAGCCAGGAGTGGCGGGGACCGCCCACCACCACCGGCAGCGAAACCCAGCCAGGAGTGGCGGGGAGTAGCACACAGGAACCTCCGCCAGGAGTGGCGAGGGACCAACAACCAACACACCACCGCCACACACCACACACCACCGCCGCCAGCGGACCCCAGCCAGGAGTGGCGGGGACCGCCCACCACCACCGGCAGCGAAACCCAGCCAGGAGTGGCGGGGAGTAGCACACAGGAACCTCCGCCAGGAGTGGCGAGGGACCAACCACACCAGCCACAAACCCACCACACACGCCACCGCCGCACGCCACACGCCGCACACCACACACCGCACACCACCCACCACCGCCGGCAGCGAAACCCAGCCAGGAGTGGCGGGGAGTAGCACACAGGAACCTCCGCCAGGAGTGGCGAGGGACCAACAACCAACACACCACCGCCACACACCACACACCACCGCCGCCAGCGGACCCCAGCCAGGAGTGGCGGGGACCGCCCACCACCACCGGCAGCGAAACCCAGCCAGGAGTGGCGGGGAGTAGCACACAGGAACCTCCGCCAGGAGTGGCGAGGGACCAACAACCAACACACCACCGCCACACACCACACACCACCGCCGCCAGCGGACCCCAGCCAGGAGTGGCGGGGACCGCCCACCACCACCGGCAGCGAAACCCAGCCAGGAGTGGCGGGGAGTAGCACACAGGAACCTCCGCCAGGAGTGGCGAGGGACCAACCACACCAGCCACAAACTCACCACACACGCCACCGCCGCACGCCACACGCCGCACACCACACACCGCACACCACCCACCACCGCCGGCAGCGAAACCCAGCCAGGAGTGGCGGGGAGTAGCACACAGGAACCTCCGCCAGGAGTGGCGAGGGACCAACAACCAACACACCACCGCCACACACCACACACCACCGCCGCCAGCGGACCCCAGCCAGGAGTGGCGGGGACCGCCCACCACCACCGGCAGCGAAACCCAGCCAGGAGTGGCGGGGAGTAGCACACAGGAACCTCCGCCAGGAGTGGCGAGGGACCAACAACCAACACACCACCGCCACACACCACACACCACCGCCGCCAGCGGACCCCAGCCAGGAGTGGCGGGGGCCGCCCACCACCACCGGCAGCGAAACCCAGCCAGGAGTGGCGGGGAGTAGCACACAGGAACCTCCGCCAGGAGTGGCGAGGGACCAACCACACCAGCCACAAACCCACCACACACGCCACCGCCGCACGCCACACGCCGCACACCACACACCGCACACCACCCACCACCGCCGGCAGCGAAACCCAGCCAGGAGTGGCGGGGAGTAGCACACAGGAACCTCCGCCAGGAGTGGCGAGGGACCAACAACCAACACACCACCGCCACACACCACACACCACCGCCGCCAGCGGACCCCAGCCAGGAGTGGCGGGGACCGCCCACCACCACCGGCAGCGAAACCCAGCCAGGAGTGGCGGGGAGTAGCACACAGGAACCTCCGCCAGGAGTGGCGAGGGACCAACAACCAACACACCACCGCCACACACCACACACCACCGCCGCCAGCGGACCCCAGCCAGGAGTGGCGGGGACCGCCCACCACCACCGGCAGCGAAACCCAGCCAGGAGTGGCGGGGAGTAGCACACAGGAACCTCCGCCAGGAGTGGCGAGGGACCAACCACACCAGCCACAAACTCACCACACACGCCACCGCCGCACGCCACACGCCGCACACCACACACCGCACACCACCCACCACCGCCGGCAGCGAAACCCAGCCAGGAGTGGCGGGGAGTAGCACACAGGAACCTCCGCCAGGAGTGGCGAGGGACCAACAACCAACACACCACCGCCACACACCACACACCACCGCCGCCAGCGGACCCCAGCCAGGAGTGGCGGGGACCGCCCACCACCACCGGCAGCGAAACCCAGCCAGGAGTGGCGGGGAGTAGCACACAGGAACCTCCGCCAGGAGTGGCGAGGGACCAACAACCAACACACCACCGCCACACACCACACACCACCGCCGCCAGCGGACCCCAGCCAGGAGTGGCGGGGGCCGCCCACCACCACCGGCAGCGAAACCCAGCCAGGAGTGGCGGGGAGTAGCACACAGGAACCTCCGCCAGGAGTGGCGAGGGACCAACCACACCAGCCACAAACCCACCACACACGCCACCGCCGCACGCCACACGCCGCACACCACACACCGCACACCACCCACCACCGCCGGCAGCGAAACCCAGCCAGGAGTGGCGGGGAGTAGCACACAGGGACCTCCGCCAGGAGTGGCGAGGGACCAACAACCAACACACCACCGCCACACACCACACACCACCGCCGCCAGCGGACCCCAGCCAGGAGTGGCGGGGACCGCCCACCACCACCGGCAGCGAAACCCAGCCAGGAGTGGCGGGGAGTAGCACACAGGAACCTCCGCCAGGAGTGGCGAGGGACCAACCACACCACACACCACCCACAACCCCGCCAACACACCACCGCCGCACACCACACACCACACACCACGCACCACCACCGCCAGCAGGGCCCAGCCAGGAGTGGCGGGAAACCGCACACCACCACCGGCAGCGAAACCCAGCCAGGAGTGGCGGGGAGTAGCACACAGGAAGCTCCGCCAGGGGAGGCGAGGGACCAACCACACCACACACCAACCACAACCCCACCACACACCGCCGCCGCCAGCGAACCCCAGCCAGGAGTGGCGGGGAACCGCGCCCAGGGCCCTCAGCCAGGAGTGGCGAGGACCGCCCACCGCCACCGGCATCGAAACCCAGCCAGGAGTGGCGGGGAGTAGAACACAGGAACCTCCGCCAGGAGCGCCGAGGGACCAACCACACCAGCCACAAACCCACCACACACCGCCGCAAACCACACACCACACACCACACACCACGCGCCACGCACCACCGCCGCCAGCAGGCCCCAGCCAGGAGTGGCGGGGAACCGCACACCACCACAGGCAGCGAAACCCAGCCAGGAGTGGCGGGGAGTAGCACACAGGAACCTCCGCCAGGAGTGGCGAGGGACCAAACACACCCCACACCACCGCCGCCCGGAGACCTCAGCCAGGAGAGGCGAGGACCGCCCACCACCACCGGCAGCGAAACCCAACCAGGAGTGGCGGGGAGTAGCGCACAGGAACCTCCGCCAGGAGTGGCGAGGGACCAACCACACCACACACCCGCCACAACCCCACCAACACACCACCACCGCACACCACACACCACAAACCACGCACCACACACCAACACAGACACCACGCGCGCACGCACCGCGCCACAAACACACACACCGGCGGCGAACCGCGACCAGAGGAGGGGGCGACACGCCCGCAAGCAACACAGCCAGGAACAGCGAACACCCCCCCCCCCCACCACCACCACCCCACCCCGGAGAGACGGGACACCAACCACCGCAAACCGCACAGCGAAAAGGGGGGCGGGACGAAAAGGGCCCACGGGGGGCGCCGGCGAGGGACCCAACCTCAGGGGTTTGGGGGCCCCCCCGGTGACCGTATCGGCCCCACCTGAGCACACGCAATAAGGTGGGATACGCCCGGGACCGTTGGTCAGCGGCCCGCGGTGGCACCGGCCTGGGGGGGTGACCAATGGGCCTGACCAAGAGCACTCCCCACGGCACGTACTGCGGTTCGGGCCCAGCGAGGGGCTGCGGGTAGGGCACACCGTCCATCGGGGCAGGCAAGAGACACGCCTATCCCGCAAGGACTCCCCTGCGACCCACAGTGTACCCGACCCCGGTGTGGGGAACGGCTGGAGTACCTGGCTACGGAGCAGGTCCATTTGTACTGAGCGGGTACAAATGGACGGCCCGTACAACAGAGTTACACCCTGACGGGGAGTGCAAGCACCGGCTCCCCCACGGGGAAACACCAGGGGAAGGGACCCGAGCCGGCGACAAGGACCCCCCCCCACACACCACAGCCGGGAAGGCCCGGGCACGACACCGCCCCAAGCGACACGGAAAAGAGGAGGGCACACGCAAAGGGGACAGCAAGGGGACGCACCACCAACAGACCCCAGCCAAGGGGGGCGGGGAACCACACAGCCGAGACAGGGGGGGGGGCACGACACACAGCCCCCACACCAAACAGGGCCGCCAAACCACGCCCGCAAAGGCGAGGGCAGGCGCCCCAACGCACCACCAACACACCGCACACACGCCCGAGCGTGCACGCAACACACACCCCCACAACCGCCACCGACACGAGCCCCACAAGCGCACACCACACACCAAAGCACAGGCGCCGCCCGCACCACACACGCAACACACACAAACCCAAACAACAGGAACCCAGCAACCCGCCAGGGGGACTGCAGGGCCGCCAGAAGCCGCTAGGACGCAAAGGAGGACCCACCAAGCCCGCAGCCAGGAGTGGCGAACGGCCACACCCAGAAACACCCGAACGGCCACGCCCAACACCAGGACCGGGCACTACGACACCCACACCAGCACCGCCACCAACGCCCAAACCGGACGCCACGACACCCTCACCAGCGGACACACCCGAAACCAGCGGAAGCACCATCGGCAACACCAGCGACCCCAACACCCACCAACAACAAAACAACACAAAAAGCCACCCAACACTGCCCAACGACCGCACCCAACCGATCCGGTCCCCCACCGGCTCGCACCCAGAACCACCGCCACCGACATCCACGCCATCAGAAACACCAACACCGCCAAAAATCAAGCCAGCACAACACCCTCACCAACACCGTCACCACCGGCACCAACGCCTACGACACCTACGCACGCCACCGCCGGTTCCAGCACCTACATCACCCAAGCCAACGGCATCAAGCACACCATCGCCGGCAACACCCCACCATCAGCGTCACCACCAGCAACCTCTGCCACCGGAGGACACCGAAACCGCCACGGCCGGTGAGCCAACAAACCACCAAGCCCCGGCCAGGGGAAGCGAGGGCACGCGCCCGGAACCACCATGCAATGCAATCCCCGGCGACACCCACACCACCGGCGCCGCCAACACCACCCTCACCCACGACACCACCCGGAGCAACACCTACGCCACCTACACCAACAGCAGCACCAGCAGACCACACCACCTACTGCACACCCCCCCAGACAGAGCCACAGAAACCGACCACCGCCCTGAACGCAAGCCACGGACCACCCACACACAGACCCACGCCAACCACCACCAGCATCGGCAGCGTCCGAGACGCCGAGAACCATAGCGACACCCACAACGACCTCACCACCGGCATCACCGACACCGACACCGGCAGTACGGCCTCAGCACCGACAAACCAGAGCATCAACGGCAATCGCCACGGCAACACCGCCCGGTACGACACCATCGGCATCAACAACACCAAGGGAGCCAACACACAGGCCAGCGACACCCATGGGTACCTCCACCAGGAGTGGCGAGGTCCCACCCCCGCCGGCAGAACACCACCATCCACCAGGGCAACACCCGCAGCGCCCACATCGGCCGCAGCTCCACCGGCGGCGCCCTCGCCAACACCGTCACCAACACCGCGACGGCCAGCCACGAGTGGCACGCCCGGAACCGCCGACCACCCAAACACAGGCTGCGCCCAGCACCAACACCACGCCAACAGACCACCACAACACACGCCAACCACCAAGTAACACATAAGGCACCCTCGCCTTCGGCAACACCAACGCCACCAACACCCACGGCACTATCCACACCACCACCAACCCCACCAACGACGGGCCGAGGTGCCTTCACCTACAACGCCCCCAACACCACCACCACGGCCCCGCCACCTAGGGCAACCCCACCAAGGACGCCAGCACGGCTAGCGAACGAACGCCACCGAGCCCTCAGCCAGGAGAGGCGAACGCCCGCACCCAGCAACACCCGAACGGCCACGCCCAGACCCAGGGCCAGGAACTGCGACACCCGCACCGCCGCCAGCACCCAAACCGAACACCACAACACCCTCACCAACGGGGACGCCCGGAACCAACAACGGACCAACAGCGGCCAAGTTACACCCAAGGCCTTCCAACCGCGCCACCCACCGGCCCACACCCAGAACCACCACCAGCACCAGCAACAGCCACTGACAACCCACACACAGACCCACACCAACCACCAGCAGCATCAACAACATCAGCGACACCGTGAACCATAGCAGCGCCCGCAACGACCTCACCACCGGCACCACCGACGGCGCCACCGGCAGTGCGACCTCACCGACAGCAACCCGGAGCATCCCCCATCCCGCGTCCCGGTGAGACACCATCGGCAGCAAGGACACCGAGGGGGCCAAGGCCAACCCACCAGCCAACGACGCACGTGGGAACCTCCGCCAGGAGTAGCGAGGTCCCCCCTCCGCCGTCAGAACACCGCCAGGGCAGCACTTACAACACCCTACAACGCCAACACACACAGCTCCCCCGGCAGCACCCCCACCAACGCCAACACCGGCACCACCGACAGCGGCAACACGGCGACACCACCACCCAACCGCAGCAAGGTCACCCTAAACCGCAACCACAGCAACACCTGTCACTACGGACCCACGGACAGCCGACACCACCAGGACCACAGACCGGCCAAACACCAGCCACGAATGGCACGCCCGGAACCACCGAACACCAGCACACAGGCCACCGGACCACCGCGAGACACACCACCGCCCCTAACACCCCGGCACAGAGTAACACCTAGGGCGCCCCCATCGACGACACCACCCAGGACGCCACCACGGCTGGCGAACAAACGCCACCGGCGCCGCCCACCAGGCCCCCAACCAAGGGTAGAAACAACAACGCCACACGCCATCGCACCCACCGCATCGAAATCACCCGGAGCAACGTCAACATCAACCAGGGGTCCCCACCACCCACCCAAGCAGCACAAAACACCACAGCAACACCACCACACCCTCACCACCAGCGACACCACCGCCAGCACCCTCCGCCAGGAATGGCGAGGAGAAGGCCCAACAGCGCGAACCCACCCAACGTCCCCGGCACCCTCACCATCGGACCGTCACCACCGGCGCCGACCCCCAACACACCGCCGTCACCAACGCCACCAACCCCGGACGCAAAAATCACACAGCCCGCACACACGGCACCAGCCAGAGCAACGCCGACACCACTCCCGGCCAACTCACACGAACACCACCGGAAGCACCACCGTCGACCGAACACCACGGCGACCCCAGGGTACGAGTCCCCCCCACCATCTGCACGGCCAGCGACGCCGTCACCGGCACCAACCGGAACACCGACAACGACAGCCTCACCAACAACCGACACCCCCCTACCGCTGCCACCCACCAGTCACGCCACCCGCCGTCAAAGCCACCCACCAATGCCGCACCCCGAACCACACTTACACCCGAAACCGGCACCAGCACGCCCGGCCGAACCGTCAATGGCACCACCGCCATGGCACCGCCTACGCTCACCACCGCCACCACCACCCCACGCGAGACCAGGAACCCCCGCCGTCGCCAACGGCCTCAACGAGCACCGACACCACCAACACCACCACCGCCGGACAGGGACTACCCACAAACCAGGAACATCTCCACCACCAACAACCAATACACCACCCGCGGCACCCCACCATCGCCGACACCACCACGGCACCCATCACACCTCCACCACCGGAGGCGACGTGGGCCACACCACCCGTCAACTACAGCACCCTCGCCACCACCGCCACATCCGGCCCACGAACGTTACCGCCGACAACACCACATACGCCCATACGTCACCCACGCCATGCTCACCGACCATCACCTCGTCATCAGAGACACCAACACCACCGGCGACGACGACAGCGACAACAGCTGACCCACCAGCTAACCACCATCAACCATAGCCCAGCACCAGCTTCATCTACTCTAACGCCCATACCACCCTCGCCAACAGCGCCGCCACCGACACAATCATCCACTCCGGCGCCCACACCACCCTCACCACCAACATCACCAACACCGCCACCCCCAAGGTCAGGGCCCGCGGGAAACAGAACGGCAGAGCGAGCACGCCACCACCCGCACGCGTCGCCCACCCTATCGTACACCGCTCCGCAACACGCCCCCCCCCGCTTCCCCTGACAGGGCGTGCGCTCCAGCCCACTGCTGGGAAGACGACTTCGACATCCTCCCGGC
This sequence comes from Eutreptiella sp. 'Long Island Sound 2002', assembly GCA_964036045.1. NCBI lineage: Eukaryota > Euglenozoa > Euglenophyceae > Eutreptiales > Eutreptiaceae > Eutreptiella > Eutreptiella sp. 'Long Island Sound 2002'. The sequence goes on from OZ038378.1 coordinate 2,207,267, forward strand.
CATCCGACACCTACTGGCAGCCACGGCCCCGCGCCCACAAGCCCACCAGCAACCCACGGAACCGCAAGAGCCCGACCACCCCATGCCACCACGCTCCATATCCCCTGCGTCCACCGCAGACCGGAACGCGGAACACCAGCGAGAGGAGCCCGACCCCGGCCGCGCCGCCACGCCCCCACCGCCCCCCCCCCCAAAGGACATCTACGCCACGCTGGCCACCACCCTAGCCCCCATGGACGCCGAGCAGTACTACCAGTCCGTCCAACGAGACCTCCCTGAGGACCACGCGACCCTCCAGGGGTGGAAGCAGGAGAAAAGGTACGACAACGAGTGGGGCACAGAGGAAGACCTTCTCTGGGACGACACCTGGAAAGGCACCGCGGACACCTTCCTGGAGGCAGCAGCCGAAACCTACCCCCGCCCGCCCGGGGACACCAGACACGGCCTCCACGCCCTCCTAGCGTTCCACAGCTGGAAACACCGCCACACCGTCACCCTCCACCCCCTCGACCACAATCCGCACCGATGGACACCTGAAGACGACGCCACAGCCACCATCACCGTACAGCAAAGCCCCGAGAACCCGGAGGAATACCACATCACCTGGGACGATCCGGCACCCCACCCCCCCGCCTCCCCCACCCTCCCAGATGTCTTCGCCGCCATCAGTGCAGAGCTCCAGGAGGCCAAAGCCCCCCACCAACTGGACGAAGACATGCCCCAGGCACCATCACCATCAACCACACAAGACCAACCCCGCACAGAGCCCCTCATCCACCCCATCACCACAATGGAGCTCCCCCCACAACACCGCACCACCCCAGACCGAAACGGGTTTCGGGACCTGCCGCGGGAATGGGCGGTCCACAACGGCACACTCCGATGGGACGAAATCACACCGGGCCTCCAGGCCATCCGCCTCCACTCAATCGCAGAGCCCACCACCACCTGGGCACTACCGACGGACCGCCACCACCTCCTCCTCACCGTCCAAGGCGATGCCACGATCACACCCACGGAAGGAGACCCCGTAACAGCAGCCGCCGCCCACGCCGTCCACATACCCCCGCAAGCATCGTCGGCACCTATGACGGTGCATCCAGGCCCCACCCCTTGGCAGGCCATCGTCGTCACCTACCCCGCCCCCAATGACCACACACATACCTGGCAGCAACGATGGGAGGACATCCGAGGGGACCTCCTCCAAGAACACCTAGGGCTCACACGCACCCACCACACCCTACAACCGATACGAGGAGTAGGCCAAGCGTCACACGGCATACACGCCCCGGGAGTATGGGCCTACGCCACACCCATAAACCCACATGCAGCGGAGGACATCAAGACCGCCCTATCCATCCAGCAAGCCCAGACCCAAACCCCGCACCGCAACACCCAACGAGGCTACACAATTTGGTGGGCGTACCAAGACCATGACACCCTCACCCCCCAACCGGGGGCCCCCCCTCTAGACACCAACACCACCGCCCTCCTCCAAGCCGCAACAGCGGCAGCCACACAGGTAGGGGCCCCGGAAACCTGGGGCCCACAATACCTGGTCGAAACCAAAGTGGCGCCCCACGCGAAGGGCCAAGACAAGCCCCCAACACCGAAGCCGCTCCACCCCCCGCTCAAGCTAGACCCGACGGAGCACACCCCCCAGGATGAATGGGCGACCCACTACATCATCCCCCACACCACCACCCGCAAGAACGACGCCGCCAAGATCACCGTCACCCGCCACCTCCCCCACACCACACAGGTGTATGAGCTGACGGCCCCCAACGTCCTCGTCACCCGTCGCCGACACGACGAGCGATACACCATACAGGCGGAAGGGGCCGCCGCGACCACCCTGTACACACGGGCAACACGGGGGGACCTCCCACACCCCACCCTCCACCACGCCCCCTCCTGGCCCACCCCCTTCCACACAGCGGACCGCCCCAACAAGAAGCCCAAACACACGGGTGTGCACACCCACGCCCAGGAGGCCCAGCACCGACACGAAGCGTAGCGCAAGGCCCGCACCCTCCACGACGACCACACCATCCCCCGCATCGGCGCCCCCCCCGCCAGGGTATCAGATACCACCCACAACCGCACGATCACAGGCATCACCACGGACTGCCTGAACCCAGCGGCATCGCGGGCAGACGCCGTATGGATCAGCGAAGGGCGCTCCCACACACGGGCGGTGGCGCGCCTCCACAACATCCAACCCCACAAACTCCAGCGCGCCGTTGGACCCTTCGCCGTACACGTCACCCCGTACGGCATCGACCACCCCCGGTGTGAGCACCATGACCCGCCCTGCTCCACCCCATGCACCTCGCCCCTCCGCCAACCGCTGCCGGCCCCCACCATCACGGGCAACATGTACCTGGGCACCGTACCGGGAGACCCGGGCATATACATCCTGCCCAACAGGTCCAGGGAACACGCCATCCCCCTCCACTGTGTGGAATCCCTCGCCCTGGGACCACCCCCACCAAAACACCAACACCAACACATCCCGGGGGACAAACGGACACAGGCCCCAGACGGGGGAAAAAAGGCCCACCAACGCGCCCTGGCCCACATCACCCTCCACCCCGCAGCCCACCTACCAAAGGACTTCGGCACGGAGCGCCACATCGTCCTGGAGGGCCAAGCCCACCACATCATCACCGCCGCCCTGTACACCCTCGCCGCCCACGAACGCCACTGGGACCCCACAACCATCCCAGCAATGCCCCCACCGCCCCAAGGCCCCAACGATCCCGTCACCCCCTTCCACATCGATCAACTCCTAAGCCGCAAGGCCCCCCCACACCTCCACCCCTCCAGGATACCACTAGCCATTGCATCGTGGGACACCCTGGACACCCCCCCCCAACAACCCGCCATCCACATCCTCAAAGCGGACACCCAATGGTGGGTCCTCCACTGGGCACACGGAGTCCTCATGGCGGCCCAGGCCTATACCCCGGAAATGGACCCGGAAGACCCCCCACGGGGCCAGCAGCGACTCCTCCAAGCCACCACCCTCACAGGCCGCGAAGGCGCCCCCTGGGAAGCCCTCCACACAGCACTCTACTGGGCTCAAGGCTCCCCCAAAGGCCCGGACACACCGGAACCCACAGAAGCCTGGGTCAGGCAGGCCAAGGCCATGAGGAACTACCACCTACACCACCCCTTCGACGACAGCCCCGCTGCACTGCCATGGCCAACAGATCCCCCGGAGACCGTACGCAAGCTCGCCGACATCGTACGCAGCCACGCGAAAGCGAAAATGCAAACACCGGCAGAACCCCCACTGAGGGATCCAGACCAGCAAGCAACGCACCCCTTCTTCCAACCCCATGCCCCCCCAGCCCCGCCACCTCCAGTCCCACCCAAGCGAACGAGACGACAAAAGGGCGCACCCGCCCCCAGCCAAGCCGGAAAAGCAGCAACCTCCCGACCCCCCGCATCCCACCCGACCCACCCGACGAACCCAGACCAAGCATCCTCGTCATCCTCCCTCCCACCACTACCACCGCCCCACCCGGACCAGGCATCCTCATCATCCTCCCTCCCGCCACCAGCACAGGCCCCGCCCACAGCGTACCCAGGGTTCGAAAAAGGTGCGAAGGTCCAACAGCCCTTCCGCAACGACCACACAGGCGACTGGATCTGGTGTGAGGGCACGATCCAGTACCGCCTCAAGGGACAAGGGGACAACGGGGGGCCACAGATCCGGGTAATCTGGCACCGCCAAAAGGAGCTAGACCAGGGCAACAGCGCCCCGGACAAACCACTCGGCGACACCCTGGAACTCACCAGCGCCCACCCAATCCGGCTCCGCACCGAAGAGAACAAGGCCCACACAGGCACCAAATACACTGGGGAGCTCCCCCCGGAGTGGAGCCAAGGCCTCCCCCCGCCGCGCCTACCGAAACGCCCACAAACCGGCAAAAAGTCCCCAACCCCCAGTCCCCCTCCCTGACGGGGCAAGGGCCGAGGGCACAAGCCTCCACAGCCCCGGCCCGCCCCCACCGAGGCCACCGTCAACCTCCTCGACCTCAACCACCCGGCCGTCACATACTCCAAGGACGCCACAACCGCCCTCCAAGAGCTCCCGATGGCACAGGGGCCGGGGTGGGTCCCCCACCTCCTCACCTTCCAGGAACAAGGCCTACAGCGCGACGACCCCCCGGAAACCACCCCCATGTATACCCCGGACCAGAAAGCGTACAAATGCTACTGGCACAAGGGGACCCCCCTATACGCCCAAACCGGCATCCACGTCCACCTCGTCCACCACCTCAGCGTCCCAGGGAGGCTAGGTGTCTATGAGGTCGTCGGGGACGGATGGCAACTCAACGTCATCAACACCCACGTCCCCTTCGGCGAAGCCACGGAACCCTTCCTCCAGGCCCTGGCCGAGGCGTACCGCCAAATGGCCATGCTCGCCCCCACAGTCATCATCGGCGACATGAACGCCGCCCCCACCCCAGCAGACCGAGGAGGACAGACCACACCCCAGGACCAAGCAGTCCGCGACACCATCGAAATGCTGGGGCTCGTGCACCTGACAGCCAGCCTCGAAGGCCAACCATCCCACTTCCCCCACCAAACGGATGCCGCCCCATCCCGCATCGACGTATGCTATGGCGACCCCACCACCATCATCCGAGCGGAGGCCCGATATGGGCCCCTCCCGCTGGGACCCACAGGCCATAGCCCCCTGCACATCCGCCTCACCATCCCCAACCTTCCCCCCAGCCCCCCAGAAGATGCGGACCAAGGCCTACCACCCCCCCTGAAGATGCCCCCGCTGCATGACAAGCATGCCTGGTCCCAATATCACAGGGCCATAGACCGCGCCCGGCGCATCCAACCAGACCCCACCGACCTACTCACAGCCATGCGCACGGCCGCCGTCGCCTGCGGCTTCCAGCAACACCCCCACACAGACGACGACCAACCACCCACGGCCCTGGGGGACATGCTCCATGACCTCTGGCATGCGAAGCAACAACTGGCGACCCTCCTCCACACCGACACCCCCCAAACCCGCCACCAGATACACCACTGCAGGACACACATAGCCCAAATCAGGGCGGACCTGCAGCGGTGGCACATCCACAGGCAACAGCGCATCGCCCAGGAACACGAACGGTATGCGCAACACGAACTCCCCTACAAGGCCATCCGCCACCTCAACGACGCCATGACCGATACCGGCCACCGCACCATCACCACGGTCCGGCAGGAGGACGGCTCCCTCACCAACGACCCAGCCACAGTGCTCCAAGCCACCCAAGACAGCTTCCTCCGGCAACACACCCCCACCCAAGACACACTGGACCCGGACACCCAGGCCAAAATCGACCGCCTCCCTCGGGTCTTCAACCACGCCCAGAGGAGGCACCTGGTAAAACGCCCCTTCACCATCCACGAAGTCCGGAAGGCCATCCACAGTCTCCGGCAACACAAAACCCCAGGCTACGACGGCCTCCCTGCAGAGGCATACTACCACCTCCCCGCCCACCTCCTCCGCATCCTCGCCCACCGCCTCTGGGACATCGTCACGGGGCGGACCCCCCTGCCACCAGACTGGGCAAACGTTGTCCGCCCCCTCTACAAAAAAGGGGACTGGGCGAACCCGGACAACTGGCGCCCCATAGTCTGTGCGGTCACGGAGGTCAAAATCGTCTGGACCATCCTCCTGCGCCGCATCCGCCCCCACCTGGACCCCCACATACCAGCGAGCCTCTGGGGGGCCATCCCAGGCCGCTCCCCACACGAGGCCATCTTCCTCCAGGACACCATCGCGGACATGGACCCGGTGGACCTCATCATCGCCTCCCTAGACGTCAAGGGAGCCTTCCCGAACACCCCCTGGCTCCTTCTAGAAGCGGTGTGGAAACGCCTAGGCCTCCCCTTCTACAACTTCACCTCCGACTACATCCGCACCCGCAAATACACGGTCCGCACAGGAGCGGGCCTCACCCCCTTCCTGGAGCCAGGCAGCGGGGTCCCCCAAGGGGGAGCAGAGGGCCCCTTCCTATACCTTCTAGTGACGCTCCCCCTGGCCCTCGCAATCGAGCAGGATTACCCGGCCTACGCACCCTACCCCCTCCTCTCCCCCCTGGTCGGCTTCGCGGACGACACCAACCTCACCGTCGCGCACACCCCACACGACCCCCATGCCCCGGACCCCGGACCAACGGTCACCCAACAGGCCAACGACTTACTGGACGTGACCGTCTCCTACCTCTCCCACAACAACCTCATCGTCCACCCCACAAAGTCAGTGGCCATGATCAAGGGGTCTGCCACACCTCCCACCCTGGGGCCACAAGGGCCCCCCATGCAAGTCGTGACGACCACCACCCACCTGGGGGTAGTCAAGGCCGCCAACCCTGAGGACGCCACCCTCCCTCCCAAGTTGCAGTCACACCTCGCCCATCTCCCCAGATATGCGTCCCCGACCACCAAGGCCCTCTCCCTGTCCCACCAGAGCCTGGCGTACTACCTCACCGGGGTCTTGAACGCCTCCATAGGCTTCCAAGCACTCCACCTAACACACCCCACCACCGCCCTCCAGCCGGCCACACGCGCCGTGACCAAGGCATGGGCAGCACACGGGGGCTGGCCCACCTCCATACCCACCCGCGCCATCCGAGCGGCATGGCCCCACTATGGAGACGCCATAGGGGACGAGGTGAAAGCGGCCTATACCAGACACACCGCCCTCCTCCTTCACCGCATGACCCACAACCACTCACCGGAGGTCCGCGAGGTCACCGCCATCCGCCTCCAAGCCGCACAACGGGCCCGCAACACATGCCCGCGCTGGGTACTCCACCAGACGGGCATGCCCACCAACATGAACACCCGCCTGTGGAACCACCTGCAGCTTCTGCTCCCATCCCCACAACACGCCATACTCACCAACCACACGTGCCCGGAGAAAGGGCCACTAGCGGTCCTCTGCGGGGACCTCCACCACCACCCCAAGGGCACCATCCACACCATAGACCTTGTCGGGGCCTCCATCACCGTAGTATACGTCACCCTCGCCCAAATGCGGGTCCTGCACCACAGCGGGGCACACCACACCCCCTTTCTACAGCTTCCCGAATGGCCACAATACCGCCTCTTCCACCACTACCTCACACAGACGGCACGAACAGCGGGACACACTCTACCGGGCAGCAAAGACATGCGCAAAGCCTACCGAGAATTCACAAGACAACACCCGCGACCCATCCCAGAGACACCGCCCTACGCACCCACCGGATCGAAGCACGAACCCGTCCCCCCAGTAACGGGCCCAGTCCCACCACTAACCCTACTACTGGCCCCGAATGAAGCCAAACCCACGCAGACCACCATCATCCACCACGGGGCAAAATGGCGCATACCGAAACACCACATGACCGCCCGAGACCTACCAAAGGTCCCCCAAGATTCCCAGAGCATGCCACGCACATGTTGGGCCTGTGACCCCGAGGCACCAACCGCACCAGGGCCCGTGCTACACCTCATAGCACGCCACCACACCCACCCCACGACCCACCTGCCACCACAGGCCTACGCATGGATAGCCCCATGGTTCCACCGCACCGACACTAACCCCACGGTAGCATGGAACCCCGACCACGCGCCCAAATGGCTCTTCACCACTACACCCACATGCCCCCGCCCCGACCCGGCAGGGGTCGCCATCCGGTACAGCATGTACGAGCCAGGCAGAACGGGCAAACACGAGCACCCCTACTATCCACTCCACCACTCCTGCCACACACCGGAGCACCGAACACAAACCCTCACATGCCACGACCTAAACCCCGACACAGCCTACATCCTCCACTACATCTACTCCTACCTCACACAAGGACAGCCGGAGCAGGGACTCATAGCCCTGTCCCCCCAAGCAAAGCACATCATCTCCAAAGGAATAGGGGTGTACGCCACCCCCATCCTACAGCCCACAACCCCAGTAGCCCACCTCGCCACGGGCCTTGCCATATACGCCTACCTGCCCATGAACCCATGCCGCCTCCCACAGCCATCACCGGCGGACCGGCTCTTCTTCACCGACGCCTCAGGCGAATCCGCCCTCACGCCCATCACCGGGGGGGCCACCCTGCAACTAACCCACACCGGGGAACACTACCACATGGACCACCACACGGGCCACACCACCTATGGGGCCTCTTCCCACGGGGAGCTAGGGGCCATGGCCGACGCCATCACCGAGGTCGCGGCCCACCTACCCGCCCACTCCCCGCACATCGTCCGGGTCTGGTTCGTGGTAGACGCCACTGTCGACACGCACCTGCTCCTCCGCATAGCAAGGCAACCACTTCACAAAGCAACCGCGACGAGCCTCGGCACCCAGGCACTGCTACTCTGGAAAGCCCTACGCAGCCTTCCCCCCTACGTCCAACTCCACATCGTGAAACAAGAGTCCCACAGGCACCAATACGGAAATGGTAAGGTCGACAACCAGGCAGTACACCAGCGCACAACACACCTACCAGCCCTCCAGATCCCTGACCTCGGCCGCAACCACACACACCTCCAACACGTGCCCCCCGTACCCGAGCCCCATCAGACCCCGGACTGGGTACCAGAGGACGCCCCCTATTCCTCCCACGACAGAGCGTACCACTACCCCAACCCCGTCCAACATCTCGCCCGCGTGCTCGGCGACGCAGACAGCCGGGCGCACATCCAGGAGCTCCAGGACAGACTGCAAGTCCCCCTCTACCACTCAGCGCTCCGCCCAGCAAACGTCCCAGCCCACCTCCAGAAACGACGCATCCAGCTCCTCAGGGAGCAGCTGCCTTTCCTCACCAGGGTCGCCAGATGGCTCGCCCGCAAGCACATCCACGTCCCCGACGAACACACCCGTTGCCCATGCGACCACACCACCCCGGAGGACTGGGAACACTTCAAGAAATGCCCCCTCCATACAGACAGGGACACCCTAGTGGGCTGGTCCCCGGCGGAAACCCTGCGGCAACACGAAGGATGGCCAGCCCACAGCCACGCACACCAGGCCACCGAACACCTCTTCCGGGACCCCCTGATCAAAGAAGCCACCATGAGAGGGGCAGTGACACAGGCCCTGCACCGACACCTCACCAAACACACGGAAAGCCCCATGGAAGCAGCAGCACACCTCCAGCTAGAAGCGGTCCGCAGAGCAGCAGCCCAAATGGTACACCGCAAACACCTCCTGCTAACACACGCGGAACAACTCACCGACCCCACCGCCAGGGAACACATGCAGCGTCTCATCCATTACCATGCCGTGCATGACCCAGACGTCCACTAACCCGCTCCGCGCCCCGCACGCGCCCCCCGTCTCCATCCACAGGTCTCCAAGGCACCACCACAGCGCCCCGAGACCCGTCTCGCACCCAAGAAGCCACCCGGCACCGCCCAGTCCGGCCGAACCCAGCCAGGGCCAACCATCCATCGACGTAGACGCGCAAGACCCCGGCAGCCCATCCAGCCCACCCCCCCCGGACCCAGGACACCCTCCCCTCACACCGGCCACCATCCGCGACCCCGACCTCCTCCGAGCGACCCTCCAAGACAGGGCCCCGACCACCCCCCTGGGCTGGTACCGCCTACAAGAGGACTGGACCAAGCTCACCGTCAAAGCCCTCCGGGACCTGACCACCCCAGGCAGCGGCCTCCACGAGACCATAGTAGACCTCGTGCTCTGGCGAGCCCGCAAACACACCCGGGGCCAGCCCATCTGGATCCCCCCCATCGAGTGGGGCCAGGCCCTGACGCACGACACCGGCAGCAACGTCACGCGTCGAGGGACCGTACGCCTACGGCGGGCCCAAGCGGAGACGGACCACCCAGCGGACCCGAACCACCCGGAGCAGTGGGAACAGGCCACCGCGCCCAACCGCGACACCGCCCTCCGCGCCGCCGGCCTCCGCACCCCGGACGACGACCTCCCCCCCCCACCTACAGACAGTGACCACCCCCCGCCGGAGGTCTGGGTTACAGTCCTCGAGCGCGGCCACTACTACGTGATAGCCGCTATGGCTACGTCCCACGGCCCGCAATGGATCATCCAGGGGACAGACACCATGTTCGCCCCGGAGACCGCCCCACCAGGGGCAGTGGGGGACCCCACCACCCAGCACAGGATCCTCAGGGGTCTCCTCCAGCCAGGGGACACGCCCCCAGCCCGCGCCCTGGCCCAAATCACCTCAGGGAAGGCGGGCTACCACCTGGGATTGTCCATGCTCTGCCTAACCCACTGGATCCAGCGCCACTGGCCACCCACGGGGACGGTGCCCTGGGTTTGGGCCATCCCCACCGCCCACACACAAGTCGAAGCAGGCCCGGACACACGACCAAACCCCCCCCCCAGGCCGCAGCAGTCCCTCACCTGCGGGTACCACGCCATCCACAGGGTCCTCAACCGCGCGGGTCTTAGCCCAAAGCTAGCATGCCCCCTTCCCACCACTGACCAAGAGGTCCACCAGATACGAACGCTCGTCTGCGAAATCCTTGCCGCGGCAGCAGAAGACGGCAAGCTTCTCCTCCAAACCGCCCGGCCTACAACTGCCCACGCAAGCGCGCAGCAAGCGGACACATACACCGGCGCAGCACAACCCCCCGCACAATCCCCGCCCATGCCCCCCCCCTCTCGCTGCTCAACCGGAGACCCACACACGCCCACTATCGCGCGCACCCCCGGGCCCCGCGACACGGGCCTCCCCCACCCGCCCGAACACCAGCACACGCCCGCCACACACCCACCCACCGGCCACCCTTCACCGCCCCCCACACTCGACAACCCACACACACCCGCCAAGGGGAGCCCCACGCCCCGCGGCACGCCCACCCCACCCAGTGGCCCGCCCACGCCCCCCACACACACCCCAGAGGACCCAGGCCCACCCCCCCCGGCCCCTGAATGCAGCCCACGCGAACTGTTCCCCCCCGCTGACACAAACCCACACGACCTCGCACATTGCAGGACCCGGGCCCAGCCGAGCCCAGAAAGAGAAGGCCGCAGCCCCGCGCCTCCCTCCCCCGCCGCAGCCGACCAGATCGGCCCGCCGGGCCGCCAGGTCACGACCGGGCCCCCCCAGCCGCCCGCCCCCAACCTACAACCCGGGGACATGCCCTCCATCCTCCCCGCCGTGGCCGCGGCAGAAGCCGCCGCCCGCAAGCCCGCCCGCATCACAGCCCAACCCGCGTCCACCACCTCCTCCTCGTCCTCAGCCTCGTCCACCTCCTCCACCTCATCCTCCGACCCCCCCCTCCCCGCCAAACTCATCCTCAAGGCCACGGCGAAAGCCACAGCCGCGGCCGCACGCACCAACCCCCCAACCCCCACACAGGCGACTCAGGCACCCCGGCAACCCACCGGGACGACCCCCGACCCGGCATCGACGCCCTCACACCTCCGGACAGAGGTACTCCTCAACCTGGAACCGGACCCCAACCGCAAACCCGACCCCAAACCCAAACCGGACCCCAACCCCAAACCCAACCCCAAACCCAAGCCGGCGCCCACGCGACCACACACAACACCGCATACGCAACGACACAAAACCACCCGATACCACCCCCGCCCAAGCCCTCGCCCAAGCCAGGACCCCCGACCCACCACGACCCGCGCCCCCCTCCCGCCGGCACCCACCACCACCGCGGAGACGGCCACCCAGCACGACCCCCTCCAAACCCTCGTCAAAATCCCCGTCATCAAACGCCCCGTCATCCATCCCCCACAAACCACCACCACCGCCGGCCAAACCGACCCAGGGACGTGGGACCCCTCAACCATAGTCACCGTCAAGCCCGCCCCCCAACCCTTCCTCCATGCCCACCACATAGTGCAGCCCCGGGGACTGCCCACGATGCCCAACCCCCCACCCCCACAAGGGGGACCGGAAAACCCACAAGGACTCCATGGGCCATACCCGCAACACCAACCCCACCACTACACACACCACCACCACCAGCGGCCCCACCACCACCACTACCAACACCACCCCCACCACTACCACTGCCCACCGCCCTACCCCACCGGGCCACAACCCCCCGTACACCAACAGCACCAGCGGACGGGATGGCAGCCGCCGAACGCCCCGCTCGCATACCCACCCCCCCCGTACCAGCCACCACCCCCGTACCAGCCGTACCCCCGCGGCCACCATCCGATGGCCGAGGGGGCCCCATGGACGACGGGGGATCTCCCCCCCCAACCAGCACCGCGTGACGCCCCGTACCCCCCCGGCCACCATCCGATGGCCGAAGGGGCCCCAAGGACGACGGGGGACCTCCCCCCCCAAGCGGCGCCGCGCGAGCCCCCCCAGAGGCCGCCGACGCTTCCGGACTGGCCCGACTCGAGCGACGAGGGCCGGTCCCGCAAGCGGCGGCGCTCCCGCTCCCCCCCTGCACGGCACACTCGCCCACGGCACCCACACTCCCACCGCGCCTCAACCACCCACTCGCGCCGCTCCCGCTCCCCCAGGTACCACCACGACCCCCAGGGACCCCGCTCCCGTCGCTCCCGCTCCCCCGGGCACCACCACGAGCGCCACCGCCGCCCCATGTCCCCCTCCCCCTCCCCCCACCGGCCACCCAGCCCCCGCCACCACCACTCCCGCTCCCCCCGACGCAGCCAGGCACGCCGCCGCCGCCCCACGTCCACCTCCCCCTCCCCCCACACGCCCCGCCGGGCTCCCCGTTCCCCCCGCCACCCGTACCCATCCACCACCCCCAGCCCCCGCCACCACCACTCCCGCTCCCCCGGACGCCACCGAGCGCGCCACCGCCGCCCCATGTCCACCTCCCCCTCCCGCTCCCCCCTCCGCCCGTACCCGTCCTCCACCCCCAGCCCCCGCCGCCGCCGCTCCCGCTCCCCCAGCCACCGCCACCCCCGCCACCACCGCAGGTCCACATCTTCCCCCCGCCGCTCCAGGACCCCAGGCACGGACCCTTCCCCCCCCCGGGCCCCCGCCCACCTCGCCTGGTGGTCTCCCTCCGCTCTGCAGGAGCTCCGCCGCTGGGTGAAATGGGCCGGGGGAGCGGGAAGACACAGAGGGGTGCACACGGTGCATACCTTCGAGGAGGTGCGCACCCGCACCCCCGCAAACCCCAATGAGGCCGCCCCGGAGACCATCATGCCGCAAGCGGCATGGGAGGCCCTCCTCCGCGATGCGGTCCAGGGCCTCCGCCCCCCCTACACCCCCCAAGCCCTCCGCCGGTGGCTCCAGGCCACCCACCCCCAAGCCTGGGCCACCGGCGCCCCCTCCCCACCCCGCCCCTCCCACCACCACCACACCAGGAAGGGGCAGGACAAGGGCAAGGGAAGGGCAAGGGACACCAAGGACCACACAGGCAAGAGGGCACGGAAGGGCCCCAAGTGAGGGCAGGCACACGCAGGGACAGGGCGCCGGAAGCGACACCACATGGGGTCAGGACACCACCCAAGAACCAGGAAGGAACGGGAACGGGGACCAAGACACGGAGGAAAAGGGCACCACGACAGCCCCAGAGGACACGAGACCAAGGCACAGGCCCCCAGGGAGGGCAACCCCACGGACCGTCACGCGACCACACCATGGGCTATAAGGGCCGGGCTGCGCTACCGTCGCGGTTTGACGCAGAGTATTGCTACGGGGGCTTGATCTCGGCTGGTCTCACGTCCGTGGGGGCGTCCGTCACCAACCTGTTGCGTCCAGTGGAGGAATGGCACTGCGGCGGCGCACCGATCCCGTCCATGATGAATATCGAGCATCGCAAGGGGAAACGAAACGCTGTGATCGATCGCGAAGGCTTTGGTGCTGCTGGACGGTGCCCCCCTTCAACGCCATCTCCGAGCGCCGTGCAGACTGGAAGTACCAAGAATACTACCGATGCCCCGGACCCCAGCAGTCCAGCACCGGAGATATGGACATCCCCCTGACCCTACAGTGTGAGCTCATCCCTGCCGGCGGCACCGACCCGGACCCTGCCAGCGCAGCCGAGCTGCAGTGAAAGCCATTCGCCACTCAAACAGCGTTCGGAAGCCACCTCCACCGTCCGACTCCTGATGTCTGTTTGTCTGCCTTGGAGAAGGAACGCTTTTCCTACACCCCGAGTACACCTGCCTGTCTGCGAGGCCCGGTGAAGATTGAGTCCATGGGTGAGAGTCAGTGTGCACGCCCCAAGGACACCGTGATCATTCAGCAGAATTTCCCGAAGACCTAACCGACCCACACAGGCCAGGCTGACCTCCACTGACCCACCGCGGCACCACGCGAGACCACGGCACACCACACCACAGCGCGCCACAGAGCAACGCACCACAGCACGACGCGACGCGACGCGGCACAGAGCGGCACAACACGACACAACTGACCCTAACCTGAGGGACTAACCGAAGCCAGCCACCGCACACCCGGGAAGGCGCCGCGCCACCACGCCACACACCGGCACCACAGGCCACACACGGGACCACAGAGCGCCAGGCGACAACGGTGACGGACCACCCAGAATATTACAGCCGGCACCGCGGAGGGGTAAGGACACGAGCAACCCCAGCCCCCTAACCCAAAACCACAAGCAGCCGCCTGGCGCAGCCGCCCAGCCGGCAGAGCCAGGACCTAACCCAGCAAGAAGGGGCGCCGAGCCCACAGTGTACAGAGCCCACCCGACCCATGGGGCCGGAACATGGCCACACAGAACCCAACTGAAAACAGCAGCCCGGAAGACAACACTGAATACAGGCCAGTGCGTGCGCCAGCCCAGGGAAGGCAGAGGGAGGAACAGGCAAGCCCCCCCCCAAAAAAAAAAAAAAAAAAAGGGGAGGGGGGAAGGGGAAAAGGCACGAAAACAGCCCACAGCCGCCCAACCACCCGCCAACACCACCACAGGCGGCCAGGCCCCCCCCCCAGACGAAAAAAAAAAAAAAAAAAGGGGGACCCCCGCAGAGGCACAGGCGAACCACCCACCCAAAACCGGCAACACCAAGCCAGTAACAGCGGACCACGGGGAAAAGGGACAGAAAAAAAAAAAAAAAAAAAAAAAGAGAGCCACCAGCCCAGCCCGAAAGAAAAGGGATGGAGGGACAGGGACCACAAAACCCGAAAAAAAAAAGAAAAAAAAAAAAAGGAAAGAAAAAAAAAAAAACACACCCCGACAACCCAGCCAAGACGGACTGGGCACAGGCGAGACCCGGGCCCGGCACACACGCCCACACCGCGCGCCGGAACCGGAAACGGCGGGGGGCAAGCGGGACGCCCACGAAACCACACACGTCCCAAAAGCAGACCGAAACCGAAGCCCAACCACGAACACCACAAATAGCCGACACTAGGGGGACAACACCACAAAACGAGCCCAAAAACACCCACCCTAAACCCCAGCCAGGACAGACGGGGTTAACAAAACCCGCACCCAACCGCCAACCGGACCCAAACACAAACACCACACAACAGTAGGAAACCCAGTGCCCACAGCCCGGGCACTGAGGCAGCCCGTGCCATGCAGGTGACCCGGCCAAACGAGATCCGGAGCCCGGGGGTAAGGCTGCATCCTAAGGCCTGCGCTGCTTTGGGACTCGAGGCGGAGCGTGCGACACCCAAGCGCCTCGGAACCCTAGTACCAGGAACGTGCATGCACGCCTTGGGAACGGGATACGCCAGGAAGTCCGGTGAACCCCTAGGGTTCCGCCCAAAGGAGGGGACGTGCGCAAGCACGGGGGCACACCCTCCCGGCGAGACAAGCATGTCACGCTGGCGGCGATCAGCCCTCCCGGCGTAGCCCGGGGCCGCTTTGTTGGGGGCCAACAGTCAGGTCTAGCGGGAAGTAAGCCGCCTCCCCTCTTCACGCGCGAAGCCTCTTCCT
Source organism: Eutreptiella sp. 'Long Island Sound 2002' (assembly GCA_964036045.1). Taxonomy (NCBI): domain Eukaryota; phylum Euglenozoa; class Euglenophyceae; order Eutreptiales; family Eutreptiaceae; genus Eutreptiella; species Eutreptiella sp. 'Long Island Sound 2002'. The sequence goes on from OZ038378.1 coordinate 2,223,122, forward strand.
GTTCGTCACAGGGGCGACGCCAGGGGGAACCATGGGGCGCCTCTCCACGACCGAGTGCACCTACCTACCTACCTCTCCCAAACAAGTGAGCAGGTAGACCCAACCACCACTATCCCCCCCCCCCCAGCCTGCCCCCCGACGGGAGAGGTGCACGGAGTTGGCACCCTCAGGGCCTAAAAAGTGGAGGCTGTGGAGGGCTCGCAGATTGACTGCTGTGGGTATCCCTTGAGCGGCCTGCCTAGGGAACCTCCAGGTGTGCGCGTGCCCCTCCAACTTCATCACAGACGCCTAGGCCAGCACAGCCCCGTGCACTCCAGTTCAGTTGTGGGCGACCCCTGGAGGCCAGACAGCCACCTGCCGACCCCTGCCCCCCCCTCCCCCTTCCAAACGGAGCGGTCACTCGGGTGGTGTGCCCTCTGGGCCCCCCCGTTTACGCGGGCAGTAGCACCGCCACCCAGGCCCCGAGCCCGGGCAGGCTCCAGGGCAGGGCAGCGCTCAGCGCGCCCTGGAGCCCCTCCTCCTGCCGTCCCTCAGCGCCGTGGGCGGATGGTCCAGTCCACGACAACACCACCAGTGCCTAGAGCAGTCAGGAGGTGTGGACCCCCCCAGTCGAGCGCCCAGGGAGCGCGCCCCCGTGCCTCATGCAGTCGTGGGGCCGCTGGCAGCATGTCAATGACCGGGAGGCGGCGTGTCCAGTCCGAACACTCCCCCGGCGGGCTCAGCGTCAGGCTCCCATGGCCTCCCTGCCGGGGCCTGGAGCACCAGGCATCACACAACCCCCCACACGCCCCCCCCCCCCGACGCGCCTCCACCACAAGCAGCCAGGGCCCGGTGGTGGCGGACCCTGGTTCACACCCGACGACCACACGAACAGCCGGGACGCCACTACAAGCGGCGACACGGACGGACCAAGCCGCAGCGGGGGAAACCAGAAACACTGGAGCGGCACCGGCGCCAGCAGGCAGGGCCAGGCGCGGCGCAGCCGTGTGACCCGTCATGCCCTGCGAGCGCCACCAGCATGCACGCCCCGCCCTCCTGCCCCGCGCGCGCCACACACACAGGCACGGCGGCATCTCCCTCCCGTGTGTGCCACCACGGGGTACGGGGGCGGTCAACAGTCCGGCAGGCCTTGGGACCGGACAACCGCAATTTGCCCAGCCCAGTCGTGTCGGCACAGAGGCGAGTGCTGACCATGGGCCAGGGCGTCCGGCACAGGCCTTGACCCAAACCAAACCAAACCCCCCCCGCTCAGTTGATGTGCTGTGTACAACCCCACAAATCTCCCCCCCCCGGGGGCTCTGCACACTTTTGCCCCTTACCTATCATCCATTTCCTCCCTAGACTGAAAATGTTAACCCAAAGGACATAGAAGGGCAGTTTATCTGTAGTGATGTCATCCTCCGACAGGTCTGCAGTGATTACTGCTGCCACTCTGGGCGTAAAACTGCGTGAGCCAGTGTGGGCCCTGTAAGGTTCTATGCGTCCACTTGGTACACCCAGTACCACCATACCTGTGACCCTGCCGGCGGCTCGTGGTGAAGCTGTTACTGGGCCTAGAACCAAGGCCAACCCAGGCCTGGTAGAGGTGAGATACAAGCAGGAGAAGGGCAAGACATTTTGGCACCCACTGAGAGACATCCTCCCCATGGAACAATCACCACCAGGCTGCAGGGAGTTTCACCCGGACGTGATTATAGAATCTGAACAAGCAGAGGAAACGGGTACCAGTGGGTCAGACACTTCTTGTGCTGCTGAATCCGATGAGGAGGCAGCAAGCCGCAACCGCACAGCGCAGGGTACCCCTGGTGGTGGTCACAAGGCCAAGAAGAAGGCCAAACCGGCAGCCAAGAAGGCCAAAAAAGCCCCTGGTTGTTGTGTTGAACGAGAGGAGATATTACGGATGGCTGCTCAAATAGAGGAAACCCGGAATGTACCAATGGACGTACTCAAAACATTTTCAAAGGCTTCCCTCCATGCTCTGTTGGAACAATTTCAGTTGTACTTTCCACAAAGTGCAAAGCACGACATGTTGGTGCTACGCCTGAAGCAGGCAGTGGAGGCTGGGAAGAACCGTCCCCTTTGGTGCCACCAGAGATGCCTGCAGGGGCATACGGGTACAGCAGATTGCAAGAGCAGGCAGTGGATGGCACCAACGTGGACATTGCACACCCTGAGGACAAGGCACAGGATGTGGCCAACATGGGGGTGCATGACCATGTAGGACAGCAAAAGCAAAGCCCAGTGCAGAACCAACATGGTACAGGACTGCCTGAGTCCCCTGTGCGGCTAGAGCATGATGACCAATCAGCCACACCACGCACTCCTGAGGTTGCACGTGCTTTGGATGGAGTTGTCCTGTCCCACCATGGTGCTGCCGCAAGTAGCAGCAGACCAGGCCTCAGAGCGCACCCTGCGCCGCTGCCGGGCATTCCTTAGGTCATTGAGTGATAAGTTGCTTGGCAAGGCAAAGACCCGTGCCAAACAAAAGATTCGCCGGACTCGGGCTAAACCCTTAGATTGCAAGACGCATCAACGGGAGCCAGAGAATGCGTCGCCATCAACTGTAATGGATGTGCCATTAGCCAAGAGGTCCAGCTACAACACGTGGATGAGGTTTGTGGCTAGCAGTGAGCGAAACAAAAGGAGTAAAGGAGTTTACCGTTCGCGTGTGACAACATTGAAGGATTCCCTCGTTGGCAATGTTGGTGGTGTACTGCTAAACCCCAAAGGAGCAAGTTTGCAGACATGGAAGGCTGTAGGTACTTGGGTGCATGTGTTGGACCGTGATCGTATGTATCACTCCAATGTCAAATGCAAGTCGGTAGACGTGTTTATCGACAGCAACGATATGCCTCCGTACAGCGCGAAGACGAAGAAAAAAAAATGCACATTGCTAGCTCTCACTGCACCGGAAATTTACCGCCCGCACAAAGTGGATACCATACTGCGTGTAGCACGTTGGTTGGATTATGAAGACTGCAATACATTGCGTGATCGCTTGGACGACGTTTCGACGGTTGAGGTCCTCCAGGCTGTTCAAAATGGCACACTTACTGCGGACAGGCGTGATATCACATGGGCACCGGACTGGGGAGCCTACGAGATGGTTCTAGGATGGGTGGACCCGGGGCACCAGGAAGGTTGCTTGGAGTGCTACACGCGGCGTGGTCAGTGGCATATCCCCGGATTGGAAAAGCAACCCGTGCGCTTGCTACAGCATTGTCGCACATCATGTAAGCGCTTTTTGCAACTGTTTCCTGATCGCCGCAATATTGTATACGACCCACTGCACTGCATTGCACTGGTGCTCACCATGATCTTGCTTCATGCCTTGGACCTCTTGATCCAAGATAAACACCCGAATCATGTTGAAGAGTTGAGAAGGATATACCGGCAGCATATACAAGGTGGTGAATATAGGAGCCCGGCTCAGGCTGGACCGGAATACAAAGGATGGAAGCTGTCCAATAACCAAGCAAAGGCATTGCTGGACACGGAGGATTTCTGGGTTGCTTTAGCAGGGCTCTTTGGGCGTGCTTGTGCACATGTAGTTGATGATTTGATGTTTTATGTCAATGAGCTCCGCCGGCTGGTGAAGCGGTATGGGGTGCTTCACCCATACCCCCTGCCCAGCCTGTGGCGCTCTTCGCCAGGCTGGCTCAGGAATTTTCCTGGGCTGATTACGGCATCTCGATTTCTGTGGGATTTCTGTAAAATACCCCAGAAATCGTCATTTTTCGTCATTTTTGGGCTGGCAACAACAGTCGTCGCCTGTGCGACGCAGCTCCAGACCGAAGTTTTATTCTTCGATTTCTGAAGATTTTAATCTATTTTATTATAGATTTATCGTTTTTAGAAATAAAGGAATATAGCGTGACCTTTTTCGCGGCTTTCCGCGAAGGTCAATTTTTGCGAAAAGAGCCACGTTCACGCATTTTTCAAAAAATCCTGAGGCGATCCCAGGAATCAGCCAGATGCCCATGGTGTGGCCCCACAGTGGGCCTTTTCATATATAGTTTGAATTGGGACAGAAACGCGTCGTGTCGGCTACGCGACGCGTTGGGGGGAGACACGAGAAATGAGTGTTTTTGACTCAAAAATCACTATATTTCACTGTTTTTCGCCCAAAAACCACTGTTTGGCCCAGTTTGGGCAGGATCTCAGTGGAGATCCTGATGGCGACGACTCGTAGCCGTCAGATTTTCTGATGGCGGCGACGCCGCCGCCTTCATTTCGTCCTCTTTTTTATGCTATTTTATAGTATAGAATTGTTACATACACATATTACTTGTCTACATGTTTATATTGCCTACATATACCTTCATCTCTTGCCCAGGACGCCAGATTGTGTCATGGCCGAGGCAAGGATCACAGAATTCTTTGGAGAAACCCAAATTCGAGAGGAAGTCTTGGATTTCATGGGATTGGGGTCGTGCATGCCAAGGGAAGCTTGGAGGTTGCCCTCCCCCCAAAACGCTTCAAAAGAATTCTGCCGACGCCAAGGCCACCAAGGCGGTGTGACGGCCTGCGGACGGCGACGACGCCCAGACTGCAGGAGTACCGCTTCTTCGCTGGGAAACATCTGCAGGAGCTAAGGTCCAGGGCATCAACATGATGAAGGAGGAATTCCTTGACTCCTACGATGGGTATCACCTTGGCTTCCCCATGGACCCTAAGGAGCTTGCAAGTCTATCGTTCCCTCTGGGCGACGACCACAGCGACGACGACGCCAGGTACCGAACCGCACAAGCAGGCGCGTTAATTAGTCGCCTCGGGTTGGTTGGCCAACGCAACTAACCCTAAACAGGCGCGGGTCGCCTTGGGTAGGAAATGACCCTAAATCCCCCAAATCAGGCGCGTTAATTCGTCGCCTTGGGTTGGGAATCGACCCTAAACAGGCGCGGGTCGCCTTGGACAGGAAATGGCCCTAAATTCAGGCGCGAGGAATTCGTTGCCTTAGGTTTGACCCTAAATAATTTTTTTTTGAATTTATTGAATTATTATGTTTCCATGCCCATGAAGAAAAAGGGCCAATATGTGCGCCTCAGCGCCATCAGTCAGGTCGGAAGGACCTGCAGCGCCCCTGGTTTGGTCACCAGAGGCTAAAGGGAGTGCCAGGGACCACTGTGGTCGCCTGGAGGGAAATTGCCCTATGAATATATCAAGAAAAAAAAAGAAAAAAAAAGGAGGGACCTACATGGGAGTGACATGTAGATTCCTCACGAAGCGCCCCCCCCCCCCCCCACTGTCCTGCTGAATCGGGTTGAAACCAGGGCAGTGCAGGGGTCAGAGCGCCTCCTTGGCCCTGCCTTCCTTTGGATATAGGCAAGGCTTCTAAGGAGGGGGGTGAAGCGGTATGGGGTGCTTCACCCATACCCGCTGCCCAGCCTGTGGCGCTCTTCGCCAGGCTGGCTCAGGAATTTTCCTGGGCTGATTACGGCATCTCGATTTCTGTGGAATTTCTGTAAAATACCCCAGAAATCGTCATTTCTCGTCATTTTTGGGCTGGCGACGACAGTCGTCGCCTGTGCGACGCAGCTCCAGATCAAAGTTTTATTCTTCGATTTCTGAAGATTTTAATCTATTTTGTTATAGATTTATCGTTTTTAGAAATAAAGGAATATAGCGTGACCTTTTTCGCGGCGTTCCGCGAAGGTCAATTTTTGCGAAAAGAGCCACGTTCACGCATTTTTCAAAAAATCCTGAGGCGATCCCAGGAATCAGCCAGATGCCCATGGTGTGGCCCAACAGTGGGCCTTTTCATATATAGTTTGAATTGGGACAGAAACGCGTCGTGTCGGCTACGCGACGCGTTGGGGGGAGACACGAGAAATGAGTGTTTTTGACTCAAAAATCACTATATTTCACTGTTTTTCGCCCAAAAACCACTGTTTGGCCCAGTTTGGGCAGGATCTCAGTGGAGATCCTGATGGCGACGACTCGTAGCCGTCAGATTTTCTGATGGCGGCGACGCCGCCGCCTTCATTTCGTCCTCTTTTTTATGCTATTTTATAGTATAGAATTGTTACATATACATATTACTTGTCTACATGTTTATATTGTCTACATATACCTTCATCTCTTGCCCAGGACGCCAGATTGTGTCATGGCCGAGGCAAGGATCACAGAATTCTTTGGAGAAACCCAAATTCGAGAGGAAGTCTTGGATTTCATGGGATTGGGGTCGTGCATGCCAAGGGAAGCTTGGAGGTTGCCCTCCCCCCAAACGCTTCACTGGCAGATCAATTGTTATCATGGAATCCATCTAGAGTGAGCACTTGCAATGCTGATTGTGACCGGCTCCATGCATTGTATATCCAATTGGGTCTCCCGAAGGAACGAATTACGGCGCAAGTGCACTACTTTCCCTGCCACTACCAGTCCCGGCTGGAGTGGCATGGGAATTTGCAAGGCCTCAACACGGAGGGGGGCGAACATTGCCGTAGGCACGACAAGGAATTTGTGATGCGTCGCCCTAGTACGCCCCACTGGAAGTGTCCAATAGGAATTGAGATCGGTGTGGAGGATTTCGCCTTAGGGCTGGCGCTTTGGGCAGAGGGCCACCAGGTGCCCAGCACGGGGTATGATCACACCATCACTGTAGGTTTGTCCCAACCTCAACCACCCGCACCCCCCCTCCTCTTCTCATGATAGCCACACAAGCAATGCAGAATCCCCACCTTTTTTCTCATCACACGCACTACATACATTGCTTGGTGTTCGCCCGCCTATCCATTTTTCATACACGACACACAAATTGCGCCCTGCCCGTTTTTTTTGACACCCGGACAATGGGTAGCACCCCCCCCCCCTGGTTTCTCATATCGCACACCCTTCTCCTCACCTTACTTTACCTCATTCTTACCCTACCACAGTGCCTGCCACCCTGTCTTCATGCGATGTTCATTGTTCGCTTTGTGTCGTCTTCAGGCCAAAGGCAATCGGAGGCTCGATAGTGCTGCGGACATCCATGTGAGCAGCGACAGCGGAGATGGGGGCGATGACGGGAGCATGGTGGTGCCGAAGGAGGATGCAGCAGCAACAGCGACAGAGAGGAAGCGCGCCGCAGCAGAGAAGGAGGCAGCCGACAAAGCGAAAAAGGCGGCGGCAAATCGGGCACAGAAGGAAGCAGCAGCAGCAGCACAGGCGAAGAAACAGGCCGCAGCAGAGAAGCAGGCCGCCGACAAAGCAAAAAAGGAAGCAGGGGCCAAGGCTCAGAAGGAGGCTGCAACAGCAGCGGAGGAGCAGAAGCGCGCGGCAGCGGAGAAGCGAGCAGCGGACAAGGCGAAAAAAGCGGCAGCGGACAAGGCGAAAAAAACGGCGGCAGCCCAGGCGAAGAAGGAAGCAGCAGCTGCTGTAGCAACAGCAGCAGCAGCAGCAGCGCATGCGGAGCAGGGTGTCGAGGCACAGGACAAAGCAGACACTACAATCCAAGCACGGGATGACGATTCCACTAAGCTCGAGTCCATTCTGGAGTTACTGCGAAATCAAGGGCAGGGTCAGGAGGCAGGTAATCAGGGCTCAGTTTCACAGTAGACACAGTTGCCGACACAGATGCCGCAGATGCCCACACAGTTGGTAACACAGGTATTGCAAAGGTTGATGCCACCACCAACACAGCACACAGTGCACCCATTGCAAAGTGTCCTGACAGCGTTGCCTCCACAAGGGTTGCCATTGCTGCCAGCACAAGCACAGAACCATAACACGCTGCAGCAAATTCTGCAAGGGCAGCAACTTCTGCAAGGGCAGCAATTTCTGCAAGGGCAGCATCTCCAGGGGCAGCAGCACTTTCTGCAGGGGCAGCAGCAGCATTTTCTGCAGGGGCAGCAGGGGCAGCTGTTGCAGCAACTTCTGCAGGGGCAGCAGCAGCAGCAGCTTCTGAAAGGCAAGCAGGGACAGTCACAATGTTTGATTGCTTAACTTGAGCTACTTCTGTGTTTCCTGATCAGTGAGTATTTCTCAGCAAACCATTGCTGCACAACAACCCACTGCACATTGTGCCAAGTTTGCTGACCCCAGAGGCATGGAGCGCACTGCAGGTTTTTTTGTGTTCCTCCATCCATTAGCTGTTGCTGAAAGGCAGCGACTTTGCAGCTGCAAGACTCATTTTGCATGTTACGATTCGTTGATGGTAGTCAGAGTTACAGTTCAGCCAGTGGCCTCTTCTGAATTTGTAAGTTAATTGATCACAGCTGTTTTTCAACCATCTGCTGAAGGTACAACACACAGCGATCACAATTTTGCATTGCTGACTGTTCATTTACTGGGGGCCCCTGATGCACGAACTTGATAGGCCACCCCCTGACTATTGACTTACCAGGGGCCTCTGATGCACGAACTTGATAGGCTACCTTCTGACTGTTCATTTACTGGGGGCCTCTGATGCACGAACTTGATAGGCCACCCCCTGACTATTGACTTACCAGGGGCCTCTGATGCACGAACTTGATAGGCTACCCCCTGACTGTTCATTTACTGGGGGCCTCTGATGCACGAACTTGATAGGCCACCCCCTGACTATTGATTTACCAGGGCCTCTGATGCACGAACCTGATAGGCTACCCTCTGACTATTGATTTACCACGGGCCTCTGATGCACGAACTTGATAGGCTACCCCCTGATTATTGATTTACCGGGGGCCTCTGATGCACGAACTTGATAGGCTACCCCCTGATTATTGAGTCAACAAGGGCCTCTGATGCAGGAACTTGATAGGCTACCCCCTGACTGTTCATTTACCGGGGGCCTCTGATGCACGAACTTGATAGGCTGCCCCCTGATTATTGATTTACCAGGGGCCTCTGATGCACGAACTTGATAGGCCACCCCCTGACTATTGACTTACCAGGGGCCTCTGATGCACGAACTTGATAAGCTACCCCCTGACTGTTCATTTACCGGGGGCCTCTGATGCACGAACTTGATAGGCCACCCCCTGACTATTGGTTTACCCAGGGCCTCTGATGCACGAACCTGATAGGCTACCCCCTGACTATTGATTTACCGGGGGCCTCTGATGCACAAACCTGATAGGCTACACCCTGATTATTGATTTACCGGGGGCCTCTGATGCACGAACTTCATAGGCTACCCCCTGATGATTGAGTCAACAAGGGCCTCTGATGCACGAACTTGATAGGATAACCCCCTGACTATTGATTCACCCGGGGCCTCTGATGCACGAACTTGATAGGTTACCGTCTGACTCATGTATGGCAAGACATTGCCCTCCCCAGCCTTGAAGGATGCGGGGAGATGAGGGGGGTGGAGGGGGAGGTGAGGGCTGAGCTGGGGGGGAGGGGAGGGAGGGGAGGGTGGTGGGTTGGGGGGCTTGGGGGGTTGGAGGGGGAATTGGGGGGGCCCCGGGATGGGAGGAGGGTGCGGGGGGGGGGGGGGGAGGATGTTGGAAAAGCTGGAGGGGCGTAGGGGGGGGAGGGGGGGGGGGCTTGGGGGGGTTGGAGGGGAGGTTTGGGAGGGCCCGGGGGGGGGGAGCGTAGGGGGGAGTAAAGGGGTAAAAGGGGGGAACACTGGGGCGTCTGATGTACGACGGGCATCAACTCAATTGCTGATTGAATCATGAATCATTCACGGTCCCACGCACGACAGGCAAGGGAACGAAACAAATCAATAGCAGAAGGATTGAGCAAGTAAAATGTGCGAATCCAGTACATCATTTTCAAGGATCCACTAGCATTTGTTCACACTCGGGTTAAACGGGAGAAACATATGGGGAGTCAGAATCAGGCTGATGACGACAACGCTAACTGACACTTATAAGCACGTGGGGGTAAACCATAAAAACTGGCCGGTAACCTGGAAACAAAACTCGCTGGCTGGGATTCGGCCCAGAGGGTGCCGTAGCTTGGTTATCGCCCCCCTGTAGGGGGACCCTCTGGCACTCGAGGTTCCCGGGGTGTGACCACACAGGATCCGCACATCTGTGGCGTCACGTACCTTCCCCTAGCCTTGGTAGCTGCCTTACCTGCACTAATTGGCCAGCGCCGTTTCCCAGGTCCCTTCTGACCTGTTTTTAAGGTCAGGAACAAGGTTCACGCCCACTTACAACGTGGGTTGGGTCTGTATAATTCTCTTGAACCCATTTGGGTTCAAAATTCGAGTTCCCTTAACCGCACCCACGCAACTAAGAAGCAAACGACGCAAACGCACTGTAGCTGTGGTGTCTTTGTAGCCTGTATCAGCCATTACTCTCAAGGTTGGACAAAGGAAAAGGGTTCGGTCCGGTCAAACCAGTCAAATCAGAAGAAATGGGGTAGATCTGAATAATACTCTTGAGGCTAAAAAAAAGCGTGTTGTAACAACACCTGCGGTAACAGAAACCAGTACCTGTACCTGCAATCTGTCTCACCTGGTGAAACCAGATGGAAAGTAAGCAATGGGATCCGGTCAAGATCAGGTCAAATGAGACAAAATAGAGTGCCCTTTGACTCCAAAAAATGAACAAACACCCCAATAGCGCCAAAGAGAAAGTCACAGGGCTAGACAAGCGCGTATCAGGTAGGAGGTCAGTAGGAGGTCAAACAGAATTCACCGCGCAGAGAAAGGAACAGAATGCAATGGAGCCTGGCCTTTCAATATTATATCTGGGTCCGGGAACCGGTATCAAGGGTAAAATTTGCCAAGCAAACAGCAGTCTGCTGACCCCCCCGCCGTAGAAGAAAATCGCGGAGCCTGCAATGCGTGGGTTCAGATCTCAGTCTTGGTCCGGCGATGCGCTCTGCCACTACACACGCCATCATCTCACTGCCCAAACCACTTCACAATGCAAGCACTAGAAAAACTTCTAGCGCTTCCAATTAGGGTTACCGGAACCCTCGCGCGAGCCCCCCCACTGATCCTCCAACCCAATGGCGGTCTCATCGGGGAGATAGACCACCCATGCAACTTGGGTGGTTCCCCCCTTTTCGGTTTCCCGCTCCACCTGCCGAAAGTTCCTACCCCCTGCAAGCCGCTTCTGATTGACGTTCGGGACCCAGAAGGCTTCAAAACTGCTGAGTCGGCCCTTGGAGGCGGGCCGACAGAAGGTGAAAGGGGGGGTGCACTGGTCGGAGTCGACCAGAGCGAGGGGGAGATAGGAGACGGCCTTTTGTGGTGGCAGGAGCCACTGCGTCGGATTGCCCTTGCTGAGCATCTCCTCCACCTCAGCCTTCTCCTTCTGAACGGGGACAGACCTCTTCATCTGCCATTTCCCCCCCCAAACAACAAACTTGGACAGAGTTGTCCAACAAAAACTTGGATCTCGAACGTCAAACTGCTGCCTCAAACCTGCTCCCTGCACCGGCAACAACCCCCTACGAATGAACTCTTTAAAAAAATTTGCCGTTGCAAACGTGCAACGGTACGGACCCCCATCGACACGAGCCCTCTTTGCCTTGGGCTCGTCAGGCTCAACGCCGCAGGGGGGGCTGACGGTCGAGCTCTTTCCCCAATGCTCGATCCGCGACTGCAGATCAGGCATCTTAGCCAGCGCCCTGTCCACCACCACCTGACAGATCCGCCTGATCCTCGGCGAATCCAAGCCTCCAGCTTCCCAGACCAGCAGAAACCAGCTGGACTTGCCCCTCGAATCCTTGCTGCACTCGGCAATGACCGAGATGCAGTGGCCCATCCCTCCCCCAGTCCCTCCACCGCCGTCGACGAGCTTAATGGCATGACCATTAACCCTGCAAATGACATGCCCATACACCCTGTCCTTCACCCTCTCGTACACGGACTTGTCCTGGGTCTTGATGTTTTTTTTGCCAGGCGGAGCTACCAGGTGCTCCGCCCGCCACTCAGCCCAATCCAGCGTCGCCCCCCACCGGCCGTCGACACCCATAGCCCTCTCTGCCCGGACAAAAAATGTCTTCTGGCGGATACAATGCGCTGCAGCTTGGTATTCCGCATCATACCCCCTGAGGTCGATTCCGACCTGCAGCCACTGACCCGTCTGGCCGTACACGTCCTTCCTATTCTGCACCGAAATCACCTCCCACTTACCACCCACAAACACCAATTCTACGACACCCCCAGGAGCAGCCCCCTCGAACTCGTAACAAAACCAGGGAGGGTAAACGCCTGCAAGTCGCGACCCACCCGTGATGAAGTCGCCCCCCAAGAAATTCTGGTCACTCCAGACCGTGGTCAACGGCCTGACGAACCTCCCCTTCCGCCAGTCCATCTTGAAACAACAGGTCCGGCTTTCAACCTGTGTCAAGTGCCCCCCGATCTCAGACCACAGCAGACGCACCCTGTCCCCCTTCCTGACAAGTAACTGCCCCCCCTCACCATGGGTCACGGTGGCCTGGCTGGGGTAGGTCACCTTCGAAGAAAAATACTGGCGACCCACCAGGGACCCGTCATCAGCATACAGTTGCCCTGCAGGCAGGGCAGAGGCGCTGGGAAGAATGTTCTGGGTGGTTAGAACTGGCTGGTTCGAACCTTCTGCAGCAGGTTCATCAGGGTCAGCAGCATCAGCAGGTGGAGGCGCAGGGGGCAACGGGTAATTTACGCCATAGAACATGGCCAGCTCGGTACCCGCCTTCACCTCCCGCCAGGTCCAAACCCTGGGGGTACCGTCATCCAGGTGGATGATCACGTCGCAATCCTCCAGGCGAGGGCCAGCGTTGATACGGCTAAAAATATTCCCCCTTTTACCCCCTTCCACCCAAACCCCCCTCCCAGTCTTTGAATCTGCCCCCCCGCCCTTGATGCACAAAACCTTATCCCCCCTACCCGTCAGGCAATCCGGTGCCGTCCCTTCAATCCTTTCCCCCTTGTACTCCCCCAGGCAGGTGTCCGCCGCAATATCCACCTTCGTTTTTACCCCCCGGCCTTCCCCAATCGTGGACTCCACGATCTGGAGGTGCTTCCCCATAACAAAATGAGGCCGCTCCACCACCGCCCGTTGCTTCTCCTCCTCCCCCGCCCCCGTGTCCGTGGCTCGGCGTTTTTGACCCCTCGTTGTTACCCCCTCCGGTTGCTTGGCCTCCGCCGCCCCCGTGTCCCTCAGTCGGCGTTTCGTTGTGCTTCGGCTCCTCGTTGTGACCCCCTCTGGTTGCTTGGCAACCCCCCCGCCCCCCGCTTCTGCCCCCTTCCGCCCACCCTCCGCCTCCGCAGTCTCGGTGTCCTTCTCCTTCCCCTTCTCCTCCTCCGTTTTCTTTGCCTCCTCCTCCTCCTCCTCCTCCTCCATCAACACGTCGGTCGGGGTTGGGCTGACCACCGGCGACTGGGGCCCGGGGCTGGGCGAGCCTTCTCCAAGAAGCTGGCGTTCAGGACCTGGGCTTGGGCTTCGCTCCTTCTCATAAGCCCACTTCTCCGCGGGCTCCTCTTCCCTCTCCCTCTTGCCGAGAACTGAATGCAAACAGCAAGGATCAGAGTTAAATTCTCAAGAAGCACAGCAGCAGAAGAAAACACTTACGCATGCAATTACATAGCAAGGGCTCTCACATCCCCTCGGTGCAGGTCCCAGGACGCCCTCCTCTTCTTCTCCCGCTGCGGCTTCTCCCTGTGCCCCGCCGTCCTCCACCAATCCTCCCCCTCGTCCGACTCCCACGCGGCCAGCAGCTCGGCCGCCACCTCCTTCGTCGTCTCCGACACTGGACTCGCAGGACCTATAGGTGCAGGCATATGGTTTCGTCTATGAGGGTCTTTGTGAATCAGTAATTAGGGGGTAGTCTATCAAGGTTGATCATCAGTGGTGTTGTGCAATCAGTGGCAAACCTGGTTCTGCCCCTTCACCCTCCGCTTCTGCTCCTTCTTCGCCCTCCTCCGCTGCTTCCTCCACTTCGGCTTCAGCTGCACCTGGATCAGAGGATGTGCGTTCTATTGCAAGGACCAGCCTAGCAATGTCGTGCATCAGGGGCGGTAAATCAATAGTCAGGGGGTAGAGTATCAAGTTCGTGCATCAGAGGCCCCCGGTAAATCAATAATCAGGGGGTAGCCTATCAAGTTCGTGCATCAGAGGCCGCTGGCAAATCAATAGTCAGGGGGTAGCCTATCAAGTTCGTGCATCAGAGGCCGCTGGCAAATCAATAGTCAGGGGGTAGCCTATCAAGTTCGTGCATCAGAAGTGCCTTTGGAACTGTTGATGTGTTGACCAGGATCGCGGTGGTGGTAATGGGTGGTGACTGTGGGACTAGTCAGATGGCGGGTGCGAGAGGGGCTAGGATGGGACGGGGTGTGTTGATTGGGCAATGGCCTGTGCCGCCCGAGGGGTGAAGCACCTGCAGCGGCTTTCTTCTCTGCCTCCAGCTTGGCTGCCTCGTCTGCAGCGGCTTTCTTCTCGGCCTCCAGCTTGGCTGCCTTGTCTGCAGCGGCTTTCTTCTCGGCCTCCAGCATGGCTGCCTTGTCTGCAGCACGAGGAACAGATGGATGGGGCAGGGGGTTGCATGGGTGATGGCACAGCAAGCGGAGGAGGAGGGCGGACAGGAGTCGGGGAGTATACGACGCAGAGGGTAAACCAATAGTCAGGGGGTAGCCTATCAAGTTCGTGCATCAGAGGCCCTTGTTAAATCAATAGTCAGGGGCTAGCCTATCAAGTTCGTGCATCAGAGGCCCCCGGTAAATCAATAGTCAGGAGGTAGCCTATCAAGTTCGTGCATCAGAGGCCCTGGGTAAACCAATAGTCAGGGGGTGGCCTATCAAGCTCGTGCATCAGAGGCCCCCGGTAAATCAAGAGTTCCGGGCAGGCCTATCAAGTTCGTGCATCAGAGGCCCTGGGTAAACCAATAGTCAGGGGGTAGCCTATCAAGTTCGTGCATCAGAGGCCGCTGGCAAATCAATAGTCAGGGGGTAGCCTATCAAGTTCGTGCATCAGAGGCTGCTGGCAAATCAATAGTCAGGGGGTAGCCTATCAAGTTCGTGCATCAGAGGCCCCCGGTAAGTCAATAGTCAGGGGGTAGCCTATCAAGTTCGTGCATCAGAAGTGCCTTTGGAACTGTTGATGTGTTGACCAGGATCGCGGTGGGGGTAATGGGTGGTGTCTGTGAGACTCGTCACATGGCGGGTGCGAGAGGAGCTAAGATGGGTCGGGGTGTGTTGATTGGGCAATGGCCTGTGCCGCCCGAGGGGTGAAGCACTTGCAGCGGCTTTCTTCTCCGCCTCCAGCTTGGCTGCCTCGTCTGCAGCGGCTTTCTTCTCGGCCTCCAGCTTGGCTGCCTCGTCTGCAGCGGCTTTCTTCTCGGCCTCCAGCTTGGCTGCCTTGTCTGCGGCGGCTTTCTTCTCGGCCTCCAGCTTGGCTGCCTTGTCTGCAGCACGAGGAAGAGATGGATGGGGCAGGGGGTTGCATGGGTGATGGCACAGCAAGCGGAGGAGGGCGGACAGGGGTCGGGGAGTATACGACGCAGAGGGTAAACCAATAGTCAGGGGGTAGCCTATCAAGTTCGTGCATCAGAGGCCCTTGGTAAATCAATAGTCAGGGGCTAGCCTAGCAAGTTCGTGCATCAGAGGCCCCCGGTAAATCAATAGTCAGGGGGTAGCCTATCAAGTTCGTGCATCAGAGGCCCTGGGTAAACCAATAGTCAGGGGGTGGCCTATCAAGTTCGTGCATCAGAGGCCCCCGGTAAATCAATAGTTACCGGCAGGCCTATCAAGTTCGTGCATCAGAGGCCCTGGGTAACCCAATAGTCAGGGGGTAGCCTATCAAGTTCGTGCATCAGACGCCCCTGGCAAATCAATAGTCAGGGGGTAGCCTATCAAGTTCGTGCATCAGAGGCCACTGGCAAACCAATAGTCAGGGGGTAGCCTATCAAGTTCGTGCATCAGAGGCCGCTGGCAAATCAATAGTCAGGGGGTAGCCTATCAAGTTCGTGCATCAGAAGCCCCCGGTAAGTCAATAGTCAGGGGGTAGCCTATCAAGAAAAGTTTATAGTGTTTTCAGCACTGTGTTTTTGCTTCTCCTGCTGCTTGTTGTTGCTGTAGGGTGTCCTGCTGCTGGTTTTGGATGATGAAAAGCTTTTGTTTGTTGAAATACAATTAAGCCAAGTCAATCCAGGATAGCCCAAGCCAATAGTATGCAAGGAGAAGGTAATTCAGGATCAAAGCATGAAGGGCTGCAGTGTAAACAGTGAAAGATGATTAGATATTCACAGAAACTGCAACTCAGGATACAAATGAATGCATACTCACAAAGATAGCTGAAATGTTTTAGGAAAAGAGTTAGAAAACTGCCTCAGGATCACTCTCTCTCCATAGTGCCATCTTAGGAGATGTGCACTCTTTGTTTTGGGTCCCATATGTGCTGAGGTGGCATGGTATGTGGCGATGAGGTCACTGCCATGTCACATGGGATCTTCCTACTTAGCTAGGCTGACCAGGAATTGAACGCAGGACCTCTCAAAAAGAGGTGCCTAGCCCCCTAGGGTGTATACCACTAGGGCACATAAGTATTCATGGAAAAGCATAGATAAATTCATAGGCTCTACCTTAGGTATGTCAGTGCTCAGTCAACTCAGGAAAAGATGTTTTACATCTGATTGAAAGGGGATAAAGGGGTCCACTCCATATCCTGATTGGGTGTTTGGTTCCATAGGTCAAAATGTGTTATCACCACTTTTGGTTGGACCAATACTAAGATAAAAATGCATGGATGCTCAGTGCATCCCTAATACAACTAGAGTATGCCTCAAAGCAATGGAAAAGCACTTTTTCTTACTCCCCCCTTGTGCTGTGGTGGCCACCACTGTCGCATTTTAGGAAAAAGGGAATTTTTCTTGCCCTTTCCTTGGTTTCCACATCTACTTTAAAATACCTACAGTCTCCCTCACACTGAAAAATGGGCGCTCACCATGGCTGGCGTCCTTTTGCTGCTCTGATTGTACAGTTTCCTACAGAAGACTCAGCGCTCTTGGCGCTGCCGGGGCTCCTGTGGCTTGGTTGGGTTAGATTGGGAGCATGCCAAACATGTGCATATGTATCCCTCCCTCCAAGACGCAGCGTCGACACAACCCAAACGCAAGACACATTATACACACTCGCATGGGTTCTCGTAAACCTGCTGGCGACCTGTGACCTGTCTTAGGGCGAAGGGAGTCGAAAGAAAATTAAATTTGCCCCTTGGTGGGGTCTTGGTTCTGCTCAGTCTCTCCAGGCACCTGCGTTTCGGCCCGAACACGGCCTACTCAGCGAGGCTGCGCGTGGGTATCTGCAGAGGCAGGAATGGGAGGAATATGGACGAATCCACGCAAAAACGAAGCGACGACACCAAAATCCGTCAAATGACGGCGTAGAATTTTTCTGAAACGACACACCTGAGCAGAATCCAATTGTGCATCAGAAGCACATTTTTATAGAAATTATAGTCATCTCTGGATTTTTTAAATCCAGAAATTCATACGCATAAAATGGCGGCGCGCAGGAGCGGCTCCTAGCGAAGCGCCGGAAAATGGAAAAATAATGGAATTATAAACGTATGTATCACGTAGTCTTGAAAATGACGGGACACACATTAATAAACAAACATACAGATTCCACCCACACTAATAGAAGATTCGAAAATTCAAGAATTCGAAAATCAATTGAAAAGACTTCAATGAATCAGGTTTAAACTACAGGTATGCTTGTCTCGCATGCCGCATACACATTGCTCGTCTCGTGTCTCCGTGAACGAGTCGTGTAGCAGCGCTAACAACGATAACCACGACAGGACGCGGTAGAGGGATTGATTAGAAAGATTGCAGATGATTAGCGGTCAGATCAGGGTGATTAGTCATACACACAAGTGCATAGCAACGTTCTTCGCGTGCGCCCCTTTTGTTCTCTCACCTTGCTTCACTTCCCAGCGGTAGGTAAGGTAGGTACGCCCAGGCGGGGCCCCCTGGTGGAGTCAAGATTGTTGCGGAGATGGGCAGGTTTGCCCAACGTGATTGTGCATAGTCGCGCATGCACACACGCATTAAAGGGTAGGCCACGCGAAGTGCGCACGGTAACCCTTGTTTAGGCTACTCAGGGGCTCCTCGGTACGTTCTTTAAGAGAACCTGAGGAGTCCCTTAACGCTTGCTTGCTTGATAAGGGTAGCTGCTCCATGCAGCGTGTTTGCAGACAGCGTATTATAGGGCACACTGAGAAGGGTATAATACCTGGAGTGTGCCTTGGTTCCTCCGCCGCAAACGCCCTTTCATTTGCCTTTGTTTTACAGGTGGGCAGGTAGGGTGAGTGGTGCAGCAGCATTTTTTTATGCCCTGCTAAACAAGGGCGCAGATCACACAAACAAGTAACTCCGCTCCGCCTGTGGCACAGCAGGGAGTCCGACTTCATCGACATCTGCGCCTTGCACGCGAGAGCACTCCTTCCCTCCAAGCCCTAACAGGGGAAACGCGTTGTGGCGTCCCCTGTCAGGCCACAGTTGCTTAGTAGCGCTGTGTTCTCTTGCAATTTCACAGGAGGGTCGCTAGGACCCAAGAGACCTTCATCTTCGCAACGCCCAGTAGAGTGTGCGTGTAGGAGTGGTAGTCCTGAGTGGGGGCTAGAGCCAGTTGCCCAGTGCTCGCCCACCAGGATGGTGCCACTGTAGGGTGTGTAGGACCTGTAGGGGGTGTGTCACTGTCCCACCCTTTTCCTGCAATTTTAGCGGGGTTGGTGGGCTGTGGCAGTGGTTAGGTCAGTGTTTTGGCCAC
The DNA here is from genome assembly GCA_964036045.1 of Eutreptiella sp. 'Long Island Sound 2002'. Classification (NCBI taxonomy): domain Eukaryota; phylum Euglenozoa; class Euglenophyceae; order Eutreptiales; family Eutreptiaceae; genus Eutreptiella; species Eutreptiella sp. 'Long Island Sound 2002'. The sequence continues at coordinate 2,241,738 of OZ038378.1, forward strand.
ATAGCAAACAGGCGTTTTGCATGCCTTCATAGCTTTTGGCCACCCCTCCCTGTAGTAGACAGATAGGTAGGGAAAACAATACCTGGATTAGCACGCTGGGTATTCCCCCAAGGTTTTGCGCCAGCACAGAAATTGGGCGCATAGGGGAGGGGAGACCCGGGGCGTACCCCGTGGCATCAATAAGCCAACCCTCCAGGTTCAGCAAGGGCGCAGACTTGGGTATAATTAGGACACCACTTCTGCGGCTTGCTCTCAGGACCTTAGGACTAGCACACTCACACATACGCTTTGGCAGGTAAGGGTAAGGTTCAGTCCCTAGCTTTAGTCTTGGAGGCAAGCGTCTCAGCGAGCCTCAGCAACTCACCAAGGTTGTTCTGGGACAAGTAGTCAACCAGAACTGAGTTTAGGCGTCCCTCCGGTAGAACAAATGCAGAGAAGGGCTCCCAGGTGGCCTCTTCGACTCCAAACCCTTCCCAGAGGGTGAGGAAGCGCCAACCCTGGCAATAGCGGTGGCGTAGGACAGACTTCACCAGGTAGAAGCCCTCCTTAGCCATCTCCTCGGCGTTCATGTCGGGGAGTTCACCTTCAACTTCCATAGGGCTGGCAGCCCCTTGTAGGTCCAGAGCGGCGATTTCCTCGTCGTTCAGCTCCCACTCCTCCCCACAGAGGTCTTCAGGATCATGGTAGCGCTTCAGGTGTTGAGCAGCGCACACGAGGGTCCCCCCTAGACGGGGAGAACACCGCACGGTGATACGGTGTCCATCCACAGATAGGATCTTGTACGGCCCGAAGTATGGGTCATCGCTGGTAGAGCGTGGCCAGGCGGGTAGTCGACTGTGGTGCACCAGCACCCAGTCACCCTCTTGGTAGGTGGCCGGTACTCGGTGCTTGTTCTTCTTGTTCCACTGACGCTTCCTCACTCTCTGGAGCATAGCCTTGGCCTTGTCCACCTTCGCTTCTTGCTCTTGGACCCACTCACCCACAGAAGAATGGGTGTCCTCTGGATAGGGGGCATGTAGGAACCACGCCGGGCGCCCCAGGAATAGCTCATGTGGCGAGTAGCCAGTAGCTGAACTCTCTTGGGAGTTGCCCATCAAGGATATGACGGGGAGTAGTCTCACCCAGTCTCTGGTGCGTTCAGTTTTGCACCATATCCTGACGTTCTCCTTCAGGACACGAATCTGTCGCTCACACAGGGGGTTGCTCGTGTGAGAGTAGGAAATTTCCGTAGACACCTGGACATTGAGGGATCTCAGGACCCTCTTGTACCAGCCAGTATCTGAGCGTACTCGTACGTCCTCATCGGAGTTGATCTCCTTGGGCGCCCCATAGACACAAAACCACTCCTCCAGGAGTATCTTGATAGTCTCCTCCCCGGTAAAGTGCTTGGTACATGGGAACACCCTGGTAAACCTGGTCAACCCACAGGTTACCACGAGGGCGAAGTCATAGCCCCCGAACTTCGGCATCTCCGTGTAGTCCACGTATAGAACACTGTTAGCACAGTGAGGGATGGGCAGGGTCGAGTAGAGACCTCTGTCCCTGATATCCCCTGGTTTACAGGACCTGCACGGGCATGTGTCCACGATAGGCAGGAGCGTCTTCCGCAGCTGGTCGTCACTCCACGTAGTGTGGAACCACTGCTTGAACAGCCTCAGGGTACGGTCAGCACCCACATGACCACTGGACTCATGGGTCCACTTCAGCAGCGCTGGGACTCGGTCACTAGGCACCACGATGCGGTCCTCGTGCCAGAGGTAGCTCTTGTCCCGCTTCCACTGGTCTTGGTTGACCAGGAGGGGTTCAAGGCGTTTCTCCAGGCGCCGGTAGATATCCCCAAACTCCTGTAGGTACTCCGATTGTTGGAGTCCATCCAGGGGGCGTATCATGGTCATGTTCAGGTCCAGGTGTACGTCCATGCGGCTGAACGCCTCCTTAGCCAGCGCTTCAGACCGGGCACCAATCAGGGCGTCGAAGTTGTTGCGGCTGATGTAGTCGGCACACTCGTTCTTCACTCCCTGGATATGGTGTACCGTCAGCCGTAGTTGACTGAGGTAGGTCCACCAGCGACGTAGCTTGGCCTTCTCAGGTGGGGGACCCTTCTGGAAACTGCGGACCGGTTCTTGGTCGCATAGCCAGACCACAGGGTTACTCCCCAACAGTCGTGCTTGTGAGGATAGCACCAGCATACCCGCGAGCAATTCCTGCTCATGGGTGGAGTAGTTCCCCCTGGCCTGGTTCCACTTCCAGTTCCAGTGGCCCAGAGGTACTAGGACCCACTTGTCGTCAGGGTAGCTGTGCTTGAGGGTTCCATCTCGGTTGAGACCTTCCGTCCCCCATTGGGCAATGGCCGAGTCGAACTCCTCCTTCTCTAGTGCTTGCCATTGGAACAACGTTCCACCACCGCCCACATTGCTGGCGTCGGTCACCAGGATAATCTCCCCTTGTGCTCTAGGCACGCCCAAGCACTTAGCGTTGGCTACCTTGTCTTTGAGCTCGTCAAACGCTTGTTGCTCTTGTGGGCCCCAGCGCCAAGTAGTACTCTTCTTGATCAAGTCCGTCAGAACGGCGCTGGTATAGGTGAAGTTCTTGATGTGGCGGCGATAGAAGTTGCACGCCCCAATGAAACTGCGTACATCATGAAGTCCTTTCTTGGGGTCTTCGTGTCGTACCTTGGCATCCATCAGGGGTTTGGCCTTAGAGGCCGCTGGGGTCCACCACCCATAGCCAACGTCAAACCCCAGGTACTGCATGGTCTCCTGCATGAACTCACACTTCTCCAGCTTGAGTCGTGTGTGGTTCTCCTGGCAGACCGCAAAGAACTCACCCAAGAGGATTAGGTGATCCTCCTGGGTATTGGTCCCGAGGCATACATCGTCGATGGGAGCCTCCATCTGGGCCCCACGGGATATGAGCTCCTGCACCTCAGGTCTCCTTCGTAGGATGGACAAGATCTTGTTCATCAGCTCTTGGAACAGAGCGGGTGCGTTAGCCACGCCGAATGGCATGACCTTCCACTTGAATACCCTCCCCTGAGGGGTGATGAAGGCCAGTAGTTCCTGCGCGTTGGGCGTCAGGTCCACTTGCCAGAATCCACTTCGCTTGTCCATCTTGGTCTTGTAGCGACAGGAGGCTATCTTCTCCAGGGTAGACTCCATATTTGGAATGGACCCTGAGTGGTTCAGCGTCTTCTTGTTCAGCTCTCCATAGTCCACTACCAGCCGTTTGGCTGAAGACCCAGGTTTCGCCACCAGGAAACAGGGGCTGCAGTGTAGGGGGTAGTCCCCGTCCTTGTACTCCAGGGCTAGGCCAGCGTCGATACACTCTTGTATCTGTCGCTCAATCTCGTCGGCCTGCTCTTTAGGAGCTGGATAGGGTCTCCTCCGGATCTTGTGACCCACGAACTCGGGTTTGAGCTTGAGGTCCATCTGTACCAGCTTGTCACATGAGGCTGGGGGGGGTAGTTCTCCGAACACCTCCAGATAGGTCCTTATCAGCTTCTGTACCCGCGGGTCCAGGACCTTGATCTTGTCCTCCATGTCCTCGTCGGAGTGTAAATTGCTTGCCCCTTGAATAGACGTCGGGAGGTGGTCCTCAACCGACTCTTCGCCCGCGGTAGCATCCTTCAGCCCTTGGTAGGCATATAGAAGGTCTTGCTCGACCATCTCCGGTGGACGATGGCAACATAGGCACGCTCGAGGGGGTTCACATACACATTCCTCCGAGAGGTCGTCCTCCTCTGGGGTCCTCACATGGGCACCCCATACGCTCTTCATGAGCTTGAGATCTACCGAAGCGGTACCCAGAACCCCATGGCCATGGTTACGGCATACAACCGGTCTCCGGTCCACTAACCCCATGCACGGCGTGTTCCGTGCCGTGAAGCCCCGCATCGGCAACCGATGCACCGCCAGCGGAGATTTGTGTATCAGAATATCAGGAATCAACAGGGTTTTATTTTCATATTGTTTCCATCAATTTTTACGCTTCCGTTCTGATACTCACTGTTTTGACTGCTGGCGGTTGGTTCGCGACTTTACCGTAACCGCCAGTTTAACTGTTTATAATGGAAATTTTAACGCTATCCGTCACGAAGGCTCCAAAGTCGCCAGGAACTGCATGGATGCTTCCGCAATTTTCATAATTAATACTCGCAACCTTAATCCGAATTTTTCAGGATGTCGAAATCGGATTTTCGACTTCGACATCCCCGCACTTGATTTGACCTCTTTCGAGTGGACCTACGTGCTTCCGTATGCACGAATCAACTTCCCTTTTATCCTGCCCTCCATTTGTCTTAAAGATATGGGCAAAACAAAGTTGATTCGTGAGGCCACTTGTGAAGGTCATATCTCGTGTTGCTTGCGAGGAATTACGATAAGGAAACGTGGGATGTATTCACAATACTCCCGACGTAATTTAGGAAGCATAATATGCCTTGCGTCTCCACACGTGCGCGCTAGTGTAATGGATCATGGTCAATAGGGTAGAGTTTGCGTTATAACTCTTTGGCCATGACATTGCGTGCGTTAAGATAACTTTCGAGTGTAGCGCGCAAGTGTTGGTGTTGCATAGGAACTCTCCTTGAGTTCCTATGACCGATTGACACAAAGTTATGCCCTTGGAGGGGCATGACATATCGTGGTGGGAGCCACCTTTTTGGGCAATATTTGGTATGTGCCATGTGTTGTGTTGCGTGCCCATTTGGCGGGTCCATTGCTCCAAGACAAGCCCGCCAATGGACCTCATATTGTGCAAGCCTCTTCTCCATACTCCCTACGATCAATTGCTAGCCTAACCTTCGTGAAGGGAAGCTTGTGTGGTGATCCCGAAGCGATGCGTTGGGAGCAAGGTGTGTGTTTTACAATTTTCCATATTTTCATGTGCCCACTTGGGAAGTAGCGCTCGTAACCTTTCAAGGCGCCCCAAGTGGAGCACATATGTGGGATCGAAGGTCAATGGTGTCAAGTCATTGTGTTTAGAAGGATTAAGTGATTGCACGATCCAAGCCGGAGATATTATAATATAATTGTAGACCTTTCAAGGCACTTTTGTGTGTCATTGTGCCAATTTTGCCATTTTTGGCTCGTCATGATGTCAAGTGGCGACCGTGTATCTCAACGTTGCGCTCAATTGACATCATGACCCAAGTATGTTATGAGGGTACATACTTCGGTAGCCAACATATCTTGAACCCGGCGAATAACTCCTCTTAGGCTTGGCATACCGTGGCCGCCATGTTGGCAATTTGGGACTATCCCAAATCATGGGCTCACTTGGCGACCCTGCCATTCCCAATACCGGAGGAGTTGGGCGACGCCCCAAAGATATGTTGGACATATATGACTTGATACCAATCCTATGGCACACTCCGGTCCGAGTCGGGCATGTGCCTCATTTGCCCTAACCATGAGTGTGCGCAATTTTGGCCATTTTGAGCATTTTTCCACTTTTGCTGCCCGCCGTGCACTATGTTCTAACCCTCGTGCACGCCGGACGCATGGACCAATGGACCATATATGACATGGGTGTTATGGGTAATGGTCCCCATGGTCCACACACCACGTGGGCGAAGCGGAGCTGCCTTCGTTAAGGCGCTAGGCCATATTGAGTATGGGCAATTTTGCCATTTTTGCATTTCTGGACCCAATTGGGATCGTCACCACGCCGAGTGGCATGGAGATCTTTGAGAGCCAAGTGCATGGGAGTCTTCGTTGGACTCCCGGTGGATCATGTATGGAATGCCGGATCCGATCTCCAAGCCGGCGTGGAGATATACTATTGGGAGCACACTGAATTTTGGCTCATTTCAAGCAGCCAAAATGACCCAATTTTGGGACCCCAATTTCCCCCTTCCGTGTGGTCAATTGGCGGCCCCATTTCTCTAAGCCCATAGGGAGCCCGGACCTAAATCCAAGTTGTGCACTCAGATATAAGTCCTAGGTCCTGCCTCCTACCCTGTGAGCCATTGGCCTTACCTTGGCCGGGCGAGCCACGCGTGGGAATGACGCCAATTTTGGTGATTTTGGCATCATGACCCCACTTGACTCATCCGTGTTGCCCTGATGCCGGGACCTCAGAGGGAACCAGGTTGGGTGAGGGCTCCAGGGAGTTCGTACTCATAGGGCATAGGGTCAGTTGCCTCGTCCCGACCTCTGGCGGGTCCAGACGAGGGGTCAATTTTGGGAGTTTTTGAGTTAGTTTCAGTTTGGGCTGAAACAGCCCATTTTCAGCTACCAACTCCGAAGTGATAATGGCGGGGCCATATCTCTGGCTCAGAGAGGAGTTGGGACCTGCCGTTAAGGGAGCATAGGGAGCCACTGTCCGTTGGCCTTGGAGCCCCTTGGTTCCCAGGAACTCGCCTGTGGCTGGGCGGGACACCTCTCCCATTGGCAGGGTTTCAGGGTCCGGACTGAGCAGGGCATGGGTTGTGTTTGAGCCCCCGCCCCCATCAGCCACTGAGAGGGTCGGACCTGGGATTGGGATATGAGTTGGGACTGAGTGTCTATGGTCCTGTGATGCCCTTACCCCAGTCCAGTCTTAACCCCATGTGTACATATCCTGATGTGTTGCTGTACATACTTTCGTTCCCTCTTTGCAGAGTGGCAAGGATTCTGAAACGCTTTGTCACATGACACAGGCGTATTGATGCCCTTGTGAGCGTAGTGCCTTGCCTGCCTGCTCACCTGTGCGTGTCACCGCAGCGTCCCGTGGCCGGCCCCCCACGGGAACGCGTCAAAAGCGTTTCACCGCCGCGGGGTTACCCAGCCCTCGCGTGCCACTCGGGGCCACCAACCCCGAGCAGCGCGTCGCAGCAGCGCGGCGCAGCTCGCAGCTCGCAGCGCAGCGCAGCGTCTCGCAGCGCAGCGCAGCAGCTCGCAGCGCCACTCAGCGACAGCGCCGAGTTCGTCACGGAGCCCGCAGCGCCGTCAAGAGCATCGCCCTGATCGCGCAGCGCCCGTGGAAGAGGTGCACAGACCGGGACTCCTGCATCAGCCCCATCGGCCGACCCGGAGTCCCAACGGCCGACCAGCAAGGCCGCGTCAACCACCTCCACAACCACCGGCTGACCAGCACCAGCCGCACTTCCAATCCAGTGCTGCAGCACCCTCCCCAACAACCACAACCAGTTCGTTGAGGTGAACGAGTGCACATCAAGGACTTCAAGACCATCTACGCCCCCGCTGCCATGGTGAATTGGCAGGAAGCGGGCAGGACGTGGCCGCGGCCCCACCCCCATGCAGCACGCCTGCTGCGTGGGTTGGTCTGGGACCAGCATTACCGCCACAGCAACCCCCAGTGCGAAGGGGGCATGCCCAGGAGCTTCGAGCTCCGCACGGACATCGCCCCCGACCGCCTGCAGGCCGTGGAGGACTGGCTGCGGGCGGAGGGGTACGAGTACCGCCACCAGCAGAGTCGCTGGAGGGCGTGGACCCGGCCGGACAGGCCCGGTGAAGGGCGGCGCCCCGACGGGATTGAGGAGGACGAGGACCCCAACGCCTACCCGTCGGGCGCCTCGATCAACGTCTCCCTGTGGGACGTGATCGAGAGGAAGTTCCCGGAACCGGGGAACGAGCGCAGGCTGCAGGGCAGCAGCAGCGCGTCTCCGGGGACGGAGAAGCGGTCCGCCGGGGACAGGAAGAGGGACCGGAAGTGGCGGGAGTACCAGGAGTCCCTGGCTGCCGAAGCCGCCCAAGGCGCCAAGGGCGGAACCCCAGCCCCCAGTCCCCAACGGCCCAATGGTGGACACCACCCCGGCTCCACCACCCTTGGCGACTACATCCAAGTCGCCAAGCAGACCCAGGCCAAGCCCCGTTCGCTGCTCCTGAAGGCCCGGCAGGCCTCAGCAGGCCCCAGCAGCGACATCGAGTCGGCCCACCGCGGGAGGACGCCGGCCGACCAGGCCAGCTCCAGCAGCAGCGTCGCTCCCGAAAGGGACGTGGCGCGCGCCTGTGAGCGCGCCTGTGGGGTGCCCTGCAACCGTCGGGTTGCCCGGCAACGGGCCCGGCAGTACAGCGCTGCCGTGGAGGGCGCCACCGGCATCGCCCAGGAGGAGGCTGCGCAGTGGGCGCATGGCATGGCCATCCACGCCCAGACCGTGGCGGCCATTGCGGCCGGACTCACGGCCGCAGCCGCCCATGGGGCAGCGACCGCCTGGGTCAACGGTGAGTTGGCGGCAGCCGACGAGGAAGCCCGCCTGACGCAGGAGGCCATTGCCTGCAAGGAGGCCGAGGTGAAGGCGCTGGAAGAGGCGCTTGCCCAAGGGAGGGCAAAGAAGGAGACGGAGGAAAGGGCCCACGCCGAAGCGACGGCTAAGGCCCAGGAGGACGCCGCCAAGAAGGAAGCCATCGAGGCCGCGCGACGGAAGGTCGCTGAGGAGAAGGCCAAGACGGAGGCGGAGCTGGCGGCGTTGGAGGCGCAGAAGGCGCAGCTGCTGCAGGCCCGGGAAGCCGAGGCGGCTCGTGCTCGGGAAGAGGCCGAAGCGCGAGCTGCCGCAGCCACCGCCGCCGCAATGGAGGAGGCAGAGGCCAAACTCCGCCACGAGACTCCCCCGGGAGGATCGCGAGTGGAGACCCTTCGAAGGCTTTTCGAAGGGGACGCCTCCTCCAGGATGAAGCTGGATGAGGCGGACACGGGCAGCAGTGGGAGCGGTAGCACCACCGCCCGTCCACGGAGGAAGGGCAAGGGGAAGACCCCCCAGAGGCCGCGGAGGCCAGCGGGTGGGCACCCCCATGACAGTGACCCCTTCTTCACCGCCAGTGACGGGGATGAACGAGGCCGTCGACATCGCCAAGTGGTGGCTTGGACGGGCGGAGGTGGCGGAGACGTCCCCATGGAAGGTGAGGATGAGGATCCCCCTCCTCCCTACCGGAGCTCCGAGTCCTCCGTGACCGAGACGCCCAGGTGGGGCGACATGGACGAGGATGACGACATGGAGTTCGGCATCACGAGGAAGCGCCCATCCTCGGACCCACCGAGGCGACCCGGCGGAGACCCACCGGGACCCCCTGGCGGAGGACCATCAGGACCCCCTGGAGGACGCCCACCGAGTGGACCCCCTGGAGGCGGACCACCGGGCGAGGGAGGACCCCCTGGACCGGGCGGACCCGGCGGAGGCCCTCCTGGAGGACCCCCTGGGGACCCCGACGACCCACCAGGGAACGGCGACCCGGATACCACCTGGCGGTGGATTGTCTACCTCAGCAGGAGGGTCTTTGCCCTCGAGTGCGAGGTAGACACGGGCAAGGTCGAGATGGCTCGCATCTCCGGGGTCGCCGCGCGCGCGCAGAAGGACCTGGACATCGCCAGAGCCGAGACCAAGTCGCTGACCAACGTCGTCAGCGGCCTGCAGGAGAGGCTGGATGCGCTGGAAGCCCGTGGGAGAGTCGGCAGCGACCACCCACCCCTGGAGTCAGGCTCGTCGGACGACGGCTGGGGACCCGGACCAGGTCCAGGCAGACCCCACGCCCCCGGCGGAGCCCCCAGGAGTCGCCCCAGCGCCAGTGCCCCCTCTCTCTCCGCCCCCTCTCACCACAGCGCGGGCCGCCGCAACGATCGCGTGCCGCCCGGCAGTGGCAGTGAGGAATGGCGCGATGAGTGGCTCAGCGCGGACTACCACAACCGCCGTGCCCCACCGCGGACGCCTGTACGCCCCCGACGCCCGCCACCAGCCCCGGTGCCAATCCCCAGGGCTGGAGGACGTTATGGTGGACTCAGGGATGAGGTCCCCAGAGGAGACGTGGAGTGGGATGTCGGCGAAGGTGAGGACCTGGACCTGGACCTGGACCTGGAGGAGTTCGACATCAGCCCGCCGCGTGGTGTACGACGGGAGGCCGCTGAACGCAGCCGCCGGCGCCGTGATGAGGATGCGTACATGGATGCAGTACGGCGTGAACATTTTGGTTCAGCGTACGTGGAGGAACCGCGGCATAGCCACAGAGACTCCATGGAGGAGATGGACGTGGCGGCCGTGGGAGTCCGTGGGCGAGGCCGATGGGAACCTCGGTCGACCTCGCGGCCGGCGTTCATGGTCTCTAAGGCCGCGGACGCCGCCGTGTGGGAAGACTTGAAGGACATCAAGCCCCCCATGTACGATGGCAACCCCCTCAACCTCGACCGCTTCTTGGAGAAGCTGGACGATTGGGGGCTGACCGTCACTGAAGACCTGCGTCCCGCTGATGCGGAGAAGTATGTCTTCAAACGGTTCAGGTACCGCCTGCCGGAAGTGCTCGGCGAGCTATACTTCGTGGCGACCAAGGAGGGGAAAATCAAGACCCTCAAGGACGCCAAGAAGTGGCTCAACGAGCAGGAGCGGGTGGACGCTCCGCAGGTGGCTGCCAAGCGCTGGAAGTCCATCAAGCTTGAGCATGATGGACGGGAGATCCGCCTACGGGACTGGCGTGACTTCCGTGGGAAATACACCCTCTTCCGCCGCAATGTGGAGGATTGGAACGAGGGTGACGAGCAGGCTCGCCTGCTCTCCATTCTGCCGGAAGCATGGATCAAGAGGGTCACCAAGGAGGAATCCAAGAGGGCCAAGTCCAACCACACGGTCAAGATGATGCTCCCCAAGGAGTATCATACGAACGTTGTGTCTTGGGCGAAGAAGAACGTGGCCCGGGATGTCAAACGGCACTCCCTGCGGAACGCTCTTCTCATCACCGTCTCGGGCGATCGCGAGAAGACCGCGATCTGGCGCCTTGACGATTGTGAGTTGAGCGGCCAGACCATCCGTCTGCAGCCCATCCCGGCGCGGATGAGCTGCGACGAGATCCTGGAGTGGGTTGGCGAGGAAGTACTCAAGGAGTACCGAAACCTCCACCACACCCGCGGGTTGAGGCCCGGCGACCGCGACGTCAACTACGTTGGCGAGGGACCTGGCGGGGAAGACGCCATGGACCCAGCGGGAGCCGGCGGCGATGAGACTCTCGTCGACGATGACGACGACGATGAGCCCGCCGAGGTGGCCGTCTGTGCCTTCGTGGCCAGGAACCTGAGCGCGGGGAGCAAGCCGGGAAACTGGAAGCCCCTGCAACAGGGTTGGAGGAAGCAGGAGAAGAGGGACCCTCGCCGCATTGGCGACCCTCCGCTGTCCTTTGGGGAGTTCATACGAGCTCACCCGCAGGGCTGTTTCGTGTGTTATGGGAGGAAGAAAGGCTTCAACCATGACCACCGAACATGCCCCGTCCACAAGGCCGACACGGAGGCTTACAAGAAGGCGCACGGGTCGAAGAAGCGTGCGCCCGCGGGTATCCGGGAAGCCAAGATGGAGGTGGACAAGGACGAGCTGGCCAAGCTGATGTCGTCGGTGGGAACCGAGTTGGCCAAGGAGATCCAGGAGATCAAGCGGAACTGGGTCCCCAGGTCGAACAACAAGAACAAGGAGAACAACCAGAATGACCAGAACAAGGACAAGGACAAGAAGGGTAAAGGAGGAGGTAAAGGGGGAAGAAAGAAGGGCATCAACGATGTTGAGGCCGAGGAGAACACCCCCTCTTCCACAACCGACGCCCCCTAGCGGAGCCCCTGCAGCCAAGGGCCCCAGCTAGGGCGGTCGCAGGATGGTGACGTGGGAAGCGCCGAACCATCCCAGTCGGGAGTCTATAAGCACAAGGGGACTGCCGCGGGCGGAAGGCCCGGTCCGGCGCCCAGTCGCGGAGGCGGGGTGAGGGCAAGTGAAGGCACGAACCCTTGCACCCGTCCGTCCTTCGCGACCAAGAATGTGTTTGATGTACTACAGGATCTTTCCGAGAGTATCAGAGGATCACCCGGACCGCAGCTGGATGCTGCAGATGGGCAGCCTGAGCCCATTGTCCACGACCTGCACCAGTCGCTTGTTGAGCTTCTGGAACGGCCGGAGATCCTGAGTTTGCACGCCGTGCGCCGTGTCGGTCGCGAGCGGCAGTTGCATCTTAAGGTCCGTGCCTTATGCGGCGAAGTGGAAAAGGTTTTCGACGTGTTGGTCGACACGGGAGCTCAAGTCAGCTTGGTCAAGGCTGGCCTGCTTCCGCCAGAGTGTCTTACCGACAGTCGGAAACCTGTCAGGCTGAAGGTGGCGAACGGCCAGTACATGGTGGGAGGCACGAAGGAAGCGGCCATTGGGCTGCAGTTCGTGAACCATCGTGAGCTGAGCCGCCCGGACCTCGGCAAGGAAATCCTCCTGCACGGTAGCTTCTACGAGGCCGAGATGGACTGGGACATGATCGTCGGGTACGACTTCATGATGGAGACGGACTCCGGCGTCCTCCCGGCCCAGGCCTCCATGACCCTGTACCAGGACGACCAGCTCTCGTGGCTTCCGCCACCTGAGCACCATGTGGAATGCCAATGGATCCACCCCGAACGCAATCAGCTCGAAGTGGCCGCGCTGGACACTGAGCCTACTGGGCCAGCGAACCAGGAGTACGGCGTAAGGCCGGAAGTGGCGTACCGAGTGGTCGCGGACCTGGGAGCGTCGGATCTGGCCCTGGATGCGTTCTCTTCAGGAACCTCCGCCCATCTGCGGGTATGTGAGAAGTACTGGAGCGCCCAGGACTCCGCGTGGAAGAAGCACTGGGGTCCGCATCAGGGATTGATGTGGATCCATTGCCCCCGTTGGGACATTCCAAGAGCGATAGCGAAGATTCGCAAGGACCGCTCCAAGGCAGTGCTGGTTGTTCCTATGGGATGCACCGAGGAGGAAAGTACCCGACATTGGGGAGCCTCATTGACCAACATGACCTTGAACAAGGTCGTCCTACCGGCTGGAGAGAGTGTCTATCAGGACGCTAAGGGACAGCCCATGCCACCCCAGAGATGGCCAACAGAATTCCACTATGTGGATGGGGGCCTTGATCAGGCCGACACCACGGACTTCGTGTGTGTCAACCGTATCATAGCAGAGCCTTGGCGGCAATGCTTTGCGGTTCCCCCTGTTGACATCGAAGAGTCGGACTCCGAAGACCCCCTCACTGAAGAGGAGTGGGATCTGGTTCAGGGGTATATGGATCAGCCCTTTCACGACTGGGGAAACCAGCATGAGGGCAAAGGCCAGGACAAAGCCTGGTGGGAAGTGGACTCAATCGTCTCCGGTTCCTATGACGGGAATACCTTCGTGCAGAGGGTGCTGGATCACATGTCCAGCCAAGACGAGCCGCCTGGCGGTAACCCACCCACCTACGGCGATTTGTTCCGAGGCAAGACCAGGGATGGCCCTTTGGGCCACCTGGGAAGACCACCTGAGCCGAAAGCGAGCGGGGTCGCTACCCCTCAAGTAAGCTCCGTGGTTCAAGTGCCCGGAAAAGCCAAGGCGGAGTCCGATGACTGCCCCAAGATCCAGGCGTTGAGGGCCAGGCTGACGCAGAAGTATGGCGAGACCTTCTTCAGCGGCAAGCCTGTGTTCCCCCCACCGGTGCGTGGACCGTATGGCGAGGCCAAGATACGACTGAAGCAGGACCCCCGTGTGTATCGGCACCGGGAGTTTGCCCTGAGGGGCGAGAGGAAAGAGGCCATGGAGAAGATCCTCCGTGACTTCATCCAGAGAGGCTGGCTTGAGCCGTGCCACTCCGAGTGGGCCTCTCCTTGCTTCGTCGTCCCCAAGAAGGTTGCCGGTGAGTGGCGGCTCGTGGTCGACTACCGCGGCCTGAACGCCCAAACGCAGCACGACAGCTATACGCTGCCCCTCATTGAGGACATGCTGCAAAAGCAACACCGGCGGAGGATCTTCACGGTGATTGACCTGAAACATGGTTATCATCAGATGCCTCTCGCCGAAGAGTCCCGTGCCTGCACAGCCATGAGCACTCCACTTGGACCTCTCCAGTGGAAGGTGATGCCCATGGGCGTCACCAACGGCAATGCGGCTTTTCAGCGGATGCTGGAGAACCTGCTTGAGCCGGTGCGCGACTGTGCGGACCCCTTCGTGGACGACGTGATCATAGCGTCCGGGGACCCCAGCATGAGCTACGAGGAGCTCCTGGAGGCACACGAGAGGGACGTCACTCGAGTGCTGGACCTTCTGGTTCGGCACAAGCTCACGGGCAGCAGTGACAAGGCCACCATTGCGGTAAGCGAGGTGGTCTTCGCTGGCCACGTAGTTGGGAACGGGCAGCGACAGCCCATACCTGGCAAGGTGGCTGCGATTGAGCACTGGGAAAAGCCCAAGACGGTCTCTGAGCTACGGGCGTACTTGGGGTTCTGCAATTACTACTCGGGGTATATCAAAATGTATGCCGAGTATGCAGCCCCCATGACGACCATGCTCAAGGGCAACCGAGAGGAGACCAAGAAGGGGTCCAAGAAGGCTCTGGTCTGGACTGAAGAGTCTGACCGGGCCTTTGAGGGGATGAAGCAGGCGCTGCTATCCGCAGTGGGTCTGCACCTCGTGGATCCCGACCGAGGGTTCGTCCTGCGCACCGACGCTTCCGACTACGCCATTGGCGCTGTGTTGGAGCAAGTGCTCGACGATGGGAGGCACGTGCCCGTGGCCTTCTGGAGCCGAGTCCTGGCGGAAGGCCAGAGACGGACGTGGACGCCCCGGGAAAAGGAGGCGTATGCCATTGTCATGGCTCTCAGGAAATGGGCTGGGTACATAGCCCTCCATCCCGTCACCGTCTGCACCGACCATCAGAGTCTGCAGTCGTGGCACAAGGAGCACGTGGACACCCCCTCCGGTCCCGCCTCCCGACGGGCAAGATGGCACGAGACCTTGGCCAAGTTCGACCTTACGGTTGTTTATATTCCTGGAAAGGATAACACCGTGGCGGACTGTCTCAGTAGGTGGGCCTATCCCGCCAGCAAGGGCATGCAGGATATCTCTGCCCATGGCGATGAGGCTGAGACCGCTGAAGCCAGGAGGATCATTGAAATGGAGCGCCTGATGGAGGAGGAGGGTGCCAAATGCTTCGTCGTCATGGCCGCAGATGCCCCCCTCGCTTCGAGGGTGAGCAGAACGGTCAGTGTACTCGCCCCTGTGGGTGCCGCGGGCGGAAGGCCCGGTCCGGCACCCCCTGTGGGAGTGGAGTCCGACAAGCACCTCTTCCCAGAGTCTTGCCTCCAGGACGACTGGACCGACGATTACGCCAAGTCTGAGGCCTTTGCGGCCGAGTATAGGGCTGTGACCGACCCTGACGACGGGCAAAAGTGGCCGAAGGGGCTGACTGAGGAAGATGGCAAGCTCTACCGGAATGGTAAGCTGCTAGTCCCAGAGTCCCGGGTGCTCGAGCTGTGTGAAGCTTGGCACCACCACATGCTGCACCCAGGGGTCAAGAAGCAAGCTCTTGACATGCAGCGTCGGTTCGAAATCGACCATATCGTTCTCTACACTGCCATCAAGAAGGTCAGGAAGGGTTGCTCGGTCTGTCAGGCCTGCAATCCCGATAACCGGAACGTCAAGGGGGAACCCCAATGGACCCCGGTTCCTGACCAGCCCATGGAGAGCGTGGCCATGGACGTCTTCTCCATGCCCGAAGTGCACATTGGCAAGGAGACCTTTGACTGTGTGGTTCTCTGTGTGGACCGCCACAGCGGCTACGTTGTAGCCGTTCCGGCACGCAAAAAGGGGTTGCTTGCCAAGGAGGTGGCAGTCATGATGATTCGTCATTGGCTGACCGTCTTTGACATCCCCCGCACCATTTGCAGTGACCGAGGGCCCCAGTTTACTGGTGGCTGGTCCAAGGCTATGTGTTCCCTGATGGGGATACGTCATGCCAAGAGCGTCGCCTATCTCAGCCGGTCTAACGGCCGTGCTGAAGTGGCTGGACGGCAGCTGTTCGAGAAGCTGCGCAAGATCCACATCACCAATCCACGGCGGAACTGGTTTGAGGAGATGTGGCCTGCTCTGAAGGCCCATCATGACACCCCCACTCCGGGCGGTTTGTCCCCTCACCAGATTCTGTTTGGCAGGGACCCCCTGGGTAGGGGACTTCCCTTGTCTGGTGATGGCATGGCTATGGATGCCAAGGAGTTCTTCGCGCGGCAAGAGCAAACGGCGCGGGACATCCGCCAGCAGCTTGAGAAGGAGCATGCTGAGCGTCAGAAGTCCGCCCCGAGCTCGACAGCGCAGAAGTTCAGGGTGGGAGACCCGGTGTGGGTGATCAGACCCCGCCCCATGGGCACCCACCGCACCAAAACCTGGTTCACACCCGGCGAGGTGGTCCGCAGGATTGGTGAGGACACTTACCGCATCAAGGTGGGTCACGGACAGTTCTGGGAGCGCCACGAGAGTCAACTCCGTGTGCGGGAACCCGACCTCCGTGGCCGACATGTGTCCCTGGACTACGCCAAACATGAGGCCGATTCGGACGACGACTATGCTGAGCAGGACGACTATACTGTCGAGAAGATCCTGGCTCAGCGTCCGAAGGCCTCGGCACCCGGAGGTCTGGAGTTCAAGGTTCGTTGGCGAGGCTATGGGCCGTCCCACGACACCTGGGAACCCGTCTCCTCGTTCGTGCCGCGGGTCAATACTCCCTTCATGGAGTACATCCGCAAGCACAAGACCAAGATCCACGTTTCGGACTTGGCAGCACTCACCCGGGCGATTGCAGCCAGGGGTGCCTGATCAGCGCCCTGAGCTCTCCCCTGATGTGTTATGAGCGCTTGTGAGGCCGACGAATCGTCCCTTACTTGCTTGCTCTCTTCCATCTTTCGGTGACAGAGTGGCCATATACACCCCCCTGCTGTATCCAGAGGAGGATGGCCCCTCTCTTTCAATTCTATTCGTCACTCCCCCCCCTGCTGAATCCTTGGGAAACCAGGTAGGGCGACTGACCTTCATAATTCTGAGCTCTTGGGGCCTTGAAGCCCATACGACGTTGCGCAACGGATGCCGCTGTCATCGGCATTGCGATTTTTGAGTGTGTGGTCTGGTTCCATGGCATTTGCGGAATCCAGACCAGTCGACGTGTGTCTCGAGACTATATATGCCTGAACTCAGGCGTTATCCTGTCCATCCTCCTGCATTTGCCTTATCCTGACCGTGGCGTGGTTTGGCACTCTGTTCCGAGTGTGTTTACACGCCTATTTACCCAAATTGTTGCTTGTTTTTCTGCCCTCCAGGATATGTGCATCTGTATGTTAAGTGTCATCAGCCCATCGCTGAGGGATGGACTGTTTTTCACCACGAATCGGGATACAGAGGCGCCTTGAGTCGCCGTGTACATATCCTTACAGCCTGGTCCGTCCTGGACCAGTACTTGATTACAGATTCTACTGTTTGAGTGCCCGTGATACCGTGTTGCCCTATTCGCTGTGATGTGTGGAGATCCTGATGGCGCCAGGCGGGAAGCCCAGTTGCCTGACTACACTCCCAGCGGTCCGCCACTGTCAGTCCCAGTGTGAGCCTACCGATTTGCAGACGCACTTGCATTCGGATGGCGGCCTCCGGTGCTCCTGACCTCGGTCAGTCTGCCTGGGAAACTGGTGGTTTGAGGAGTCGACGCCTCCGCCCACACTGCATGAGGACTCCCTCATGTATGGCCTTCGTGGCAGTAGGGCGAGGGAAAAGACGGCCTTGATGCCCGATCCCTTCAGGAGGAGTTCCCTTACGATTTGGGGTTCGTAAGGAGTTCGACTATGGCACTCTGGACGCGCGTCGTATGGATATGGACATGGTGCGCCCGAGGAAGGACCCGTGGGGACTCTCCCCAGTCGGCGGGCCTTGGGAAGCTTGGGGTAGCCTGATGGATCTTTGTGGTCGCTCTCGACTTGTGGGGCCACCTCGGCCGTCGTGTGACGCCTATGTTGGCCGTGTATGCCACTGCCACTGTGGTGGTGACCGTAGCAGCCGGCACCCGGTGCGCCTGGTATGGGTTAACGGGTCCTTTGGATGCCGAACAATCGCCGCCAGGACCCGGGACTTGATACTTGATACTATACATGTGCTACGAGCTGTTACAGCAGCATACCTATCCCGCTGTGGGATACCTATTTTACTGTGACTTACTGAAGTGAGGATGCGACACCCCCCCCCCTTTCAGGAAGTGGTCCTGGGTACCCGCTGCCATGCGTGGGTGTTATCGAGCCCCCCCAGGGTTTGCTCTAAGGAGGGGGGTGAAGCGGTACCCAGAACCCCATGGCCATGGTTACGGCATACAACCGGTCTCCGGTCCACTAACCCCATGCACGGCGTGTTCCGTGCCGTGAAGCCCCGCATCGGCAACCGATGCACCGCCAGCGGAGATTTGTGTATCAGAATATCAGGAATCAACAGGGTTTTATTTTCATATTGTTTCCGTCAACTTTTACGCTTCCGTTCTGATACTCACTGTTTTGACTGCTGGCGGTTGGTTCGCGACTTTACCGTAACCGCCAGTTTAACTGTTTATAATGGAAATTTTAACGCTATCCGTCACGAAGGCTCCAAAGTCGCCAGGAACTGCATGGATGCTTCCGCAATTTTCATAATTAATACTCGCAACCTTAATCCGAATTTTTCAGGATGTCGAAATCGGATTTTCGACTTCGACATCCCCGCACTTGATTTGACCTCTTTCGAGTGGACCTACGTGCTTCCGTATGCACGAATCAACTTCCCTTTTATCCTGCCCTCCATTTGTCTTAAAGATATGGGCAAAACAAAGTTGATTCGTGAGGCCACTTGTGAAGGTCATATCTCGTGTTGCTTGCGAGGAATTACGATAAGGAAACGTGGGATGTATTCACAATACTCCCGACGTAATTTAGGAAGCATAATATGCCTTGCGTCTCCACACGTGCGCGCTAGTGTAATGGATCATGGTCAATAGGGTAGAGTTTGCGTTATAACTCTTTGGCCATGACATTGCGTGCGTTAAGATAACTTTCGAGTGTAGCGCGCAAGTGTTGGTGTTGCATAGGAACTCTCCTTGAGTTCCTATGACCGATTGACACAAAGTTATGCCCTTGGAGGGGCATGACATATCGTGGTGGGAGCCACCTTTTTGGGCAATATTTGGTATGTGCCATGTGTTGTGTTGCGTGCCCATTTGGCGGGTCCATTGCTCCAAGACAAGCCCGCCAATGGACCTCATATTGTGCAAGCCCCTTCTCCATACTCCCTACGATCAATTGCTAGCCTAACCTTCGTGAAGGGAAGCTTGTGTGGTGATCCCGAAGCGATGCGTTGGGAGCAAGGTGTGTGTTTTACAATTTTCCATATTTTCATGTGCCCACTTGGGAAGTAGCGCTCGTAACCTTTCAAGGCGCCCCAAGTGGAGCACATACGTGGGATCGAAGGTCAATGGTGTCAAGTCATTGTGTTTAGAAGGATTAAGTGATTGCACGATCCAAGCCGGAGATATTATAATATAATTGTAGACCTTTCAAGGCACTTTTGTGTGTCATTGTGCCAATTTTGCCATTTTTGGCTCGTCATGATGTCAAGTGGCGACCGTGTATCTCAACGTTGCGCTCAATTGACATCATGACCCAAGTATGTTATGAGGGTACATACTTCGGTAGCCAACATATCTTGGACCCGACGAATAACTCCTCTTAGGCTTGGCATACCGTGGCCGCCATGTTGGCGATTTGGGACTATCCCAAATCATGGGCTCACTTGGCGACCCTGCCATTCCCAATACCGGAGGAGTTGGGCGACGCCCCAAAGATATGTTGGACATATATGACTTGATACCAATCCTATGGCACACTCCGGTCCGAGTCGGGCATGTGCCTCATTTGCCCTAACCATGAGTGTGCGCAATTTTGGCCATTTTGAGCATTTTTCCACTTTTGCTGCCCGCCGTGCACTATGTTCTAACCCTCGTGCACGCCGGACGCATGGACCAATGGACCATATATGACATGGGTGTTATGGGTAATGGTCCCCATGGTCCACACACCACGTGGGCGAAGCGGAGCTGCCTTCGTTAAGGCGCTGGGCCATATTGAGTATGGGCAATTTTGCCATTTTTGCATTTCTGGACCCAATTGGGATCGTCACCACGCCGAGTGGCATGGAGATCTTTGAGAGCCAAGGGCATGGGAGTCTCCGTTGGACTCCCGGTGGATCATGTATGGAATGCCGGATCCGATCTCCAAGCCGGCGTGGAGATATACTATTGGGAGCACACTGAATTTTGGCTCATTTCAAGCAGCCAAAATGACCCAATTTTGGGACCCCAATTTCCCCCTTCCGTGTGGTCAATTGGCGGCCCCATTTCTCTAAGCCCATAGGGAGCCCGGACCTAAATCCAAGTTGTGCACTCAGATATAAGTCCTAGGTCCTGCCTCCTACCCTGTGAGCCATTGGCCTTACCTTGGCCGGGCGAGCCACGCGTGGGAATGACGCCAATTTTGGTGATTTTGGCATCATGACCCCACTTGACTCATCCGTGTTGCCCTGATGCCGGGACCTCAGAGGGAACCAGGTTGGGTGAGGGCTCCAGGGAGTTCGTACTCGAAGGGCATAGGGTCAGTTGCCTCGTCCCGACCTCTGGCGGGTCCAGACGAGGGGTCAATTTGGGGAGTTTTTGAGTTAGTTTCAGTTTGGGCTGAAACAGCCCATTTTCAGCTACCAACTCCGAAGTGATAATGGCGGGGCCATATCTCTGGCTCAGAGAGGAGTTGGGACCTGCCGTTAAGGGAGCATAGGGAGCCACTGTCCGTTGGCCTTGGAGCCCCTTGGTTCCCAGGAACTCGCCTGTGGCTGGGCGGGACACCTCTCCCATTGGCAGGGTTTCAGGGTCCGGACTGAGCAGGGCATGGGTTGTGTTTGAGCCCCCGCCCCCATCAGCCACTGAGAGGGTCGGACCTGGGATTGGGATATGAGTTGGGACTGAGTGTCTATGGTCCTGTGATGCCCTTACCCCAGTCCAGTCTTAACCCCATGTGTACATATCCTGATGTGTTGCTGTACATACTTTCGTTCCCTCTTTGCAGAGTGGCAAGGATTCTGAAACGCTTTGTCACATGACACAGGCGTATTGATGCCCTTGTGAGCGTAGTGCCTTGCCTGCCTGCTCACCTGTGCGTGTCACCGCAGCGTCCCGTGGCCGGCCCCCCACGGGAACGCGTCACTACCTCCCTTTGCCAGGTGGTGATCTTCTGTTCGAGGTCCTCCTTCAGTTGGGATAGGTCTCCCATACGTCCTTGCTTCAGTGGCCAGGAGCTGCGGGTAGGCTTCGCGTAGCATAGCTTTTTCGCCACCAACTTCCTCTTGGAATCCACATACTCCCTGAGCCTGGATCGAGGGTCCAGCTCCTCATCCACGGGGTCTTCTACCCTCATGGAGAGTAGGGGTTTTAGTGGGGCGACGTACTCGGCGTTCTCCACTTCCTCCACCGCGGTCTGCACGAAGAAGGCGTCATGCTCAGTTTCGTCGTCTGAGTGGATAGAGCTAGGTAGCTCAGATAGTCCACACTCAGAGACTCCATCAGGTACAGGTACATGACAGGGAGAGTTGGGGGCGTTGGTGTCAGTCACGACGTACTCATCTCCTCCGGGTGTAGTTTCAACAGCATCTTGAGGTCGTAGGCGATCCTTCAAGTCACCCAAGGCGAGTCCATCGCTTTCACGTTGTATAGCCTGGACCAGAGTAGGGTCCAGGTCTTCCCAGGGGATGGTGGTAAGACTTCCGTCCACCACGCTGAGCATACTCCCCCATCCGGGCTTCCCAATGGGCGTCTTGCGTCCCAGAGGCACGTAGATGGCCTCATCAGGTAATCGCACCGAGCTGATAGTCAGCTTGTCAAGGAGGGTTCGCCAGTACTCGTTGCCCCCATGGGCTCCCCAATCGGGGGAACACAGGACCATACGGGAACGTTCCAAGGCCACCTTGGTCAGCACCTTCCCCAGTTCACTGAATCTGGGGTTCCCGTAGGCCATCCCGAAAGAGGGCCAGTAAAATTTGTAACTGCAGTTCTTCCCCTTGCTGCAGTATAGGTCCAGTACATGCTGCTTGTCGCTGGCGAACAGCTCCACACTTAGGTCTTCTCGAGAGTAACCCAACTCCTTCAGACCTTGGTCTAGGACTTCCCCCAATAGTTGATAGTCCTCAGTTTTGGAGGCCGCCATCATGTTCGAGGGCTCGTCCTTCGATAGTCTCAGGTAACTCGAGGTATGTTCCGACTGCTCCAGTGGCACAGACTCTCTGCCACTGCCGTGGTCCACGTACAGGAGGTAGGGCGCTTGCAGCGTCAGGGATTGTATCTGGGAGTGCTGCACGAAGAAGTCAGTACCCAGTACGAAGTCGAAGGCCTCAGTGTCCATCACATAGAACCGATGGGCGATAGTTCGAGAGCCCATAGGTACCTCCACTTCACAGTCCCCGCAGCTGTGCACCACATGTCCATCCCCCATGCGTATAGCGGCGGTGGTCATGGTGTTCTTCAGGCTCCCACAAGGTAAAATTTTCTTGGCCACTATAGATATTGTGGCGCCAGTATCCAGTACCCCCAGGTATTCACGTCCCCCTAGTCGGATACGTACCCAAAACACCAGGTCTTGGGTGCCACCAGAGCGTCCCCGTCAGAATTCCGCGGGACAGGTCACCTCGAACCCCTTGTTCCGCAATTTGCGGGCCATCCTCATGAAACGGCTTCTCTTCTTGGCGTTGCCGTCATCACCACCTTCATGCTCACGCTTGGCTCCTTGTTCTTGCTGGGCCTGCGTCTGTGAGCGTGTGGTAGGTCCAGACTGCCCTCCAGAGGGCTCGGAGTTCCCCCCTGGATTAGGGTTGGGGTTACCTCCGTTCTTGTCCTTGTTCTTGTTGTCGTTCTGGCGGTTAGCGCCTCCTCCTCGTCCACCTTGACCCTTGTCTTGACCGCCTTGACCACGTCCTTTCGACTTGCCCTTGCCGGAGTCGTTGCCTTTGGCCTTGCCTCCACCTTTGCCTGAGGTTTTGCCAGGATCTTCCCCCTTAAGCTTCGCCGATAGGCGTTGCTTATGGTAGCACTCATCCTCGTAGTGCTTCCGCTTACCGCAGAATGCACACGTGATGGTGCAGCGGTAATGATCCGGCAGCTTCACTTTGGCGCCGGTGATCTTCTCCTGCTGCTTCCCCTGGACGACGAAGCAGTCTCGCTGCTCGCAGTCAGAGGCGTGCTGCAGGTGGCCCTGCTCATCTCTGGTATCACACCAGAATAGCTCCTTCACGTTCTCCATTAGGCGGGCGTGGGCGTGTTTGGGGGTATTCCCCTGCCCAGGTCGGGACCCTTGGTACCCTTTGCCTCCAGAACCTCCACCACCAGGACGGTAGTGGTTCAGGTGTTGGTCGCTCTCCTTCTCCAGCGCCATCTCCAGGAGCAGCACGCATAGATCCTCGTAGCGGAGGGATCTAGCCTTGCGCTCAGCCGTCAAGCGGCACTCGTCCCATAGCTCTCGGGGGAGCTTGGAGCACAACCAAAACAGCAGGTCGTCGCTGCTGTAGGAACCGGGCGTCAGTCGTCCAGCCCAGTGATCCAGATCAGCCAACAGCTCGGAGACCCTGCCAGGTTTGGGGTTGTTGGGCAGCACGGGCAGGTTCTGGATCTCGGCCCTGATGGAGAGGTCGGTCTCGTAGGTTGGGTACTGCCTCTCCAGGGCAACCAACACGTCGGCAAAGGTGGCGGAGTTAGTGACGATCTGCCTGACCTGCTTCTCCAGGTACTTGGTCTTGCAGCACTGCAGGAGCAGATCGCACTTCACTCGCCCACTCGCGTGGGTTTGGCCGGTCAGTCGTAGGAACCGGCCAAAGTTCTCAGCGAACTCGCTGAGGTCCTTGCCTGTGAACTCAGGCAGGTTCACCACTATCTTGGAGGTGGCAATAGCCTTCGCCTCCTGAGCTCGGCGTCCTTCAGGGCGTCGGGTCTTCTTCTTCTTCTTCTTCTTCTTCTTACCCTTGGGGTCCTCGGGGTCCTCAGGGTCCTCGTCGTCTGATGGCGAAGAAGAATCCATCGACGGCGGCCCGTCGTCGGAGGGGTCTCCGCCTAGATCACTGGAGCCATAAGGCTCCACGTCCACCATAGCCCTTAAGGCTGTCAGCCCCAGCTGGTCCAGCTCGGCCCTCGTCGAGTTCGTCACGTGGCTGTGGGGTGGCTGGGCTGTCCTCGGGACGAATGGACTTCTCGGTACTGCTGCAGGAGTCGGCATCGGTCGGCTCCTCAGGCTCCCCAGGGTATTTGTCAACCCTGCCGCCAGGTGGTTAGCCTGTACTCGGTGGGGTGACATTCCCACCGTCGTAGGTGACGCATGGGACGGGATCATCAGGGGCTGCAGTTTCTCCCTGATCTCTTGCGTGAGGTCGCTCACGATTTGCGAAGTGGCTCCTCGGAGCACCTCATTGATCTCCGACCGCGTCAGGGACCTGTTGGAGGATCTTCCCGATCCTCTACTCCTGCCTCCCAGAGACTCTGGTCCTTTCCTCAACCCACTCAAGGGTGCATACCCAGGTGCATACCCAGGAGCATACCCAGGAACTTCCATGTAGGTTCCAGTGGCGTGGAGTGGATGGGGATGGTCAGCCGCATACCATCGCGGCGCAGAGCTGGAAGCCACCGGCTCACTGGCAGTAGTTGCCTCAAGGAGCGCAGTGGTAGGTGGGCCCATACCATAGGCGGGGTAGTGAGGCATGCCAGTAAAGCCTGTGCCCTCTGCCATAGGCGGGTTGGTTGTGGAGGTGGATGTTGCGGCGGCTGGGAGTGTGGTGGTTATGGGAGAGGGTGATGCTTGGAGGCCAGAAGCGCTTGGTGCGCCTTCGAAGGTAGGGACATCCGTCGGGTCTTGCCCTTGCTCCTCTCCTTCGTCTGCTCCTTCTCCAGCATCCTTCTCGCTCTCGTTCTCTCTCTTCCTCTTCACAGGCTGAGGCTGAGAGACCACTTCCTCGACCGTCAGGGCCCCGAAGGCCGTCTGGAGGCCATCCAGGGAGTCCTCCGCCGTATCCACTGGCCCATGTAAGGGCCCCACCGAAGGTACAGCGTCAGGCGCCAGCCTTGCCGGTGCCTCAGGCGCCGGCGCTGTGTTCACGTCGGCGTCCACTCTTCCTGGATCCATCTTAATCCAGCCTTCTGCTTGTATTTGCCTGCTCGGAGCACTGGTTGTACGGCGCGGGGTCGCTGCCGGTGCACAGAGACAGGCTGCCTCTTGCTACCAGAAAAGTTTATAGTGTTTTCAGCACTGTGTTTTTGCTTCTCCTGGTGCTTGTTGTTGCTGTAGGGTGTCCTGCTGCTGGTTTTGGATGATGAAAAGCTTTTGTTTGTTGAAATACAATTAAGCCAAGTCAATCCAGGATAGCCCAAGCCAATAGTATGCAAGGAGAAGGTAATTCAGGATCAAAGCATGAAGGGCTGCAGTGTAAACAGTGAAAGATGATTAGATATTCACAGAAACTGCAACTCAGGATACAAATGAATGCATACTCACAAAGATAGCTGAAATGTTTTAGGAAAAGAGTTAGAAAACTGCCTCAGGATCACTCTCTCTCCATAGTGCCATCTTAGGAGATGTGCACTCTTTGTTTTGGGTCCCATATGTGCTGAGGTGGCATGGTATGTGGCGATGAGGTCACTGCCATGTCACATGGGATCTTCCTACTTAGCTAGGCTGACCAGGAATTGAACCCAGGACCTCTCAAAAAGAGGTGCCTAGCCCCCTAGGGTGTATACCACTAGGGCAGATAAGTATTCATGGAAAAGCATAGATAAATTCATAGGCTCTACCTTAGGTATGTCAGTGCTCAGTCAACTCAGGAAAAGATGTTTTACTTCTGATTGAAAGGGGATAAAGGGGTCCACTCCATATCCTGATTGGGTGTTTGGTTCCATAGGTCAAAATGTGTTATCACCACTTTTGGTTGGACCAATACTAAGATAAAAATGCATGGATGCTCAGTGCATCCCTAATACAACTAGAGTATGCCTCAAAGCAATGGAAAAGCACTTTTTCTTACTTATCAAGTTCGTGCATCAGAAGTGCCTTTGGAACTGTTGATGTGTTGACCAGGATCGCGGTGGTGGTAATGGGTGGTGTCTGTGGGACTCGTCAGATGGCGGGTGCGAGAGGGGCTAAGATGGGTCGGGGTGTGTTGATTGGGCAATGGCCTGTGCCGCCCGAGGGGTGAAGCACCTGCAGCGGCTTTCTTCTCCGCCTCCAGCTTGGCTGCCTCGTCTGCAGCGGCTTTCTTCTCGGCCTCCAGCTTGGCTGCCTCGTCTGCAGCGGCTTTCTTCTCGGCCTCCAGCTTGGCTGCCTTGTCTGCAGCACGAGGAACAGATGGATGGGGCAGGGGGTTGCATGGGTGATGGCACAGCAAGCGGAGGAGGAGGGCGGACAGGAGTCGGGGAGTATACGACGCAGAGGGTAAACCAATAGTCAGGGGGTAGCCTATCAAGTTCGTGCATCAGAGGCCCTTGTTAAATCAATAGTCAGGGGCTAGCCTATCAAGTTCGTGCATCAGAGGCCCCCGGTAAATCAATAGTCAGGAGGTAGCCTATCAAGTTCGTGCATCAGAGGCCCTGGGTAAACCAATAGTCAGGGGGTGGCCTATCAAGCTCGTGCATCAGAGGCCCCCGGTAAATCAAGAGTTCCGGGCAGGCCTATCAAGTTCGTGCATCAGAGGCCCTGGGTGATGCCACAGCAAGCGGAGGAGGAGGGCGGACGGGGGTCGGGGAGTATACGACGCAGAGGGTAAACCAATAGTCAGGGGGTAGCCTATCAAGTTCGTGCATCAGAGGCCCTGGGTAAACCAATAATCAGGGCCTCTGATGCACGAACTTGATAGGCTACCCCCTGACTGTTGATTTCCCAGCGGCCTCTGATGCACGAACTTGATAGGCTACCCCCTGACTATTGATTTGCCAGCGGCCTCTGATGCACGAAATTGATAGGCCACTCCCTGACTATCGATTTACCGGGGGCCTCTAATGCACGAACTTGATAGGCCACCCCCTGACTATTGACTTACCAAGGGCCTCTGATGCACGAACTTGATAGGCCACCCCCTGACTATTGACTTACCAAGGGCCTCTGATGCACGAACTTGATAGGCTACCCCCTGACTATTGATTTACCGGGGGCCTCTGGTGCACGAACTTGATAGGCTCCCATGGTGAGGCGTAGTAATGTAGTGTCACCATGTAGAGTCGTGCAATTCCTCGCAAACCTGCAGCGAGTTCTTGTGGCAATTCCTGCTCCGTCTCTTCTCCTCCTGCTTCCTCTCCGGCTGGTGCTGGTGCTCCTTCTGCCGCTTCTCCTCCCCGTTCTTCCGCAGCGGCGACTTCCTCCGCTGCTCCTCCTTCCGCTGCCTCCACACCTTCCACGTTGCCTGCTTCCGGCTCTCTTGGCTCCTCCGTCTTTGGCACTGTAGGCGACGATGGGAGGACTGCTGCTGGCATGCATCAGCGAGCCGCTCGCCCAACAGTGATATATCATACCTTCCTCTTCTGCCATCTTCAGTTGTTCCTCACGACGGGCAGGCATTGTGGATACTGAAGAAGGGGTTCTAGAATCCGGGAAGAGCGCACGATCGGGAACTACATCCGTATGCAGCAGACGTACTGTTCTGTGCCAATTACGTAAAATATTCCTAAGGTCTAAGTCGCTTAGTTCTAGCGATAGAGGTGACAAATCAACCTCGCTACCGCCTAAAACAAGGGAAACGACCCACTCTGCACCACAGCACGCAAACACTGCACACGACCAACCATCTGGCTCATGTACACAGTGAAATTTCTTAAGGTTCGGGTCGGTAGAGAATGGCCATGGCTGGTGCTGGTTATGCACCTGCCAATGCCGCTTAAGGAGGTCCCACAGAACGGTTCCACACTGTTGCCGTTGGGCAAAGTCCGGACACAGAGAATCCAGAATCCACACTTCAGGGTACGAGAGCAGATGATTAAAAACTGCCACCCACCAGTGCCCCTGCTCGCCACAGACCAAAATAAACCAATCGAGGGCAAAGAGGTTTTCCTTCTGTGGCAAGCACTTTTTCCGCCAAAGGGTAACAGGCCAGACCCTTCGCTGGAGGCCGAGTTTCCGATGGAGGAGCAAATTCATGAGTTGCACTCGAATTTCAATCAAATTATCTCCGATCCAACGATCACCCCCCAATTGTTCCGTTATTTCACGGTTTGTCAACAAAATGCCTAGGACTCTGATGCCATCTACCCCAGATGCAGGGCTCTCGGCAGGAGATGGGGTGTCGTCGGCATCAATATATTCCGGGTGAGGAGGTGAGGAGGTTGAAGTTGGCTCAGGGCTAATGGGTCCGTGCGGCGCAGTGGTGCCGGGGTTAGCAGCTTGCATGGGCTCCGGAGATTCCACGTCGGCCATTGATGGCCACCAAACGTGTTCACGCGGCCAAAGAGCAGGGTCATCCCCTAAATCTTCCCCCCGTGGTGCAACGAGGCCGTTCAATTGACCCTCGTACAGCCGTCGGCTATCCCCACAAAGGATGTCTTTCGCCCCATTGATTCTCTGAATGACACTGATGTCAAACCTCTGAGCCCACAGCACCAGTTTCCGATACCGTTTTTTAACGACGGCCTCATCGGCCCCACGCGGCAGACCTAGCAGTTCATGAGCCCACGGACGGCTCACGTCAAGCTGCTCCAAAACGGGCTGGCGGGCATCGTGGGTATCCTCCCACCCTACTTGTGCCTGCGCTCGGGCCCAAAGATCGGCCTTGTTTCGCAAGGAGAGGAAAGAGATTGCTGTCTGCGTGAGCTCGCCCCGCTCTTCGGCCTTCTGGAGGAAAAAATCCTGCACCTTTTTTCGAAAAATAGAGTCCCCTCAGGATGCGACCCACGTTTCCAATTTTTGGATACAGTCACGGAGTTCCATTTTCTCCGTGCACTTGTGGATCTGTCTCTTTACCTCATCCCAATCTTGGGACAGATCTATATCACCAATACTAGACGGCCCCGATGAAGCCGTCGAAGATTGAGAAGGTTGTGAGGTTTGTTGGCTTGACGTAGGCGTCAAAGTAAGAGGGGTAGAAGGGGTGGGGAGCTCTGGTGAAGAGGACGTTTGGGAGGTGAACTCGCCTAGATCCGGCATGTCCAGATTCGGGGGTGTTTGCGAAATCCCTTCGTCTTCCGCGTCGTCCACCATCACCTCTGCTTCTGGGTCAGGTATGGCCTCGGCTGCAACCGGTTGGTCTGACGGCTGGGATGGGTTAGGCTTCGGGTCAGGCTTTGGGTCAGGCTTCGCGCTTTGGGACTCTTTGGGTGTGGAGATGGGCGCAGAGGTTAGTACTTGGTGCCCACCCTCGGGCGTGAGTGTCTGTACCTCGGCTTGCGAGGCAAAGGAAACCCTCCGCTTCTTATGCTTTTGTGGGCCAGGCACGCTCCCCATTAATTCCATCAGCGATGGCCCTTCCGCTGCCATGGCTGCAGCATATGCCGTTGCCTTGGCCTTCTTTTCATCGGAGATTGGTGTCTTCGGTGGCATTCTAGAAGTGCACGTCATGATCCAGGCGATTGGGGTTGAAAGCCGGTACGTGCATCTCAACTGAGGGCTTGGGTTGTCACACATGGAACGCAAAACGTGTCAACCTGTACCAACTCCCTTCAAGCGGAAGTCAACAGCTTCCTTCTCAATATGTACACACACACACACACACACACACACACATATATATATGTATGTATGTATGTATACAGATATATATATATATATATATATGTGTGTGTGTGTGTGTGTGTCTGTATATATCTATATACATATATACACACATATATATATATATATATGTATATATATATATATATATATATATACATATATATATATATATATATATATATATATATATATATATATATACATATATATATATATATATATATATATATATATATACATATATATATATATATATATATATACATATATAGATGTACATACATGTATTTGTATATATATGTATACATTTCACTTGGAGGGAGTAAATATTCAGTAGGAGGGAGTGGATTTTCACTCGGAGGGAGTATACATACATACATATACACATATATATATATATATATATATATATATATATATATATATATATATATATATATATATATATATATATATATATAGATACATAGATGTACATACATGTATTTGTATATAGGGAGTAGAAATTGAGTAGGAGGGAGTGGATATTCGCTTGGAGGGAGTGGATTTTCACTCGGAGGGAGTGGAAACTGAGCAGGAGGGAGGTGAAATTGAGTAGGAAGGAGTGGATATTCACTTGGAGGGAGTTGAAATTGAGGGGAAGGGAGTGTATTTTCACTTGGAGGGAGTATACAGCAATATATATATATGTATATATGTATATATATCTACATACATACATACATACATACATCTACATATATACATACATACATATATATATATATATATATATATATATATATATATATATATATATATATATGTATATATGTCTACATATATAGATATATATATATACATATATATATATATATATATATATATATATATATATATATATATATATATATATACATATATGTATGTATGTATGTATGTATGTATGTATGTGTGTGTCTACATATATATATATATATATATATATATATAGATGTACATACATGTATTTGTATATGTATATGTATATATTTCACTTGGAGGGAGTAGAAATTGAGTAGAAGGGAGTGGATATTCACTTGGAGGGAGTTGAAATTGAGGGGGAGGGAGTCGATTTGCGCACAGCGCTAAACGCGTTCAAAACAGCGAAGTACAGGGCAACGCTCGCCAATCACACACCTGTCAGTAATTAATAATGAGTGACAGAGTGACCAGAAGGTGAAATTCGAACCGCTTGCGGTAATTAGAACAACAACATAAAATTCATACCTTTCTGTCAGTTGCGGTGGTTTTTTTCAGTTACGCGTGTCGCCTGTTCGTGCGCAGTCTTTCGCAGTCTGCTAGGGCCGCAGTCTGCATACCGTCACCGGTGAAGGACGGGCGCTTTTGCGCCGGCATTTGGCAAATTACCCTACCTTTGGCGCAGTCTGAAGGTGAGCCTTCGAAGCACGATCGTGACGCAAGCCGATCAGCAATGAAGCAATTTTTCTGCTCTGGTCTTGGTCCCAAGTCGAAGGACCTAAGTTGTCTTCAAAAATTGTTCCCAACATGGGGCCCAACGCCCCAAAATCAGGATTTTTTTGCATACATGAGTAGCGTAGATCAAGCGCTACACCCTGATATCTTCGGATTTAGCCAGCTCATCGATGACATCACTTCGCAAGAACAACCTTGAGCCATGCAGCCACGTCATTTGACCAGCCCTGAATCTTAGACTAGTCACCCTCCCCGCAGCAGCAGCAACACTGGCCCTCTGAACCCGCCCACCCGCCGAACCCAAACAAAGGCCGCATCGGAGTGCGGCCCCGGGACCGTGGGCCCGGCATCGACCGGGGCCCAGTCTGCAAGGCTGAACCCGCAGCTGCTGGGCAGCACGCCCACCCCATTGTGGCATTAAGATTGAATCTGCTCAAAACGTGTGAATCTGCCAACCATCCCAGGAATAATCGACATTCGAGAAAAATTTATGGTAAGGGGATCTGCACAACCCCACCAGGGGTGACATTATACGAAATCGAGTACGGGCAAATACTACAAGTGTTATAGGTTTTCTAATAGTCCTCAGCGATCCTGACAAGCATGTACGATGTCAACTGCCTTTTTTTAATCATGTGTGTTGAATCCGTTGGTTGTTCTCGGTCACATGCGACCTTCACTTCTAGAGTTCACTCCATATTTGTTCAACAAAATTGGGAATTACAGTGCAAAGGAGCGAGCCTCAAAGGACAAAGAAAGCAAGAGCCCTGATTTTAGCGACCTTGCTGAGAAACCTGTCAACAACGCCCAACTGCAGTGGGTGCCGGAAACCAAGATCCCGAAGAAGTTCGAAAAGAAATTCGACAAGTTTGTCCAAAAAATAGGTTTGACACCGTGTGCGGGTACGCCCAAAGGGTAACCGCACAAGGGGCTCGGGGGCGTAATTCTCCGAATGGCGGTTGAAGGGGGGGGGGGTTGTGTTGTCTTGTCTTGTCTTGTGCTGTATTGCTTTTGTCTTGGCGTCGTCTTGTTGTTATGCGTGGCATTGGTTTGTCATTGCCTTTTAGCTTTTCTTGTGTTGTGTGAACTTGAAGGCAATGGAGGAGGGTAGTCGTTTTGTACCTTTTAGCACTGTGTTATGCGGTGTGCCCAATCCTCACAACCGAATATCGCAACGTGGAGAGTTGAGTTGAATTGCAATTGATGTTGTGTTATGTTGTGCTGTGTTGTGTTGTGTTGTGTTGTGTCTAATCCTCACAACCAAACATGCATCACTATACAATAATTGTGCCTATGCCACGGTCGATATCCGTGCCTATGCCACGGGATACAGGCAGATATCCGTGGCATTAGGCACAATTCTTATATCCGTGGCATCAGGGCCCGAGGATATCGGCAGATATCCGTGGCATATGCCACGGGATAGATGCGCCCAACCCTTCCCTTTCCCTCATTGCATACTTGAGCCATGCACAACACGACAATTGAGGACGCCAACAATTTTGGAAAGTTTTGTGGATAGACGTCCAAGTTGGAGCTCTACACAATGTGCTCTCTATCGATGCAAAAATGTGATGCCAATCTGTATGTAGACGTCCAAGTTGGAGCACTACACAATGTGCTCTCTATCGATGCGAAAATGTGATGCCAATATGTATGAAAGGAACATTGTTCCCTACACTTAGCCATAAATAAGCAAGTATCATGAGGTCATGGTGCAAATTACTGGGAACCAATCATTTCGGTCATACATGTCTCACATGCCCACGATCCATGCTTTGGAGGAAACCGAAGCTTGGCACATGACAAGTGGTAAACAGCATGACAAACATCACAAGTCACAGATGCAACATTCTTCGTAATAGGATAGTCACAACAATAGCATTGTTGCTTTTCCTCTTTCACCTGAACTTTGCGAACCTTCGTGGGTGGCCCATCAAACCTAGCAGAGTCAAAAGGAGATGGGATGCCTGTGAGATCTTGGCTTGTGGGGGCCTTTGCAGGTGTGGCTTGGGCTGCCCATGCACGCGAACGATACATCTCACGCTCATATACCATGTTCTCCTTTTCGCTTAACTGTGTCAAGGGAAAAGTAGCATAGTCCTCCTCCGCTGTGAGATCAATGACCTCGTGCTTTGGAGACGCTGTGTGCACGATTGGGTTGTTAGCACAAGGCTCCGCCTTGATAGGACTACCAAGAACAACCACAGTCTCAGCTTTAACAGCTTTAAGAGGACTAGCATGGACAACGCAAGGCTCCGCTTTTGGCTCCTTACAAATTTCCTCCTTAGGCACCTCGAGCTCCTTAGGCTTTTGGTAACGTGCAAGAATCTCGGCGGCTTTTTCAACCCCTTTAAATTCCTTGTCTTTGCGGTGATATACCAAGAGAGTTTTGACTTGAACACCAACAGATATCCGTGGCATATGCCCGGGATATCGGCAGATATCCGTGGCATATGCCCAGGATATCGGCAGATATCCGTGGCTGCTGTATCCCGGGCATATGCCACGGATATCTGCCGATATCCTCGGGCCCTTGCCACGGATATAACGTAGCAGATTATTCAGCGTGATTTGCAATGTTTCCGTCAATGCACCACCCTTGTCCATTGTAGGTCTGAATCCTTCATGTGTGATGTGGTCGCCATTAAACTTGTGGCATTGAACCAACCTCCCAAAATGCTTCGTTTGAGGCCAAAGTGTTCTTTTGACACTGTTGAGCCCTGCTTGTTTTACCGTGCATTGTGTACACACAACACAACACATCCTCCATTTGCCCATTCCACATGCAGATCAGGATATGAATGAAGAGAACCAGCCCATGATGGTAGGGACCGGGATACCACCAGCGCCGGCCCCAAAGCGGCGCAATTACACTGAGCTTGTTCCCTTCGCGGAGGTCACAGACTATTTTGATTGGCGCAATGATGATAATAACAAGTTGGGCGAGGGAACGTTTGGCGTTGTTCGTCGGTATTCACCTTCCAACTTGCCCTTCACCCGAAGGGACAACCATGAGCATGGTTGCTCATTTTCGCGGAGTAACCTCCCCCTGCCGACAATATGCCCACTAGCAAGAGGCACTTTGCAAAGTGTACTACGGCAGGGGGGGGGGGGGGCGTAAACGGCCTAACTAAGCATAGCTTGCATTCATAGTAAATCACCAAAAACCAAAAGGCAGGTGCAGATGAGGCAAAAGAAGCCACTGCACAACAACCAACTCAGTCCTTATTCACTTCCATGACTGGCCTTCCTTTATTTGGTACAAACACCACGGCATGGCGCGGCACAGACCATTTATGCCCCCCCCCTTCTTAGCTGAATTGGTTCTTTTGTTTCCACATCATGTCATGGTCGAATTCTGCTACCTTTGCATGCATGCCAGAATACATCACATTACTCTCAAGTTGCCACGGAGGCCGTCGTACACAAACCCAGCCCGTCTTCGTAGTTGTTCCCACCCACTATGGAAAAGTACAATTTAAGAGACCCACCCCTTTCGGGCATGTAAGGAAACCGGCTTGAACGCCCGCGTGACGGTGTCTCGGCGTGACGGCGTCTCTCTCTATCTCCCGCTGGTTGGATGCACTTTGCAGCCAAACGGGTACATTGTGTTGCCGATTGGATGCACGATGCACAATGCAGAAATCGGCAAAATCATTAGTTGCCCAAAATGGGCTTATTGGCTAAGCATGGGATGCGCGTATGCAACCAAAAATCAAAAAGTCACCATCAAAAACTAACGTTTCCATTGCACCCAGCACGCCCAAAAACCTAGGTGTGCCACTTTTCACGAAAATTTGTGACATGAAATGATGCGACTTTTGGCTGCACATGGGGCGGTAGATAAAGGAATATGTGATGCTTTTGAAGCACGCGCTCCATATTGTGGGCTAAGGGTATAAGAAAGAGAGAGAGAGAGAAGGGAGAGAGAGTACTTGTGGTATCAGCTATTGGCTGCCAAATGGGCTGCAAACACGCAACAATAGTGGCTGCACACATCCAGCCAGTTGGCTGCATCGTGCAGCCACTTTTTAAGTTGCATTTTTAGGCCACGGCTGCACTTGGCTGCATTGGTCCCATAGGGAGACCACCCGGTAGATAAAGGAATATACCCAAGTCTCGGCAACCCGTCCAGAGCACAACTGGCTCCCAAGAGTCATCTTCTTCCCCACAACCCCTCCATTGCACCATATGAAAATGGAATTCACCCAAAAGCAGGCGCGCGAGGAGCAGATTGTTTTAGTGTTCATGAAGATTTTTTGGCTCGGATCCATTTCGGGGGGGGGGGGGGTAGGAAGGGGTTGAGGTGGCTGGTTTTCACGTGCATGTCCATTGTGATTTGGCCCATTTTTTGGGGGGGGGGGGTTCACCACCCCAATCCGGGGCGAATCTCATCGCCTAGTCCCCTTTGTGTACCCAAGCGTACCCCTCCTTCAACTCACGATAGTAGGCCTTAATTTTTTGACTTGGGGGCTAAGTTCCATGCACGCGTGATGTTTCAGTGAGGTCCATTCAATCCATGGGGAAATGCGCACATGCAATAAGTCAAAACAAGCCGTCAGCACAAGAATCGGAGTTGCAGTTCCTTGCTCATGTGCCCTGTTACATGCCCCATGGCCCAAAGGGAAACCACCACGATCTTTTTCGGCTGGTCGGTCACGGTCCGTCACGGTCCATCACGGTCCATCACGGTCCATCACGGTGAAACACCCAGCCCCATTGTTACAATTCACACATCGCATGGCTCAATAGCACTTTTGCATGTGAGCCACATCCTCTTTGTTTGCCCGTCGTGTCCAAAGTGAAGGAACGGTTGGCCTATAATGGATTGCATTCTCACTTCTCTAGAGCCAAGTGCATCAAACAGCGGGTTGAAGGTGGTCCCAAAGCGGGAGATTGGTACGCTGTAAAGCTCATCAAAAAAGGTGTGTCATGAAGTGTGCAACAATCGTGCAGCAACAAAGATGTGTGGCATGTGACGAGAGTTGGGCAAAAGGAGATGGTGGGGCTCATTTGTGTATCTGTTTGGATTGCTTTTAGAGAAATTGGTGAAGGACAGTCACTGGAGAGCGATCTTGCACGAGATTGAGATCCTCAAGCGCATCAAGTCGTCCTACTGCATTCAGCTCTTTGATGCATTTCAATGCGAATCTGGGGTATGCGGGTGGTTGGTTGTGTGCTTTGCAAACCCCAATGCAATGCCCCAAGCTGAGCCACATGGTGTCCTCGAAGTAAGGTGCGCAAAGTTTGGTGTATGAGGCCACAAGTGTTGGGGTTGGGGCCAACATTTGAGCCACTGAGGCATGTAAGGCGCAGGCATTTGCGCAGACATTTGCGTCACTTGGCCACTTTGAATGGGTTACGGGGTTGGGTGGAAACTGGCCATTTTTGGCCCAAACTACACAAGTGCCTCCCAAAGGCCGCCACCGGTGAGTTTGGGGCTCAGATTTTAAATTTGGGAAGGGCACTTGTCGATGCAAAAAGACGGCTCGCGAAGGGGAGAGCCCAAAGCGATGGCACGGAGATTTTGGCGAATCTTTGGCAAAGCCAAAAATATTGTGTTGGCTTTCTACCTCGGACGCGGCACACATTTGATTCATACGCCCCCCCCCCCCCCACTTCTGGTTCCCACCCCTCAGGATCGCCGAACTAGACACCTAGACCCCCAACACCAAGGCGCTCCAGGAACTACAAGGGTAGAGCACGGAACCTAAACGAGCATGGGGGGGGGCGGGCCTCTGGCCGTTTGGGGTCTTTGAGAACTCAAAAAATGACTTTTCCCGAAGCCGTTTCGAGACCACTTGGGATGCCCAAACAAGTCGTTTTAGCCTATTTTGCCCATGGTGACCCATTTTCGCCCTCCGAATGTCCCAAAAAGCCCTTAAAATGGGCCGTTTTGGGACCAGCGGAGGGCGCAAAATGGTTCAAAAACCTGTTTTGCCTAAGAGGGTATTAGGGATGGGAATGTTCCGAAATGGGTGGATAGGGCTGGCCCCAGAGTGCATGGTTTCAGATGCTGTGCTGTTTCCTTCCCCCTGCCTCCACGCGCTTTGATGGTTTTGAAGGTGTATCTGGTGCTGGAGTACATAGATGGGGGCGAGCTGTTTGACTTCATCATTAAGCGTGGCCATCTGTCAGAACAGGTGTGGTTTGATTGCATCAGGGCAAATGTGTGAGAAGTTGGGGCTTGGCGGGGGGGGGGGGGGGGGTAAGCAAGCCGGAACATGGTGTCATGCAACTGCGAAGCTGGGGAGGAGGGGGGAAGTTCCATAAAGGCTGGTTGGTTACCATGTTGCGACGTGTCCAGTGCCATTGTATTCTGCGTGCTCTCAATTCCATTTCCAGTGTCGGAGAGCACTATTCAAACTTCATAACGGTTGCATGTGCAGCCTGCCAGTGCTGGCAGGGGAGTGGATGTCCCATAGGGCCAGTATCTTGCAATCATATAACCAAACTGGCACCCACAGCCCCCCCCCCCCCAACGCCCCTCATGTGGGTGGGCACTGGCATGTGGACGTGGGCTGCACTTGGGAGATGGATGAGTATGGAGGACGGCGGAGTGTTTTCAACTGACACGTGCGATGACGTGCGATGATATGGCATATCAATGCAGGGTACGAGTCAGTAATGCTTCCTGGGTCTAAGACTCAGAAACTAGATCTGCAACGACACAACAATTCCAGCACACATTAAGTTCCAACACCATCCTCTCGTGTTTTGCCAAAACATTTTTTCCTTGTCTTTGGCCCTCTGCAACAAATCACCTCGAAGAGAGGTTGTTAGATCAAGCGCAGGCGCGGGCGTCATATACCCCCCTTTTTTGGGGTCATTCGCGTAGCATACCCCAAGGCATGATATTGGATGTCCAACCCCTTGTAAAATCATTATTTTGCCCAATAAGAGCATCCCCCAATGGATTTTTTGATTTTGAGGCCTCTACCCCCTAAAACTGGATATCACTTTTTTGAGGGGGGGTGGGGGGGGGTGGGTGGGTGGGGGGGGGGGTCAAAAGTTTTTGCTTAATAGGCAAAAAGCAGTGGGGACGCACTGAAATGGTAACTGGGCCAGCGGTCCAATGGTAACGCAACCGACACCAGATGTGCAGGCGACGGTTCGAATCCTCGTGTGCTGCTTTTAGCGCCGCCGCCGGGGGCGGCGCTAAAGTTGGCGGCTGGGGTTCGAACCCGCGAGCACATGGATGCCGGTCGGCTGCGTTGCCGCTTGGCCACCACTTAGCTTGCTGCCAAGGGCCTCCCTGCTGCTTGGGGCCGCATCTGCCACTGCAAAAAAAACCCAAACTGTGTGTATCTGTCTGACTGCCTGCTTGCTGGCTCAGGGACTGATTGGCTGACTGTCAACCTCTCTTCGAGGTGCACTGCCGAAGGCAATAGAATTTTGGTGCTGATTTTTGTAGAATGCAAACATACGGCGTGTATAACGCCATGTTCACTCCCCTCCCATGCCATATGTGGGTGGAGGAGGGGGGGACACCAGTACAGGATCCTAGGGTCCTGCTGACAGCCTGCCCACCCCACAGCAGGGATGCAGGGGGCGGGGGCTGCCATGAAGGCTGAGTAAGGGGGGAACAGCCCACAGCGGGCACCCTCACTTTGTGGTGGCTTAACTTTGGGCATGGGGGTGTGTGTGCCATTGCATTTTCAGTGGGGGATAGAGGGGAGTGGAGGGTGGGGGGCTACCTGTGGGTTGCTAACAACCACATCCAAGGTAACACCTCGGCCTTGCAGCGGGTTGATACCTGGTTGTGGGTATGGTCCGGGGTGGCACTGTCCGCATGTGCATGGATAGGGGGGGGGGGGGGCTGCGGGGTCACCGACAGGACCCTTGTTGTTAGAGGATTTCCCCGTCATTGCTACGCACCCCACCCAATCGGTTTCACCCAGATCCCCGCCTAGTGCGGTTCATCGCTGGTTCCAGCTGCCAGTGCTGGCGTGGCGGGTGCGGCAAACCTCCCCCGACTGCGCTCCCTCGCAGGGACCTCATTCCCTGTAGGGCCTTCCCTGTTGCCCCGAAGGCTTATGCTTCTCGTCGTTGTTCCCCCACATGGTGCTGTGTCATTGGCAAACCCATTCAGACGGATGCGAGTTGGGAGGGGAGGGCAGCACAGCAGAGGAACTGCACCAGGACGACACTGGTGCACACTGCCATCATCAAATCCCCTGTCCCCCCTGGACAATTGTCCCACTGTCACCTCCCAACAACACTTGTCCCCGCTGGCTTGGGACCAGCGATGTAAACAAATTCCTCGTGAAAACCCAAACCACTGCGGACACCCAGAATGACTGACCGACAGACTTACTCGGCCTTTGTGCCACCCCCCCCCTGCCAGCCCCTTAAGGAGCTGCTTTTCTTGACTTCTAACCCACGAACGTGCACTCCCGCATGCATGCACAGACCACTCTCCTTGGAAGTAGAGGAGTGCCATGAGCGAGCCGCGGCCCTGCCATGAGACGCATGCAGAGACCCATTGATGGTCGTCAGTCGCAGCGGCGCCAGGGGATGTGTCGTCCAGCACAAACGGTCACTGCTTTGCGGAGGGGATCCCCAAGGAATGCTGCTGCCCTGAGGCCCTGAGGCCCTGAGGGCCCTGAGGCGGGCACTGCGTTTCATTGCATCATAGCCGTCGCGGTGTCTTGCAGGAGGCGATGCAGATTACAAAACAACTGATGGACGCCTTGAGGTACTTGCACACGGATCAGAAGATTGTGCATCGAGACCTGAAGCCGGAGAATATTCTCATGGTCAAGGTATCCCCCTCGCGCAAAATACCGGCGGAACCGCTGCCCCTCTCAAATGCATTTTTGTGAACAGTGTGTATGGCCCCCCTTGTTCTTCCAAGACTTTCAGAAAAATTCATTTTTCACTTAAATAGTCGAATACAACAACAAAGCTCAACATTCGCATGCCACCACATCATGACCATCCCTTGAAGTGGGTGTCCCAACGATGGGGACAGGCTGTGGCAGGTTGGCGCTGATGTGCACGCGCGACAGCCATCATTGCCGAAATCTGTGCCATGCAGGACACGATGCAGATCAAGCTCATTGACTTCGGGTTTGCTAAGTTCTACGGGCAGCACGCCAGTCAGGTATGCACACCACACCGCACACCACCACACCACACCACACCACACTACACCACACCACACTACACCACACCACACCACACCACACCACACCACACCACACCGACGTACGGCCCCGCACCACCAGCCGCCTCATCAAGTGCCAGAGCACCCTCGCCCACTGTGCAAGCAGACCAAGCGTAGCGGGAAGAAGAAAACTCCGTAGGCCCCGACCCAGTGGGGCGCGGAGGCGTATCGGGGGGTGCAAACCTGCACCCCCATGAAGGCCCGCCTGGGGGCTGGCACGCAGACAACCTCAAGGCCTCAAGGCCCGTCGCCAGCAGGGACCGCGGTCCCCGCTGAGTGCACAGGCGCACAAGAGTGGTTTGTGCGGAAGGCACCGCACAAACCACCCCCAGCCTGGCGCAGCGCACCGCCGAAGGAAACCCCGCCGCGGGTGCACCGGTGGCACCGCATAGGCCGCAAACAGAGGCACACACCGTCCTCCACGTACAATGGCTCCTCGCGGGCGTGCTACCACCTCGCGGACCGCTTTCGCGGTTAGGGGGAGCGGCGGGCGTAGCCCAGCCACGCCCACTCTGCGTCGGCGAGTGAGGAGCACGGCTACCTCATGTTCCAGACCCACCGCCAGGCAGTGGCCGTGTGTGCCGTCGTCACAGCAGCCCTGGGGACCATGGCCCCCCGGGCTAGGCAGCTGCCGGCGGTGGTCCACTGTGTCTGTGCGCCCGGTCATTGTCTTTGGACGCAATGGTTCCCCCATTGGAGGAAGGCCAGCGACACTCGTGCCACAAGCCCCGCCCCCAACGGCTGGGCCAACCCCACTTACAGAGGACGACGTTTGGCGCATCGTTGCGCAGGCCACCCGGCGGCCAGAACCACAAACGCACTCAAGGGGGAAGCCGGCCGCCCCACGGGCAGCCGTGCTAGTGGTG
Source organism: Eutreptiella sp. 'Long Island Sound 2002' (assembly GCA_964036045.1). NCBI lineage: Eukaryota > Euglenozoa > Euglenophyceae > Eutreptiales > Eutreptiaceae > Eutreptiella > Eutreptiella sp. 'Long Island Sound 2002'. Next base: position 2,282,727 of record OZ038378.1, read on the forward strand.
CAGCCGTGCTCTCAGCGGTTGCCGAGGGGCCCCTGGCTCAGCGCTGTGTGCCCGCGGCACCCCCAAACGCAGGCCCCGGGCGGAGACCCGGAACGCCCTCGCCAGCCACGGCACAGCCACAGACAGCCGGGCACCCGCAGAGTCATGGGAGTATGCCGCCAGCACCCGCGCAGATAGCGGCACCGCCGAGGACCCAGCATGGCTAGGTGGGCGAATGTCCGGGCCCCAGGCAATAGGGGGACATGGAGCCGGTCTCTACGGCCCCGCAGACAGCCCGAGCGCAGCTGGCGGTACCATGGAACATGGAATCCAGTCCCAGGACCCTGTCCTTGACCTTACGGGAAATGCCTCCCAAGGAGGTGACAATGAAGACTGGGGGACAACAACCCTACAACACGATGACCCCCACCCTAGTGCCCAGTGACCCGGGCACGGCGGCGCAGCTGGCCCATCTAGCCCAAGGCAACAATACGGCGGGACCTGTTGTGCCCGCCCATCCAAATGCCCACCACGCCAAGGCTCCGAACATGGACCGCTCCACGCGGGCAGAGGGACATACCACCGGACCCCCCCCCCCCCCCGCGCGCCTGCGGGAGTCAGGAACATTATCATAGCGGGAGGCCTCGGCAACAGTGACGCCGACAGTGAGGAGGAATCCCTCATTGCGGATCCCCACCCAGACATCCTCCTAGACAAGTCATGCTGGCGGACGGGGCCGCGGAGGAGGCAGACCCATGCCGCTCGCACGATGTGGTGGCCTACGTTGACACCCCGAACTTGATGGCCGTGGGCCGCTGAATGCGAGAGGCAGGGGCCACAACAACCCCCATCCCGAGGCCCCACTCCCTGAACGGGGATAAGCTCGGCCAAGTACTGGCCGCCTACGCCTGGCACATCCTGGACCAGCTGCACCTCACTGCCGAGGTGCAAGCTCCGCAGCTAGGAAGGGGACGCCATCGAGATCCCCACCCGTGGGGTTCGCGACCTACTTCATTGTGGAGGGTCGGGTGGAGCTGGAACTCACATGAGGTGAGCACATGGGCTGGTGACTTTAGGCCATGGCCGATACCTACACATGGAGCGCCCCACTGCCCCCACGGCAGGTACCTTGTGACTCTGTGCCCGCTTTCTTCCCAATGCTGCCTCCCTGCCTCTCTCTGAGCACCACCTGCATGTCCGTCCATGGACCTTGGAGCCCATGAAGCACTTGGAGCTAGCCCACCACTGCAGGTCATGTGGGCGGCCTCGATCAATGGGAGCTAGCCCCAAACCATTTTTCAACAAGCTGGGGTAGCTCCAAATACCCTTGGGTTAGTTGCATTGGGTTCCCTGGGCTCTTCCGCGCTAACCACGTGCAGTTAGCCCCCAACGTCACTGGCTTTAATGTTGTCCCTGTTGGGCGCATAACATTGACCATTTGATAACCGCTTTCATAACCACCGCACCAGAAGTCTGAGCAGAAATGTATTATAGGCTTCCTTTGCATCCAAGCACAATCCTCTCAAACATTGCCGAGGGCTCCAATCGCTTGCTGAAGCAAGCATTCAACGTACACTCCGCCACAGGAGGGGGGGGTTTGGGGGGGCGAAGCGACAGACAGAAGGGCTGGCCCCGGATTGAGGAAGACCGCAAGCATGATAGGGTGATCCCATGTCAAGAGCTGGGAGTGGGCCACCAAGGACTACCCCCCTAAACGCGTAGGCCTAGCTGGTCCAGGGCTAGCCCGAGCTGGTGCGGGGTTTCGTGGCATGAGGCACAACAATCACTCAATGGATTCAACTGACAACGACAACACTGATTAAATACATGGACAATACAGCAGCCCCGCGCTTAATCTGTGCTCGGCCCCCTCCCTTCCAGGCCTGCAACCTGCCCTCCTCCCAACGCCGTCTCATGGGCTGCCTCACCATCCCCGCCAACGTCCCTCCCACCCACCCACGCCTCCCCCATCTGCGTACTTCAGGCTGCAGATGCCGGTGTGCTGACGCCAAACGTCAGACGCGATCCGCGGGAACTGGGGGCCCTCTCTCCAGGAGCCACTGTCCCAAACACGCCTTCAGACCTGGTGATGAACACGCCGTTGGGGTCGCTCAAGTATTGTGCTCCGGAGGTTGGCCCTTCAGTCGCACGAGCACTCCCAGAACGAGGGGTATCGGTAGGGGCATGGGGACAGGCAGGACCATCGGCTTGGGCATGGCTGCCCACGCCACTATCGACTGCACCCTCTCGTCTGCACAGATCCTCAAGCGGTTGGTGAACCACGGCGTCCACGCCCGTGTGACCACCCGTGTGGATATCCAGAAGCTGGACGTGTTTGCCGCCGGGGTCGTGACGTACGTCATGTTGGGGGGCAGCTTCCCCTTCAGCTCCAAGTCAAAGCAGGCTCTGGCCATGCAGATTGAGAGGTGGTGCTTCCCGCAGTGCTCGGAAATGGCTCGAAGATCTGAATGAGACCCACCCTCAGAGCTCAACTGAGAGCCCCTTGTGACAAGTCCACACCAGTGGGGAGGGGGGGGGTTAGGAAAGGGTTGGGAGTGGGGAGAGAGATTGTGTTGAGCGAGTGGGCAGGGGATCTGAGGGTTTGTGGGCCCGCCCAACAATGGCCCACAAGTGCCTACCCGCAAAGGTTGTCTGGGGGTGAGGGAGGAGGGGGATCCAGCCCCCGTCCAAGTGAAAGCGCATCCCTGTGTCAGCTCTCTCTGCCGACCCCCCCTTCATGGATCCGCGAAATCGGGTTTCGTTAAGAATCAGCCCCATCTCATGTGCTGCTCGGCAATGTCTGCTCCTGGTGCACCTGGAAGTCAGAAGGAATCAGCTGCGTCCCGTGTGGGACTCCGTAGCGCCCACCTCCTCCTGGTCACGCCTGACCTGGTGGATACTAATGGCAAGTCTGCCCAGACCTCGGAGCATTCGTCTCAGACCTGCCCTGCCCTGCCACTCAATTTGAACAAAACCGCGATCCCGACTAGCGGATGAGTAATGGCGTGGCACTGCTGAGGATTCCCGACCACTCTTTCCGTAAAGATAGAAGCGGTGATCGGAACGTTTTTCACTCAGCGCTATGGGCCCAAACGCAAATGTGCCTGGACATTCATGGCAGGTTTGGGTCTAGGCCCGCTTCTTCTGTTTTTTTGCCATTGGTTGGTGGGTTTTCCACGACAGCCCCTGTGTTCGGTCCCGTATTTTCGGTGCCTTGTCAAACAAAAGCTCAAACACCAAGCAACTGATCGGGCTTTGGCTGCTTTTCGTTGTTGTCGTCTGGGGTCCCAAAGGAACGGTGGGTGAGGGGGGGGTGGCACACCGGCCTCCCGCGCAACTGTTCGCAGGGGCATCAAGTTTCCTGAAAGCCGCTTCCAGCACGTCTCTGAGGACGCGAAGAACTACTGCCGATGGCTGTTGGATCCGGATCGCAGGAAGAGGTCCTTCCTCCGAATACTGCCCGTCAACCCCCCCCCCCCCACTGCAACACTGCCTCCCAAGGCAGTGGGTATGGGTCAGCAGAGCCCAAAGTGCATGGGTATGAGACAATGTGCCAGTAGCATTGACAGCCCGCGACAGGGACCGCGGGAAACAGATTTCTTTGTGGGAGCAGGTCACGAGAGATCACGAGGGGCGAGCGCACCGTGACCTGCGGCAACGCGTGCACGTCTGTTCCAGGCCCCTTGCGTACGAAACGTTCAACCATCCGTGGCTCCGGGAGAAGGTGCCGAACACTCCGCTGGAAATCTGGCACTTAGGCAACAGTGACCCCATCGACAACGCCTTCTTCGACGAGATCCGCGAAATGGACAAGAAGTTAGAGGTGCCTCCAAACGCCCGTCGGACGCGATTCACACATGACAATTGGTGGTCGGAAACCCGCAGCCTGGAGTTGCAATCCCGCCAGCCCCCAAACTTCACGGCCTGGGAATGACTGAATGCGGTGCCTGTTAGCGCTGGAAGGCGATTGGGCGCCACAGGACAATGATGCTGCGATCGTCAGCCATGGGGCACATGTTTGCTGAGGTTGCTTGCCATTTCATGCCTGGATGCCCCCCCCCCCGTCCCCCTCTGGCTGTCGCCTTCCCCTGTGCGCCCCTCTCCCCCTGCGCTCATACAGCTCTTTTTGTCTGACGAATGGGGCCTGTTGACACCGAGCCCATGAGCACATGAGTTTGTCTCGTCCACATGCCTCTTTGCCACGCCGACGCCTCCAAACATGCACAGCGCACGCACCCACTCCACTTTGCACGGTTTGTTCTCTGGTATGTCCGCAATGTCTCTCCAATCCCCCCTCCAAATGGAGTGGGTTTGGTAGTTTGGTATTGGATCCTGAAGTGGGTGTATTGCAGCCCAATGTAAGCAGTGGCGTTGTCCCAGACTATGCACAGGCTGAGGATAGGGCCACATGACACATGTCTGCTCCTTGTAAGCACGCCAGTCCAGCTGGTGTTGGTTGACAATCTGCACCACATAATTTGAGTGGTGACGTAACATACTGTTGCCCATCTTCCATTGGATTTGACAGCCTGCGGGGCGGTACTGGTGTCTCCATTGCAAAACACCCTTTGTGGAGGATTGGCACTCGAGAGGTACGGCGTGCGTGTGTGTGTCAGGTTTGGCGTGCGATCTGGTGGTTGAAGCAAATGCTGGGTCTTTGTGTTTTTGCCCCCTAAGCAGCCCCTACTGGGCGCTGCACTGTCCTACCCGTGTATGTTGTAATTCGTGTAATTTTGTTTTTTGCGGTTAATGCGTGGAACAAAAAAATCGTCACGCCGTGTAATTTTTTTTGGTGGTAAGTCGTGTAGGCCCGTCACACGCATTACCGCAGAAAAAAATCACACGATTTGACGATTTTTTTGGTACACGCATTTACCGCAAAAAAAATTACACAACTTACCACAAAAAAAAAATTACACAATGTGACGATTTTTTCCTACACGCGTTTACCGCAAAAAAAAAAGACACGACCTTACTACAAAGCAAAAATTACCAATTTTACTGAAAATGCATGTTTGTAGGCGATGTGCCCACTTGGGGCCACTTCTGATTTTGTCCCCGCGCTTGGCGTTGGGCAGGGGTGAAGTAGCACTTCCGCCCTCTTCCGGGCCCCCAAGAAGGCCGGGGTGAGGTAGCCAGTTCTGATTTTCTCCCCGCGCTTGGCGTTGGGGATCCCCGAGAATGTAGGGGTTACATAGCGTTTCCGCCCTCTTCTGGGCCCCCGAGAACGCAGGGGTGAGGTAGCCAATTCTGATTTTGTCCCCCTTTGTTTGGGGACGTAGCATTTCCGCCCTCTTTTGGGCCCCCGAGAAGGCAGGGGTGAGGTAGCCAGTTCTGATTTTCTCCCCGCGCTTGGCGTTGGGGATCCCCGAGAATGTAGGGGTTACGTAGCTTTTCCGCCCTCTTCTTGGCCCCCGAGAAGGCAGGGTTGAGGTAGCCAATTCTGATTTTGTCCCCCTTTGTTTGGGGACGTAGCATTTCCGCCCTCTTTTGGGCCCCCGAGAAGGCAGGGGTGAGGTAGCCACTTCTGATTTTCTCCCCGCGCTTGGCGTTGGGGACCCCCAAGAATGCAGGGGTGACATAGCACTTCCGCCCTCTTCTTGGCCTCCGAGAAGGCATTTTCTTTTTGCCCTTCATGTTTGCAACAAGGTCCTTCAGCAATGCTCTGCGAATGGCACCGAGGCATACACGAAGAAATCGGCCACAATGAGTCCCGTGGGCACATATGATACCCTATGAATACACATGCAGTGTACTATTGCTTGGCTGTTTGGGACGCTCTACCCTTGAGCTGACGAAGGAGCTTATTCCTTATTCAAGGGTGAAGAACCACAGTCCCATGACATGGTGCAGTGCATGTGGGGGACCGACAATGAAATGCATTTTCTATTTTGGGCTGCTATGGAGTGGCGCAAGGTGCCGGATGGCTACACAAGAGATACATCTGGCCAGCCGGAGCGTGACTAGCTTTTCATCAATGACCTGGCCAAGCAGCTAGTAGCGGAGTTGCGCGCCACTTGTCAGCTTCTCCCCAACCTTGGTGCAAAGCCCAAGTCCAGCGACACAAAAACGGACTTGATCTACAAGCATGCATTCTGCAACTACTTGTAGCGGGTGCATGTTTTGTGGGCTGTATTTTCCTCTGCCCATTTGGTGTACTAGTGGTGGAGCGTATAAGATTGCTATTATTGCTATTATATTGGACCCATACCAGTGCCTTGGCGGCCTATAATGGTGGCACTAGCGTTGGCCATGGCCCTGTCACGACTCTTTTTCTTGAGCGTGATTTGTTCCCAGTGCTAGATGTTGGCCATGACTGTGTCAGGACTCTTTTCTTGGGCCTGATTTTGTGTCTAGTGCCAATGACACCATGTGAAACTATGTTATATTGGCCGAGTCCCACCTAATTGGTGGCCACATAAAGTACTATGTGTTTTGTGGACTCGGCGTCCCATCGCTAAGGTCGCTATGGGGTGCCATACGGAACCGGCAGCTAGACATATTGCTCATGTGTTGGAAAAGTTGCATTTCTTTCAGTTTTTCAATTTTTTTAAAATAATTTACACGACTTACCGCAGCAAGAAAAATTGCATGTATTTACTGCAAAAAAATCAATTTTTTTTTATAATTTACACGACTTACCGCAAAAAAAAATTACACGCATTTACTGCAAAAAACATTACACAACTAGATGATTTCTTTGTACGCGACTTACATTTTTCACGTCCTACCCTTCCCACACCACGAGGCCGGTGAGCGCTACATGAGTGCCATGTTTTTTTGCAATTACTGCTTACAAATTTGCCCCGCGGAAATTTTTTAGCACAATTTCGGGCACTTCCTGCTCTTTGTGTGTTTCATCAGTCAGTCACAGGCCAACATACCCCTTACCCCTGCCCACCCCCCTGCTCTCGGCCCCTGCCCCGAACCTCCGTTGCACAACCAGTCCCAGTGCCTCCTTCAGTATGGAGAGCCAACCTGGGTCTTGCTCTTTTTGTGGTCTTTGTTGAATTCTTAATGTTCAAAATTTGGGCCTGCCAAAGTTGCACACATCTGATTGTCCACAAGGAACCAAGGGTTGGGGGTGTGACGCAATTTTCCCCTGACGAGATTGTCCCCTTCTGTGTCTGATGGCCCTGCACCAACATTGGAGGTGTGACGAAATTGTCCCCTCACGCAATTGTCCCCGGGCAAATTGCCCCCCCCCCCCCCTGTAGCATTTGTCTGTTTTTTAATTAGGTCACACCCCCCCTGTAGCTGTTGGTTGTTACCTCACGCTGAGCCACCTCCATGCCAACGGGGACTGCCACATTATGCTTCAACTGTCGCACACCGCTGGGCTCTTGAAGTGGTTTGGCGACTGTGTGGGTCAGTGTGGCGCCTGCACACGCCGCCCGCTCCCATCCGCCGAATTGCAGACAGAACAACCGGCTGGACAAGGCTTGCCCCAGGAAGGCGTGCCCACGGTCCCCCCAAAGCCCAACACGGGGATTGTCTTGAAGTTTCCTAAAAAGGTGTGCGGTGCCATGCACCAATGCTGAATTTTCTACTTTGTGCATGCGTCACGCCTGCATTTGTGGGGGCGTGCCTAATGTGTTGCATTTGTACATGGTCTCTGGTGTGCATTGGTCTGGTGAAAATTTTCCTTGGGAACCCCCCCCCCAAATTCAGGGGGGGGATGGGGCGGGGGGGGGGGGGGGGCAGGGATGTATTGGAACGGCTGAAAACCAGAGGAGGAGCCCCCTCCCCCCCCTCTTGGAGTGATGGAGTGACAGTGACAGTGCCAGTGGGTTTGTCACGGAATATGCGGGAAAAATATGGAAAAAAGAGAGCCGGCCGTTGGAGCCCCCTCCGGGGGGGGGGGTTAGAAAAGGGGCTCCAAGGGCCCCCCAGCCCCCAAATTTTTCTGGAGTCCTGTGCATGGGTGTGTTCATGGTGCCTGCATGGTATATGCATGGTGCATATGAAGGGCGTGGTATGTGCATGCATGGTGCAGGGATAACCAGAAAACGGCATTCCAAGGGTGAGGGTCACTTGAGTCCGCCGACCCGGGAATGGGTTGGGGTATGGCTTCGGGAAATGGGATACCGTGATTGAAGCCTCAATTTTGGGGACAGGGGGGCAGGGGTGTTTTCACCTCAAAGAGGGTTGTTAGATCAAGCGCAGGCGCGCGTGTCATGTAGCCCGCCCCTTTTGGGGGTATTTGCACAGCATACCCGGATGTATGATATCGGATGTCTAACCCTTTGTCCCCCCCCCCCCCCAAGTCCATCCGCCCTGGGGGGGGGCTGCTAGTTCCCGAAAAAAATGCATCAATGTCATATGCAGAGGACCGCAACTGTGAGACGTTGTTGTCAGAGATCGTGTGCACCTCTTTTGTTCTGACTGTTGTGCGCTTCCTCCGTTCTGCAAAGGAGCCTGTGCGGGCTGTTGTGCAAGGCCCTTCTCCCCATGGTGAACAGTACAGAAGCATCGTGCACAAACGTGGTGCCACTGAAGTTGCGCATGACCGCACTGAGACAGCACACATGGAAATCTCCTTGCCTGAAAAAAAATTGGGTTTCTTCTGAAACAGATAATGGTATCGAATTGTACCCTCGCTCCGCCATGTCCATTCCCCCCCGATGTACGACGGTTCCCTCCCCACCCTGGGGCAGGATTGTCGCCAAGTGACAGTCCCACTGTCCTCCCGAGGGGGGGGGGGGGGGCACCACTGCAGACCAACCACTTACCGGTGCATACTGCGCAGAATTCATGGCCAGTCACTTGCTTGCTGTAGGTTTCCCAAGGCTCCTGGATACACGCTGACATGCATAGATGCTGATAGTGTGAGGCACATGATGCAAACTGTCAAAATTCACAATGCACTGCATTCATTCATCAGTTATCTGCCTGCCCCAACTGCTGAACAGGGACAGTGTCGGTGAGGTGGCACGCATGGCTCAATGACCTAAGGGAAGCATTGTATACATTCAGAAAACACTCTTTTGCCAGACCCAGCGAGCCAGACAGGTTGTGCTAAAATTCCACCCCTCCCTGGTAGCATGAAAATTAAAGCAAGGCCCTGCCCGTAGGGGCGCTGATCGGGGGTACCCAGAGACAGAACCTGGGACCCTACCATTGGTTAGGGGGTCCATAAAGAAGAAAAACGTTCTTAGGGACCTGGGTCTGGATCAATGCATATTGGCTGCAATAAGCAAACCAGGTTTTGACCCCCCTGCTGCCGCCCCCCCCCCCCCCCCCCGACCTTTCTCCCAAAACGCGGCGACCAGGGTGGGGGGGGGGGGGCTGAGGAGTCAAACATGGCTGGCATGGCCAAACTAGCTGGCTGCAAAGGTTAGGGTAAGGTTTATGGTGATGGTATGGTTAGAGGGAGGGCAAGGGGAGGTAAGGGGAGCCTGTGCCCCCCCTCCCCCCAGCACCCCAGATCACCCCACCTGGACCCCCCCCCCCACCCCAATTTGCCCCACTTGGACCCCCCCCCCCCAACCGACCCTCCCGGAGCCCCCCCCCCCCCAGCCCCTCCTAGACTCCCCCCCCATTCGCCCCTCCCTGAACCCCCCCCTCCAAATGCCCCCCCCCCCCCCCCCCCCCAGGGGCCTCCGGCCAACAGTTAGTTGGGGGGGTAGTTGGCGTCCAGAACTGAGGGGTCGCCCCCCCCCCCCCCCGTGGTGTTTGTACTGTGCATGATGTGCACTGTGTATGTGTTGGGGGGGGGGGCTCTCCTTTCTGATTGCATCCAAGTACCACGGGAACAGCAGGAATTTCAAGAAATCTTTTCGATGAGCACGTTTGTGAGGTGCGCGAATGTGTGTGCATGGTGCACACAGTGCATGACACTGTGTGTTGTGCGCTTACCTTTGCTTTGCATTTGCATTCCAGAAACCAGCGAAAGGGCCGCCTCTGGAACCAATGCGACCCCAGCCAGGTGGTCCACAGCCCACAGCTCCAGCTGAACAACAAGATGGTGGCAGGTTTGTGTTCATCCTCTAGCCCTCTACAGTTTATTTCAAGCCACGTATCTTCCTCTATCCACTGAGGCAAGGCATGTTAGCAGCACCCCTGTTTGAGCGGAGTCCCGCTCGTAGACAGTGTGCAAGAGGCACCCACTGATGAGCAAAGTCGTGCAAGAATTGCCCCTGTCTTTCTGGATTTTTTGGTTAGTTGGATGCTGGATTGCAATAGAGGCTTAAGTCCCAATACATTTAGGTGCACATGATTTAAGCTTCTGGAGGTGAAGCTTCTCTTGCTTCTCTTGCTCCACTATGTGAATCTGACGTGTCAGCTCTGGTTGGTGGTGTAGTGGGCCACAATGGGAATCACGGGTGATGTGAATTGAGGGGCTCAACTACCACGGCCATCTACCACTTCCCTCACACACCTGAATTGGTGGCGCTTGCACCTGGTGGACGGCTCTGGTGGATGGATCTGTAAAACAGGGTATGGAGGGTAAGGCTACTGGAGGGTTAATCCACACTGTTGGTCCGCTAGCCATTCTTGCCTATCACTTGCATGTTTTGCAGTCCTTTTTTTGCTTTGTGCCGAATGTGCTTGGCGTTGGCTAAAATCTGCTCTTGACAGTCTTTATGTGCAGATACAATTTTGTTTGTTTTATACCGGGTGCATATTACGTTTGCTATTTCACTCTTTTGGCATATTTCTGTAAAGTGGATAATGCACCAGCAGTGGCTTTTTTTGGCTCCATTTTGATTTCAGCAAATTGAAGTATCCAAGACTGTGATTAAAAATGCAATCATTCAAAGTGTGGAGCAGGGAAAATATCAAAAAAAAAAAAAAACTGCTGTTTTGCTAGAGGTTTCAGTGTTGGTACAAGGAAAGAAGGGTAAGGAAAAAACTGCCTTCACAAGTGCAGCCCGTGTTGCACCTTGTAGGTACACCCGGCGCTCCATTTGAAAGGGAACTTGTGGAGTGGTTGGCTGACTAGGATATGGTGTTTTGGCTTGATCAGGAGTTTTACTACATGGAAATTGAATGCAAGTGAGGGAAACATCATCATAAGAATTCCAGTGTTCCTTCAGTGTGGGCTCTGATATAGCACAAGACCAACCATCACTGTAGAGGATGGCACCGTGTCAAGGATGACAATGTAAGTCTGATGGTGGTGGAGAGGACAAAGACGGTGCCAAAGGAGGTTCGTTTCCTAAGTTGCCTCGTAGCAAAACTGCTCAAGGACGGATGCTGGCAACTGAAATGTTATCAATTGTCACCCGCTTGTTGGGGTTGGGTTGTCCCCAAAGTGGGGATGCAAAGAAATGGCTACATAACCCCTGCTGTATCGGGGCCCCCAAAGTGGGGAGGATTCAAATGATGGGCTGCATACCCCCTGCTGTGTTGGGGCCCAAAATTCTGGAGGATTCAAATGATGGGTACTGAAGCCCTCAAAGTATACATCTTTTTTTGCTGCAAAAACGAAAACCTTTTTTTTTTTGCCGCAATGCCATTAATATTCTTTTTCACGTAAACAAGAGTACAATTTTATTTTCATTTTAATGCGAGAAATAAATAGCAATGAACAAATAAAGGTTATTTGCAATGCAGCGGTAAAAAAAATATGTCTTTTTTTTATTTACACACGTACCGCATCACCATGCTTGGGGTCTGGCCTGCTGTCAGTCTTCGCACTGCCTATTTACAGCCCGACGCCTGCTGATGAGCACATGAAGGAGAGCGAGGCAGCCAGGGCTGCAGGCGAGGGTCCCAGTGCACCAGCTGCGCCCGGCAATCCCCAACCAATGGCGTGCTGGGGCAACCAGCCCGAGAATACCGTGCAGGAGGGCCAGCCCCAAGAGGGTGGAGATGCCGTACCAGCACCCGGTGCCTCTGAGACTTGGTGTCAGCCAATGCCGAAGCCTGCTGCCCAGCCTGCACCTACAAACATCGCCCCCACCGACATCACCCCAACGGATATGTCATTGGACCCTTAACAGAGAACTCTCCATTGAACTCTCCACCGCGACTGCAGTTGCTTCCCATGCCAAGGCTGCCATGCTGTGCACCAGAACCGCTACCAGTGTTCGGGTGCCTTGGCACGGAGGGACGGGGCTGAGTCCTACTGAATCATTCATCAGATGTGGCTGGGTCCCACTGGGTCACAGTTCAGATGTGGATGTGTCCTACGGAGTCATGGAGCCTTGGGTGAGGATTGGTAGTGCCTGATTTTGGACTGGTAACGAGTAGTGGGTTCCACATCAGACGCTGGCAGCACATCTGGGGCCTGTCATTTGTGGTATTTTGGCACGTCCTTTGGTATCGTGCCAAACAACTGCTTTGGATTGTGACCGTTTTCCTGCCCTTGCAGCCCTTTTTGCCTGGGCGACAGCATTCGGCACCCCTGGCGTAGTATTCTGTTTCCTCTTGTTCTCCCTCAGATAGACCGGGTGCATGAGCGCCGACAGTACACTCGCAGTTCTAGGATTCCTGGGATTGCAGGCTGGCCCCATTCAAAGGCAACGTTGCACGACGACGTCTCAACTGACAGCAGTTGGTGGGTGGGTCACTGACAGACCATCTGATTAGATGTTGGACGGGCCATTGCGGAGCCCAGCGATGGGTTTGCTCAGGATTGCGTGGGTGATGCATGAAGCACTGCCCCTACCTCACCCATGAGGCTGTGCAAGGGTGGGGCAGCGGATTCAGATTTCTCATCACATGCTTTCGTGCTGTGGGCGGATGCACGTAGTGGATCGTGGTTCTAGCTAAGATCGGACGTCACAGTGTCCACCCAAAATATTGCAAGTGCCCCCCCCCCCCCCCCAACACCCAGTCTGACACCAGCATCAAGGGTGGCTCCGATCATTGCTATTTGCTCAATTGGTTCTTTGCACTGCTCACTTCTCTACAGAGGCTGACAGAAGTGGCCTTCATTCGGTGTGCTCTAAACAAAACCGGGTCCTTTAGTTTTCAAGAGGTTGCAGGAGCGTTTGGAGACAGTCTGAACAGTGATGATTGAAGAGCATTGCTTTCTTTTGCACCCTCCAATTCCTGGGGGTCCCCCTTCAAGAGATGCACGCCTGGCATGGTGCCTCAAAAGCCCATTGCATGTTTTGTTCGCCTTCATCACCTCTGACAAATATGGGGTGCTCAGTGTGACGGCGAAACTGCATTTCTCAGCCCGTCCAAATGTTCCCGGTTTTTGATTGCGATTTCGACTCGGCATTTGATGCTGTGCACAATGTGATGATGTTGTTTATACAGGGATGCAACACACTACCAGGGGTTGTGGGCTCCGAACAAGACGAACGATCAAAGAAGCCAACCAGCAGCCATTGGTAATTGAAGTTCAATGGCACGCGAAAATGAGAACCAATTTCCATCAGGACCACCTGGGGTTGCAGTTGACTGCTTGTGCCGACAGCTGAACAGCAGTCGCATCGAGCACGCCCAGCAGGTGGGCAGGGCAGTGAGTCTCGATTACCCCAGTACCCTGCCGCAACCCCAGTGTACATAGCGTCCAGGACATTAATGGGGACCATATTCCGAAAATACTTTTGAAGAATGCTTTTGGCGCTCTTGATGTGTTTTCCATGCTGGTTTTGTCTTACGGGTGGCGATGGTGCAGAGTAGGGATTACAAATCACCTTGAAGCGAGGTTGTTAGATCAAGCGCAGGCACAGGCGTCGTATACCCCCCCCTTTTGGGGGTCTTTTGCGTAGCACATATGGTTTCTGATGTCTAACCCTTTGTACAATCATCAATGCAGGATCAAAAATGATCCCCCAGTGATTTTTTGGATTTTGACCCTCGTAACCCCCTAGTACTTGGCTACCCCTTTGTTGGGGTGGGGCGGTGGGGGGGGGGGGACTTCTTTACGTATTGTGGCCGCTGTGTGTGTATTTGGACCTGGGTCTCGCAGAACTTTTCTTGTGTATGGACCCCCTCACCCATGGCGGGGGTCGCGGGTCCCAACTCCAGATACCCCCAGTCGCCCCCCGCCCCCCCCCATATGGCCCTTCCCAGTGAGGTCTTAGCCATTTTCACGCTGGATAGGCTGTTTAGTGGCGCGTGAAAAATCACCTCGCAGAGGTTGTTAGATCAAAGCCAGGCAGGCCCGTATAATGGGAAAACGCCACATACCCCCCCATTTTCGGCCTTTTTGGGCCTATTCGCATACCCTACCTCAAGGGGTTGAATTGTTGATTTAACCCTTTGTAAAATCACCATACGCAGTATATATCTACTAGGATACGAAAGGACGGTTTTTGCTGTCTGTAGCCTTACCGAGGGCCAGTCAAAACCCGTGCCAAAGACACAAAATGACTGTTTCCACCAATAATGGCTCACATGAGTGAATTGGCTGGTGCACAACCTGCTTATGCAGTTTTTCACTCTGGACAGCTCAAAAATTTAAGTTTTTCAATTTTCTTTTTGTATTTCGATCACTCAAAATTGCCATCCAAGGTATGTAAAGCATGTTTTAGGCAGTATTTATGTGTTTTTCATTTTATTTGGGTATTGGGCACAGGGGGGGGGGGGGGGGGGGCTCCCAAGGCACTGGTACACACAACCTGGTTATGCAGCTTTTCACCTTGGGCAGCTTAGAAATTGAAGTTTCCGGAATTTTTTTTTATGTTGTGATTACCTAAAATGAACATCCAAATATGTAAAGCATGTTTCAGGCAGTATCTATGTAGATGTTACCCCGTTTGGGGTGTGTATTGCTCGGGGTTGACTTTTTGTGAGGTGGATTTGCCAAAGGCAGCAGAACCACTTCGCAGAGGTTGTTAGATCAAAGCCAGGCAGGCGTATATAGGAGAAAATGCCACATTCCCCTATTTTGGGCCTTTTTGGGCCTATTTGCGTACCCTACCCCAAGGTGATGAATGGTTCGTTTCACCTCTTTGTAAAATCATTATTTTGTCCAATAAACGCATCCCCCAATGAGTTTTTGGTCTGGACCCCCCTCCCCCCAAACCCCCCCACTTGAAACCCACTTTCTACGGGTTTTGAGGGAGGTTGAGGGGGGAGGGTCAAAAAATGACCCCCTTTGGGTCGAAAATCATGAATCTTTTGGTTTGTTTCAATTTTGAGCCCAAAAAGTGTTTCCGGGTCCCGACTCCATGGGGTTTGTATGGGGCGGATTGGGACGAGCACTTATGTAGTTTATGCACTTTTCAGGCATTTTTGCTATTTTGGCGATTCTGGCCACCTCAGTGACCTTGTGCTACCGCCTCTGAGGGGTGTGAGTGGGGATGTTGTGAGAGTATATGCCTACTAGGATACAAAAGGAGGCTTTTTGCAGTCTGTAGCCCCGTCGAGGGCCGGTCAAAACCCGTGCCAAAGACGCGAACGGACTGATTCCACCAATCGTGGACTAGTGAATGGGCCGGTGCACGACCCGCTTATGCCGTTTTCATCTTGGGCAGCTCAACAATCGAAGGTTCCGAAACTTATTTGTTTGATATTGTGATCACCTAAAATGACCATTCAAGACATGTAAAGCGTGTTTTGCGCTGTATTCATGTGTTTTTCACCTCATTTGGGTATTAGGCGCCGGGGGGAGGGGGTGTCTCCCAAGGGATCGGTACACACCCTAATGCAGCTTTTCACCTTTGGCAGCTCAAAAATCACAGTTTTCCAAATTATGTTGTTTGATACAATGGTCACCTAAAATGACCATGCAAGGTATGTAAACCATGTTGTAGGCCATATTCACATGTTTTTCATCTTATTTGGGTATTGGGCGCCAGGGTGGGGGGTGCTCTCAAGGAATTGGTACACAACCGTTTTGTGCGGCTTTTGGCCCTAGGCAGCACAAAAATGACAGTTTTCAACACTTTCTTTTTGATATTGCGATCACCTGTACTGACCATTCAAGGTACGTGCAGCAAGCTTTAGCACTATTTACGTCTTTTTCATCTACCGGTCGCGGGAGGGGGGGGTGCTCCCAAGGGATTGGTACACTACTGTTAAATTTGTACCTAAGTTGGCCACATGTATTTAACATAGTGGTCTTAGGGCATTGGAGAAACTCTCTCCATGGACGTGCTCATTCGACCGGGACCAGCCCTCCGTTTGCATTCTCTTCGCAAGCTGGGTCTAGGCCTTCTTGTGTGACCTGGAAGTGCAATTGCCTACTTGGTGCCTATTACCCAAACTCTCTCTAATTAGCATGGCGAGATGCTCACAAGGCATCCAATGATTGGGTTTTGATCAAGGGGTTTGCGAATGCTATAAATATGGTTCCTTCCCTCCGCAGAATGCAATATTCAATGGTGCGCATGATCCCAATGATGTGACATGAACATGCATAGGGGTTTTCATGACATAATGCCATTCTCTCAGAGTGAGGAATTTTGGCTGTGCATGCATGGTGTCATTGCCGGATACCGAACGACCCATGGGTCATTGTGTTTAGACCACCCAGGGCATATTGGTTTGGAAGGGGGGATCCTCAAGTGGTATGAGTGGTATGAACCCCCATGTGGGCATCATACACAATTTCTCATGTCTATGTAAGGTTTGAGGTTTGAGGTTTGATTTTGCGGTTACTAGACGCCTTTCGGCCCCGGGGGGCCACCTGGTCGGGCCAGGTGATATCCTCCCCACCAGGTCCTAATGGGGGGCCCTCCAAGACGCACCTCCTGCCTGGTGGCGGAGTCCCCCGGGTTCACAGGGCTTGGAGCCCCGTCCCTCCCCGGCTTCCCCTTTTCGCCACTCCCCGGTCAGTGCGTCCATTCGCAGCCGTGGCTGCGGGCGCTTACCAACCGCGTTGCCCCCCTAATGCGTGGTCGCCCGGGGTGCCGGCGCTGCCGGGCCCGTGCTACTGGCCTGAGGCTGGTGCGTGGCGCTATGCGCCACTACTGCCTTGGCAGGTGCAGTGCCCTTGTCGTGTGTGTGCGGCGCTCGCGGCCGGTTCGGGGGGGCTGGGGCCGGTGCCGGGTGTTGTGTCTTCCCTGTTTCCCCTTGCCCGCCCCGCGTTTCCTGCGCTGTGTGTGGCGGGCCGTCCCGTCTGGGTGTCCCTTATCCTCGCTTCCATGCAGTCTGTGCGTTCCGCGGGCTCGGTCCGGTTGCCCTTCTGGTTTTCCCCGCGTGTCCTTTGTGTGTGTGTGCGCTTGCGCTCTCGCGGCGTCCGCGCCCCCCCCTCCCCCTCCCCGGGTTGGTGTGGCGCGCGCACCTCGCGCGGTCCCGGTGCTGGGCGCTGGTAGGGCCGTTCCACTCGGTCCGTGCCCCTCCGCATGTCCGGCCTCGGTCCCGTGCTCCGTTTGGCTTGCTTGGGGGGGGGCGGCCCGGTCCCGTTTCCCCCTACATGGCTTGGGGCTGCGCGCTCCCCATGGAGTGGGTGCGGGCGTGGGGACCCGTCACCAACCTCACCGCGCGCGCTCTTGCGAGCTGGCCTTGCGCGCTGGCTTGGCGCGCTGTAGGGGCGGCACGAGGGCGCCCGGGGGGGGCGCCTCTTGCCTGGGTGCGGGGCACCCGGGGTCGGGCGCTCTCCGACCCCTGACCACTCGTCCTTTCGGGCGTGCGGCCGGGGCCCACTACCCGCTGGCTGTGGCTGCGGGGGGTGCGGGCGCGGGGACCCGTCACCAACCCCACAACGCGCTCTTGCGAGCTGGCTTTGCGCGCTGTGGGGGCAGCATGAAGGTGCCCGGGGGGGGCGCCTCTTGCCTGGGTGTGGGGCGTCCGGGGTCGGGCGCTCTCCCAACCCCGACCACTCGTCCTTTCGGGCGTGCGGCCGGGGCCCACCACCCTGTGGCTGTGGGTGCGGGGGGTGCGGGCGTGGGGACCAGTCAACAACCCCACAGCGCGCGCTCTTGCGAGCTGGCTTTGCGCGCTGTGGGGGCGGCATGAGGGTGCCCGGGGGGGGCGCCTCCTGCCTGGGTGTGGGGCGTCCGGGGTCGGGCGCTCTCCCACCCCCGACCACTCGTCCTTTCGGGCGTGCGGCCGGGGCCCACTACCCACTGGCTGTGGGTGCGGGGGGTGCGGGCACGGGGACCCGTCACCAACCCCACAGCGCGCGCTCTTGCGAGCTGCCTTTGCGCGCTCTCGGGGCGGCATGAGGGTACCCGGGGGGGGCGCCTCCTGCCTGGGTGTGGGGCGTCCGGGGACGGTCGCTCTCCCACCCCCGACCACTCGTCCGTTCGGGCGTGCGGCCGGGGCCCACTACCCACTGGCTGTGGGTGCGGGGCCTGCGGGCACGGGGACCCGTCACCAACCCCACATCGCGCGCTCTTGCGAGCTGGCTTTGCGCGCTGTGGGGGCGGCATGAGGGTGCCCGGGGGGCGCGCCTCTTGCCTGGTTGTGGGGCGTCCGGGGACGGCGCTCTCCCACCCCCGACCTC
This sequence comes from Eutreptiella sp. 'Long Island Sound 2002', assembly GCA_964036045.1. Classification (NCBI taxonomy): domain Eukaryota; phylum Euglenozoa; class Euglenophyceae; order Eutreptiales; family Eutreptiaceae; genus Eutreptiella; species Eutreptiella sp. 'Long Island Sound 2002'. Next base: position 2,301,004 of record OZ038378.1, read on the forward strand.
TCGTCCGTTCGGGCGTGCGGCCAGGGCCCACTACCCACTGGCTGTGGGTGCGGGGGGTGCGGGCATGGGGACCCGTCACCAACCCCACAGCGCGCGCTCTTGCGAGCTGGCTTTGCGCGCCGTGGGGGCAGCATGAGGGTGCCCGGGGGGGGCGCCTCTTGCCTGGGTGTGGTGCGTCCGGGGACGGGCGCTCTCCCAGCCCCGACCCCTCGTCCGTTCGGGCGTGCGGCCGGGGCCCACTACCCACTGGCTGTGGGTGCGGGGGGTGCGGGCGTGGGGACCCGTCACCAACCCCACAGCGCGCGCTCTTGTGAGCTGGCTTTGCGCGCTGGGGGGGCGGCACGAGGGCGCCCGGGGGGGGCGCCTCTTGCCTGGGTGTGGGGCGTCCGGGGACCGGCGCTCTCCCACCCCCGACCTCTCGTCCGTTCGGGCGTGCGGCCGGGGCCCACTACCCACTGGCTGTGGGTGCGGCGGGTGCGGGCGTGGGGACCCGTCACCAACCCCACAGCGCGCGCTCTTGCGTGCTGTGGGGGCGGCATGAGGGTGCCCGGGGGGGGCGCCTCTTGCCTGGGTGTGGGGCGTCTGGGGACGGGCGCTCTCCCACCCCCAACCTCTCGTCCGTTCGGGCGTGCGGCCGGGGCCCACTACCCACTTGCTGTGGGTGCAGGGGGTGCGGGCGTGGGGACCCGTCACCAACCCCACAGCGCGCCCTCTTGCGCGCTGGCTTTGCGCGCTGTGGGGGCGGCATGAGGGTGCCCGGGGGGGGCGCCTCTTGCCTGGGTGTGGGGCGTCTGGGGACGGGCGCTCTCCCACCCCCAACCTCTCGTCAGTTCGGGCGTGCGGCCGGGGCCCACTACTCACTTGCTGTGGGTGCAGGGGGTGCGGGCGTGGGGACCCGTCACCAACCCCACAGCGCGCGCTCTTGCGTGCTGTGGGGGCGGCATCAGGGAGCCCGGGGGGGGCGCCTCTTGCCTGGGTGTGGGGAATCCGGGGTCGGGCGCTCTCCCACCCCCGACCACTCGTCCTTTGGGGCGTGCGGCCGGGGCCCGCTTCCCACTGGCTGTGGGTGCGGTGTGCGGGCGTGGGGGCCCGGCTGCCCTTGGCACCTGGTCCCGTGCCGCAGTTTGTCGTGTGTTGTGCGCGCTTCCCGCGTTCGCGGCACCCGGTGGCCGTGGTGGCTTGGCACCTGTCCTCGTGCCGTGGTTGTGGCCGGCGGCGTGCCTCTCTGGCGTGCCTCGTGGCCCAGCGTTGGTGCGCCGCTCCTCGTCCGGTCCGGTCGCTCTCGGTGCTCCGGTCGGCTTTCCCGTTGCCGCGGTGCCTTCCCCCACCCCGGGGGCTGTCGCCCCCGGCTTTACTGGGTGGCTGCGCGGGGCACGTGGAGGCCGGCCGAGAACCGGGCTCATTGTGCCTGCCGCTGGCCCCTGCCGAGGCAAGGGCGCTGGGCGCGCTCCGCGTCGTACCCGCTCGGGGCCCCGCGATGGGGTTGTCCCTGGCGGGTCCCTCCGGCTTCGGTCTTGGCCTGCGTGCGCTGCGGTGGTTTGGCGTGTGTGGACCCGGTCACTGACGCGTCCGGTTTCCCGTACCGTCCGTCTTGCGTCGGGGGACTCGGCCGGTGCACCGGGGCTGTTTCGTGTGGACGCCGACACCGCCCTCTTCGGGTCGGAGAACGCCACGCCCGGGTCCCGCGCGTGTGCGCGTGTGCGTGCCCTGCTTGGCCGGGTCGGGCAGGCCAGCCTCCCGGGCGCGTTCTGGTGCGCCTCACCTTTCCTTTGGCCGTTCTTGGTGCGCTCTTTGCTTATTCGGCCCCCTCCGGGCCGGGGTTGCCCCGTTTGTGGTTGTTGTTGGTTTTTTTTTTTCCCTTTCCCCTTCCCATCCCTTGTTGCGCCCCCGTTGTGTCCTGCTTTGCGTGTTTTCCGGCCTCGGGTGCCTTGGGCCTTGGCGTCTTGTCGCCCCCCCCCCCTTTTTTTTCTCCCCCCCCCTGTTGTCTCTGGCGTTTCCTGCTTTCCGGTTGCCTCGGGCCGCTGCGCCCCCGCCCCCTTTTTTTTTTTCCTTTTTCCTTTGTTTCTTGTTTTTTCTTTTTCCGTTTTTTTTTCTCTTCTTTTTTTGCCGGTTGTGTGGTGCGGGGCGGGTTTGTGTGTCCTGGGCCGTCGGGTGTGCCCGCGTGTGCCTCGGTGGTGCTGTCCCTGTCGTTGCTCTGTGTGCGCTGGCTGGTGTTGTGTGGTGTTGGCTGTTGGGCCTGGCTGTCCTCTGCTGTCTCCTGGTGGGTCTTGGTGTTGTGCCTCGGTGGTGCTGTCCTTGTCTGGCCGCGTGGCTCGCCGCCCTGTGGTTCGGCGTGGTGTGTCTTGGTGTTCCGCTGCCCTGTGTTGTGTTCTGTTGCGCTGTGCTGTCGTGTGGTGGTGTGCTGTCGTGCTCTGCCGTTTGTTTGCGTCGTTGCCTGCGCCTGTTGTTTGTTTCTCGCCGCTGCGCGTCTGCTGTGTGTGTTCTGGGGTGTCGTGCTGTGTGTTTCCTTTCCTCTCCGCTCTGTGCGGTGCTGTGCTGCGCTGTGCTGGTGCCCTTTCGTTGTGCTGTGCGCGTCGTCTGTGCTTTTTGTGGTGGCTGGTGTTGTTGGTTCCTGGTGTCGCTGTCTTTTGTTGGGGGTCTACTGGCGGCCCTGGTTGCCCGGCGTTGTCGTCTGGTGGTCCGTGTCAGCTTTGGTGCCCGTGTCTGGTCTGGCCGTCGCTCGGCGTCTTCCCTGTGGTGTCCTGCTCCCCTGTGCTGTGTCCCTACCAGAAGAAGGTCCCTACCAGGACAGTAAGAAAAAGTGCTTTTCCAATGCTTTGAGGCATACTCTAGTTGTATTAGAGATGCACTGAGCATCCAGGCATTTTTATCTTAGTATTGGCCCCACCAAAAGTGGTGATAACACATTTTGACCTATGGAACCAAACACCCAATCAGGATATGGAGTGGACCCCTTAATCCCCTTTCAATGTGAGGCAAATCATCTTTTCCTGAGTTGACTGAGAACTGACATATCCAAGGCAGAGCCTATGAATTTATCTATGTTTTTCCATGAATTCTTAGCTATCCTAGTAGTACCAAGAACATGCATGCATGCCTTGGGAACGGGATACGCCAGGAAATACGGTGAACCCCTAGGGTTCCGCCCAAAGGAGGGGACGTGCGCAAGCACGGGGCACACCCTCCTGGCGAGACAAGCACGTCACGCTGGCGGCGATCAGCCCTCCCGGTGTTGCCCGGGGCCGCTTAGTTGGGGGCCAACAGTCAGGTCTAGCGGGATGTAAGCCGCCTCCCCTCTTCACGCGCGGAGCCTCTTCCTGTTCGTCACAGGGGCGGCGCCAGGGGGAACCATGGGGCGCCTCTCCACGACCGAGTGCACCTACCTACCTACCTACCTACCTACCTGTGTGTGTCGTCTGTGCTGTTTGTGGTGGCTGGTGTTGTTGGTTCCTGGTGTCGCTGTCTTTTGTTGGGGGTCTGCTGGCGGCCCTGGTTGCCCGGCGTTGTCGTTTGGTGGTCCGTGTCAGCTTTGGTGCCCATGTCTGGTCTGGCCGTCGCTTGGCGTCTTCCCTGTGGTGTCCTGCTCCCCTGTGCTGTGTCCCTACCAGAAGAAGGTCCCTACCAGGACAGTAAGAAAAAGTGCTTTTCCAATGCTTTGAGGCATACTCTAGTTGTATTAGAGATGCACTGAGCATCCAGGCATTTTTATCTTAGTATTGGCCCCACCAAAAGTGGTGATAACACATTTTGACCTATGGAACCAAACACCCAATCAGGATATGGAGTGGACCCCTTAATCCCCTTTCAATGTGAGGCAAATCATCTTTTCCTGAGTTGACTGAGAACTGACATATCCAAGGCAGAGCCTATGAATTTATCTTTGTTTTTCCATGAATTCTTAGCTATCCTAGTGGTATGCACCCTAGGGGGCTGGGCACCTCTTTTTGAGAGGTCCTGGGTTCAATTCCTGGTCAGCCTAGCTAAGTAGGAAGATCCCATGTGACATGGCAGTGACCTCATCGCCACATGCCCTGCCACCTCAGCACATATGGGACCCAAAACAAAGAGTGCACATCTCCTGAGATGGCACTATGGAGAGAGAGTGACCATGGGGCAGTTTTCCAACTCTTTTCCAAAATATTTCAGCTATCTTTGTGAATATGCATTCCGATTTGACCTCAGTTGCAGTTTCTGTGAATATCCTTTCATCTTTCACTTTTTACACTGCACCCCCTCATGCTTTGATCCTGATTCTCTTCTCCTTGCACACCTCTGGCTTGGGTTATCCTGGATTGACTGTATTTCAACAAACAAAAGGTTTTCATCTCCAAAAACAAGCAGCAGGAAACCCTACACCAGCAGCAAGCAGCAGGAGAGACAAAAACACAGTGCTGAAACCACTATAAACTTTTCTGGTAGCAAGAGGCAGCCTGTCTCTGCGCACCGGCAGCAACCCCGCGCCGTACATCCAGTGCGCCGAGTACAGGCACATATAAGCAGAAGGGTGACTGAAGATGGACACAAGGAAGGAGGACGCCGACGTGAAGACAGCGCCAGCGCCTGAGGCACCGGCAAGGCCAGCACCTGGCGCTGTACCTTCGGCGGAGCCCTTACATGGGCCAGTGGAAGCGGCTGAGGACTCGCTGGATGGACTCCAGACGGCCTTCGGGGCCCTGTCAGTCGAAGAGGTGGTCTCCCAGCCTGTGAAGAGGAAGAGAGAGAGCGAGAAGGATGCTGGAGACGAAGCAGACGAAGGAGAGGAGCAAGGGCAAGACCTGACGAATGTCCCTACCTTCGAAGGCGCACCAAGCGCTTCTGGCCTCCACGCATCACCCTCTCCTATAACCACCACACTCCCAGCCGCTGCAACATCCACTCCCATAACCAACCCGCCTATGGCAGAGGGCACAGGCTTTACTGGCATGCCTCCCTACCCCGCCTATGGTATGGGCCCACCTACCACTGCGCTCCCTGAGGCAACTACTGACAGTGAGCCGGTGGCTTCCAGCTCTGCGCCGCGATGGTATGCGGCGGAATATCCCCATCCACTACCCGCTACTGGAACCTATGTGGATGTTCCTGGGTATGCACCTGGGTATGCAACCTTGAGTGGGTTGAGGAGAGGACCTGAGTCCCTTGGAGGCCGGAGTAGAGGATCGGGGAGATCCTCCAACAGGTCCCTGACGCGGTCGGAGATCAACGAGGTGCTCCGAGGAGCCACTTCAAAAATCGTGGGCGACCTCACTCAAGAGATCCGAGAGAAGCTGGAGCCCCTGATGATACCGCCCCAAGCGTCACCTACCACGGTGGGAATGTCACCCCACCGAGTACAGGCCAACCACCTGGCGGCAGGGTTGACAAACAACCTGGGGAGCCTGAGGAGCCGACCGATGCCGACTCCTGCAGATATTCGGAGAAGTCTTTTCGTGCCGAGAACGGCCCAGCCGCCCTACAGCCACGTGACGAACTTGACGAGGGCCGAGCTGGACCGGCTGGGGCCAGAAACTGATGAGATTATGCACCCTGCACAATTATTATGCACCCGTAAGGCTACCGGAAACTGATGAGATTATGCACCCTGCACAATTCTAATGCACCCGCATGGCTACCGGAAACTGATGAGATTATGCACCAATACCACGAAGTGGGCCAGCTCAACTAGCACATCTGCATCGACTGCCGCCTGGAGTTCCACATTCAACATTCTGAGCTGTCACCAACTATTCGTTCTTGTAGATGGGACCATTTTGTGAGGCAAGCCGCTGGTCCACAGCATGTTGGAAAGGGGCAGCGAGAAATCCAACTGCAATCCACTTTGCATACTTTCCGCAGTGCATTCCGCCTTCGTCATGCGGTCTAGCTGATTTTGTACCTCGATTTGTTGGATTTTCTTGGCCCCGTTTGGGCTGACCTGAAGGGCTTCATTGAACGAGTCTACGCCACACTCCAACAGAACCCGACTTTGAGTTTGTATCCGTCATTGGCAGTTTGGGCAGTTTCCAATTGCGGTGCTGCGAGGGTCTCAAGACGAGTGACTGATCACTATGATGCACAGCTTACCAAAACACGATTTGCTGCCCAAGGTATCAGGTTCGTTCCAAGAGTTTGCACTTTTGCTCGGTGAACCCTAAAAAGTTTGCAAAAAGAAGCCCCCGAGATGCAAATCATTGGTGTTCACCTCAGAATGGTGGCAGATCGGATCCATCAGCTGATAACGTTTAGGTCTTTGATTTCAAACACCTAAAAATGAATGACAATGAAGTCAAAAATTCTATTGCCTTCAGCAAGGCACCTCAAAGAGAGACTAGAGCCAGTCAGTTAGCCTGACAGTCAGTCAATCAGTCAGTCCGCCAGGCAAGCAGTCAGTCAGGCAAGCAGTCAGTCAGACAGGCAGGCTGAAACACACAGTTTGGCCTTTTTGTTGGTGTCAGCCTACATCTACAAGTAAAGGGGAACACGTGTACACCACGAACAATCAGGTGGTGCGGTACAACAGTTGTTCGACGACTTGCTATGCGCTGGTTCAATTCCCGGCCGCCGGCTGCCGGGCTGGGTATACAGCCTATCAGCTAATTTTACCCGACCCTGGTCAAATCCTTCAAAGCATAAACTTTTAACCTCCCCCGCAAAAAGAAAGTGGTATCTAATTTTGGGGGGGTAGAGGGCTCAAAATTAAAAAATCCATTGGAGGATCGTTTTGTTGGCAAAAAAAAAAAGATAAAACGGCTAGACATCCAAGATCATGCCTTGGGGAATGCTACGGGAACGATCCTGGGGAGGGGGTGTATGGTCTCCAGCCTGCGCTTGATCCAACAACCTCTCCTCGAGGTGATTTGTTTTAGTACATTAGTTCCTGTTCTAGTGCATTTCTAAGGGTGTGCAACCCACAAAGGACAATGACAAAAGCCAGACCACGGGGGGGGGGAGACTACCAACGGACCTGATGCGACACCCCCCCCCCCCGGCTATCTGTCAAAACCGGGGGGGGGGGGGGGGGGGGGCTCGGGGGGCAGTTTGGGCAGGGTCGGCTGGAGGGTGTGTGGGGGGGTGTTCGGCCGTGGGGGGCGGGGGGGGTTCCCAAGGTGGGGGGGCCTGCACGCGACCCACTACTACCACATGCATACTTCCAGGGGGGGGTCCGTATCCCCAACTCGAGGGGCCACGCCAAAGTGTGGGAAAGAAAGACAAGAAGAGGAGAGAGAGAATGCACTACCGGCGTGCGCCCCTGAAAGAATTTGGCACTGCACTCAGGCTGGATCTTTGCTCCGAATGCAGGATTTTCACTTCGCAACAAACGATATTTGTATAGCGGCCCGTCTTGCTAATCTTCCGCTAGAAAGCACTTTGCAACAAACGACATTTGTATAGCACCTTGTCTTGCCAATCTGGTGCTCAAAAGCACTGATGGCTTGATGAAAAAGAAGCATAAATAAAAAAAGGGGGGGGGGCACCTTGGCACCATGCAAAAAAAAGCCCCCCCCCCCGCCCCGTGAGCCAGACCAATCATCTCCACACACGGATCACACGGATCTTAGAATCACACACACAGAGCTGCTGCTAGAAGAAAACTCTCGGAATCAAGGATCAGAGCTGCCCAATGCTACGAATGTCCCACATCCTGAGGATCAGGTAAATCTGATGCCAGGAAGTCCAACGTTTGGATGTGATGAGCATGCAGCTCTTCAAGCTGGGCACTGAGATCTTTCAGGATGACTGAAAATGCCTTGTGCGGGTCAAAAAATGCAGGAAGACATGGCAAACCCATACATCAGCACCTCCACTGCTCCCTTGTCCTGCTCTCTTGTACCTGGTATGCACATGGTATGCACAGCAATGCATCCTCTGCATACAACATAATCTGGACCTGAAACTTAAACTGCTGAAAATCCCATGCAAGGGTCAACGTCAGGACCAGAAACAGAGCAGGGGACAACGGATCCCGCTGAAGCACACCCGGCTTTGGCCGCAATGCCAGTGCATGCAGTGCGCAGATAGGGCAAGAAGAGCACCAAATGGCGAGAAAGTAGGGCTTGATCAAGCTTGTTTCTCAAACGCGTGACAGCGAATCGAAGTCCTCCAGGGGCGTCACGCCGTCACAACTATTCGTCCTGCAGGAAGAAGTGCGACATTCCGGGGCATGCGGACTATGAGGCTCCTCCTCCTGTTGCTCGACTTCGGGCTGTCGCACGCCGAACACTCCACTCAGCGAGACGAAAAGCCCCGCGGAGTCTTCCACATCGAGTGGGTTGCGGAGGGTAGAAGTGGACGGGCGGATGGCAGGCGACTGGGGGCCGTGCTGCTCGGGCCCGGGGTCTTCCACATCGCTTAGCAGGTTGGGGGCGGGCAGGGGGTTGTCCCGCTGTCGACGCATCAGCCGCACATACGCGACCTTCATCTCCTCGGCCACGTCCTTCATGGGCATCTCCTTCCCAAACACACAGTGGCAGCCGCACCGCCGGTACTGGGCCTCGTCCTCCTCCGAGTTGTTGGCGGAGCGCATGCAAATCAGCCCTTGAAAGCCGCCGTCCACGAGCCGCCCCACGAGGTCAGTGCCACGGAGGTTGTGGCCCCCACTGTACTTGAGGTGCTGGTCCAGAATGACGATATCCCCTTTGGACATGGTGGTTTCCATGAACTCCGCTACCTCTGGACGCTCCCCCCCATACACGTGAAGCCGCGTCGTTAGCGCGCGTGCCAGAAGGTGGTCCCGCAACAGCCTGCGGGCACTGGCAGAGTCATCGAAGCAGCAAATCGTGAGGTCGCTTGGGAATGCGGCCAGATCTGCACGGCGTCGATCGTCCTGCGCGTCTTTCTCGGGCATCACCCGTCGGGTCACCAACAGCTCCATGACAAAGGCCACGTGGTCCCCAGTCTGCTGGAGAGAGAGGTGCGCGCCGATGGCTTCGGCGGCCAGGAAGGACTGTTTCAGGCCGATCTGGTCGTGAAGGACCGAGCTCCAGGGGTGTTGCGGGTCCTCCGCTAGGAAAGACCTAATGTAATCGTCGGTGATGACGGGTAGCGCAGGGTTGGCTCGGTTGGCCAAGCGGAACTGGAGTTTGGCGGTGGGCTGGCCGGCCTTGGGGCCGCCGAGGACCGTCAACATGACCCCCGAGGTCTTTTGGTATCCGTGCATGAAGGCATTGTCAATGGCATGATCCAGAATGAGGCCGCAGATGGTTTCATCCAAGTTGACGACGAGGTCATCCGTCAGGCACTGCACCTCCATCCTGCGCCCTCTTACCAGCTCGTCGACAAACGCGTTCACATTGCAGGGGACATATGAGGCGACGTAGTCTCCCGTGGCCAGCTTTGCGTACGCCTTCCCATATCGGCAGCGTTTCATGCTTCGACTCAGCAGGGCGTTGGCGCGGTGGAGATCATTGAGAGCATGGAGTTGGTCGGTGCAGTCGTTGTTTGCGAGGAACAGGTCTATTTCAGCGGACACGTTTGCCATGTCAGTCTTGAGCGTGTGGTTCAGAATATTATTGGCCTTTTGTGAGGCAACCACTGCTTTGTGCAGAGATGACTCAAAGTGGCCCAACAGCAGAAAGAAGCTCCGGCGCCTCAACGTGAAGCTGCCAGTAGCCGCCAGCAGGAGCAAACCCACCAATGCAGAAACGCCCAATCGGATCAGGACGGGTTGTACTGGAACGAGCGGACTGAAAAGAGGCACAATGCAAATGCTGATGGGCAAGAATAGACAGCAGACCGCAGAAGACGGGCAAAAGCCCACGATGAATAGCACAATGCAATGTGAGATACAGACCATCAGCTGGACATCCAGAACATGGGTTCCGGTGGATTCTTGGACATATGCATCCAATTGATGCATTGCAGCTGTATCGCCAGATAGCTTGTCCAGCACCAACCAGAGCCTGTGTCGCTCAAGATCAGCCGCTGCGACAGAGGTATGGGTGTGCACAATCCACCCCTGACACACCGCCATCAGCACCGTTGCAAGGCTACAAATCGTCTTTGGGTGACGCTTCAAGCCGGGCAGAAAGAGCGCCATGGAGGTCAGCAGGGCCAGCCCAAGACTGGGGGCGAATGCAAGGTAGAAATGACTGTCGTGACCTTGAGAAACCCCGAGTGATGGAACCAGCACCGCTATAATGATGTGGAAGATACACCAGATGAGGCCAGCGAAACGCGACATTTGATCAAATGTCTGGCGATACTGCGCCTCCTGCTCATCATCCTGGAAACGAAAGAAATGCCAAAGGGGCTTGTATGCCTCCGAGAAGGCGACTCCTGGAGGTGTGAGCGGGGGCGGTCCAAGTTCAAATGGCATCGCTGAGGCAGAAGAAAAGATCTGGAGGCAACAAATTGGGCAGGGTGCCTGCAGCCATCACATAAACGTCAAGTGCGGCAAAGAAACCGTCAATTGCTGTCAAATGCCGTTACGCAGCCTTCAACTGCCTTCAGGAAACTGTTAATTGCCATCAAATGCCATGGAATCACCTTCAACCAAAATTAATCATCTTCAACCACTGTCAGGAAATTTGCGTTGTTCAGCCCGTCCCTGAACCTGCCCCTGTCCCTGGCCTTGCCCCCTGTACATGGGACAGCGCTTCGTGTCATAATGATACAAACATACACTTTTGCGTCAGGGAAAAAATTCTATTGCCGATGGGCAAAACTCCTCGAAGAGGGAGGGAGCACAGTCAAGCAATCAGTTAGCTAGTCACGAAGTGATTCAGAAAGCCCCGATCCGCCCTCCAACACCCTAATAGGGTGAAAAAGGCATAGAGAGGGTCTAAAAAATGGTTTATGCAGGATATTTGATCATTATGAAAGGTCAGAACAATAAAAAAAATCGGCTTTGAAAATTTTGTTGCCTTCGGCAAGTCCACCGCGCATAGAACCTACCCCGAGCAACACAGACCAAGAATAAGGTAAAAACTACATAATTACAGGCTAAAACATGCTTTACATAGCTGAGATGGTCATTGTTGGTGGGGGGGTCTAGGGGGGTCCAGACCAGAAACTCATTGGCACATGCGTTTATTGGGCAAAATAATGATTTTACAAGGGGTTAAACCAACAATTCAACCCTTGAGGTAGGGTACGCAAATAGGCCCGAAAAGGCCCAAAAGGCGGGGTATGTGGCGTTTTCACCGATATACGATATACGACTTTCGACCCAAAAAAAAGGAGGGAGTCATTGTTTTCGACATATTTGACCCCCCACCACCCCACCCTCCCACCCCACCTCCCTCAAAAGCTCACAAAAGTGGGTTTCAGGTGGGGCCATAAAGCAACGGATACAGAGCTCACATATGCCCCCGTGTCACAGGCATATGGTCATCGCCACAAACTTCACTTCATTGTTTGAGCTGCTCTGCAGCACACCTCAAACGAGGGCCGAATGTTGCCTTGAGCTCACCGCAGTCAGCGGCTATCGAATGTGTCTTGGCCCGTTTGGATAAAGCCTACAAGCCGACACCCCCCATTGGACCGGTTGGACTTGCATCCCAGAATAACAAAAGCAACGGCACGGCAGGCCAACCGGGACCTGGGCTCAAACCCGTGTTCTGTGGCGTGTGTGTGCAGTGCATTTCCGGTTTGCTGCTTGGCCGTCACCAATATAACTGTTTACCCAACCGCCCGCTCCCGCTTCCATGTTTACCTCTCTGGGGTTCGAATTGTCAGTTGGTTCATATCACGAACCAAAGCCCGGAGGCAGGGCCGGCCCCATCGCCTCAACGGGAGGCTCCCGCGGACCTGGCCTCCAACCCGAAGAGCATTGTGACGCGTGTGCTCAGTGCATTTCAGGTATGCTCCTTCCTCATGCTGTGTTTTCCTTTGTCTGCGAGGGGGGGGGGGTTCAAAATTCTATTGCCTTCGGCAGTTCACCTCGAAGAGAGGCTCATAGTCAGCCAATCAGTCAGTTAGACAAGCCAGCAGTCAGTCAGACAGAAACACACACTTTGGGTTTTTGTCAGTGGCAGACACGGGTCCAAGCAATGGGGAGAAACAGGACAGGCAGTGGCCAAATGGTAATGCAGGCGGCCACAGACTTTTTGGTCGGCGGTTCGAACCCCGGTGCGGCCAATATGGCGGCGGCGCCGCCGCCGGCGTCCACTAACCAGGATTCGAACCACCGACCTAAAATTCTGCAGCCGAGTGTGTTACCATTCAACCAGGGCTGGATGTGACATAAATGTGTCTCCCCATTGCTTGGAGCCTTCTCAGCGAAAACTTTTGACCCCCCCCCACCGCCCCCAACCCTTCAAAAACGTGTTATCCGGTTTTAGGGGATAGAGGCCTCAGAATCAAAAAATCCATTGGGAGATTGTCTTATTGGGCAAAATAATGATTTTACAAGGGGTTGGACATCCAATATCATGCCTCCGGGTATGCTACGCGAATGACCCCAAAAAGGGGGGGTATACGACGCCCGTGCCTGCGCTTGATCTAACAACCTCTCTTCGAGGTGATTGTAGGTATAAAAATAAAGTGGCCGACGGGAGGGAGATATCTATGGACCGTGTCGCCAACCCAACCCACTATGAGGCCCCCAGGGTTCGAACCTACCCCTAGGGAACCCGAGGCTGGGTGGTTGTCCACTATAGTGCCACGACAATGTGTCCATTATCCGTGCATTTGTCCTCCTACCTTCAAAGTGTCCTGTTAGAGCATTCGGGACGTACAGGGCTTCCCAACCATCCTTGGGGCTCGAACCCCTGACTAGAGGACGTTGGGTGTTGTGCTACTGTGCTATCGTGCTACCTCTCTATGTCTATGTCTATGCAGGAGTTACGTAGCATTTGCGCCCTCTTTTGGGCTCCCGAGAAGGCACGGGTGAGGTAGCTACTTCTCATTTTGTCCCCCCTTTGTTTGGGGGCCTCCGAGAAGGCAGCAGTGAGGCAGCCACCTCTGATTTTGTCCCCCTTTGTTTGGGGATCCCCGAGAATGCAGCGGTAACGTAGCGTTCCCGCCCTCTTTAGGGCCCCCGAGAAGGCATGGGTGAAGCAGCCACTTCTGGGGAGAAGGGCATGGGGGAATTAGGTGGTGGGCCATGAGGCAACGGAAACTGGGTTCGCATACGCCCCCGTGTCACAGGCGCATGGTCATAACCACATTGTTCAGTGTTATGCTTGCTGCACTGCAGTGTAGACCAGTTCTGTACCACACCAGGTGATTGCTGACTGTGCATTGGCTCTGTTCCTTTGAACAGTGAGGTCAGCTCGCACCCACCACCCACCCACAGTGCCGGTTAGACTCTAACCCTCGCCCTGCACGTCGTGCCACTGTCTTGCACTCATTCCCTGGCACGTGAGGACGTGTCGTACTCGTGCCTCAGGGGCGCAAAGGCGCCTTTGGTGGCGCAAAGGCGTCTCAACATTTCAGCATGTGCTCCTGCTGTCAGGTATCTCAACAGATCATTGCTGTACTGTGTGTGGCGCCTACCTATTCTGCTCGACACCATGCATGTGCATGCTGCCCACTTTTCCTTGCCCACTAGCTTCCAACTGCCTCACTTGGGCCGCACTCTCGCAGCCCCAATCATGCTTCGGCTTTTCAACACGTGACGACGTGTCGAGCCTGTGGCTCAGGGGCGCTACGGCGCCCTGTTTTTTCACCATTTGACTGTTCCGTGCTGTCTTGGCGTCCCATACACCCTGGTCAGCTCGAACCCACCACCCTCCCTTTGCGCCGGTTAGCCCCCGTCTCTTGCTCTGTGGGTCTCTCTCCCACTCTCTCCCTCTTCCCACTGTGTCCTACCCTCTCTCTCTCTCTCTCTCTCTCTCTCTCTCCCTCTCGCCCAAAAAAAGGGGGTTCGGGTCGTTTGGTGTCTCTCTATCCCCCCCGGGGTTGGAACCATCCTGTACAGGACAGAAGAGGTGTGGTGTATCCACTGGGCCACGACGATTGGGTATCTGCACCATGCGCTCCAATCTTTCTCTCCTGTTTGTCACCCCCTGTCATGCGTATCTTCTTTCGCATGGGGGGGTGTTCAGCAGCGTGTAGAGGAACCGCACAGCGTCCCCGGGTACCGGGTCCGCCTGCCTGAAGAGCGTTCTTTGGAACAGCCGCAAGAGGTCCGCTCGGCCTGCCAGCCACACATGCATGCAATCGCCAGTTCTTCTCACCGAGGAGGGCACCACTCTGTGTCCCTCTGCCGTCGGACAGTGGAGGATTGCCTCCCACTGGAACGGGTGCCACTTGCCTGCACTTTTGGGTCGCCACTGGACCCGCATGTTCGCCAGAGCCTGAGACTTCAGGGTCCAGTTGATCTGGACCATCACCGAGTAGAGCTCCTGATTGTTCATCAGCAATGGTTCTCCATGGTTGTCCACAATCTCACAGTGCATCCTGGTGTCATGTGGTTGGTCCAGTCGGAGCCACATCTGCTGGTTGCGGGCCCAGGCCATTGTGGTCAGTTCTGCTTCAACTGCTTGCAGTCCTTCATTCGCAATGGCGTCTAGCTGGCTCAGTGCTTGCACTTTGAAACGCTGGCGCTCTTGCTGTGGCTTGACCTTCTTTGGAGTTGGCTGGATGTGTGTGTATGGGCCATACCGCTGCTGATGTGATCCCTTCTCCTGCTGTGTCCTTCCGAACGGCATTACGCCTGCGTGCCTTTCCGCGACAGGACGCGGCGTTCAGCTGCTTGGAGGTCTCCTTTGTGTGCTGCTGCTCGCCGCGATAAAACGCAGCTCGTGTGACGAAAAGCTCTGCGTTGGAACGCAGATTTCCGACATGCATGCATTGTTGTGCTTGAAACCTGTGAAATGTCCGCACCATTATGCAGGGGCTACTGGCTCTGTCATTATCGACCCTGTCCCGGGTTCCTGTGGTTCCTGAGCCTTCGCTTCTTGCGCTGCCGCCTGGTGTTGCTCCCATCAGTGCTGAAGGGAAGCGTGTCCGCTGCTGACAGTTCATTCAACAGTACTCCCTGGTGTGTGTGTCCTGTCCTCATTTCCTCATTTTCTGTACTTCTTGAGCAGTATGGTCCCATTTCACGTGGCGCTGGCTCCCCGGATGCTTCCCCTGTCAGTTCATCACTGTCCATGGGTACCATACCCAAGGATGACCAGGGTGCCTTGGTGTCCTCTGACTCTGATCCCGACCCTCCCCTCAAGCCTATAGTGGACTTTGACCCTGATGATGAATTTGGAGCAACATGCTGAGACCACAATGGGCTCGAACACATGCCTTCCATCGCCAATCTCTTCGCCACCTCATTTCCCTGCACGTTGACATGAGCTGGGACATGCTCCCACATGACTTCTCTTCCCGGCGTCGCCATTTCCTAGAGCAGCATTTCCCAGACTGGGACGTGGACCTGCAGCTTTCCATACGTGGTTGTTCATCCCTTTGAATTCCAGTGTTGGGCCCTGCCAGTCGCTCCCAGCTGCAGGTATTGCGAGTCGGTGAGGATTGCCAGTTTTGGCACCCAGAACCCCTGTAAGGCTTCCACGGCTGCCCAAAGCTCTGCTCCGTTATTTGTTTGCCTGTGACGTGTTGGTACGTAGCCGCAGAAGCGTACCTCTAGTCCTTGATCATCTTCCGCCGCGAACACGCCAAAGCCCCCGGCCCTGCGCATGTCCTTGTGGCCCAGTCTTTTCGACGATCCGTCCGTGTACACTATCCTGTAGCCCTTCGCCACCAGTTCTGCTATCAGATCTTGCACTTCTTGTAGCACTCCCGGGCCTGCCTGCCTCGGGCGCTTCGGGCGTGATTCCGTTTCCCTTTACCAACTGTAATTGTTGGCCCATATCTCTTGAGTGAAGCACTCCGTGTGTGTTTGCCACCATGCATTCAATCCCCCATGAACTTGTACTTCCCCTTGTCGTGGCTGCACTCCGGTATCTCGAAGATGCTCCAGTGACTTTTGAAAGCCTCTCCACTGTTCCCTGCGCTCTCCTGTGTAAAATCCCACCCACTCACACAGCTCCCTTAGCCATGTTGTCAGTTGTGACGTGAACACCGGTGACGCTCCTGCTTTGACTTCACATCGTTACCGCCAGTGGGCACTTCTTGCTGACCACATTGCCCAGCCTTGTTTCGTGTTCAGTAACCATTCCTGGTTGTCGGACTCCATCATGTCTCGAACTGACAATGTCCCGTTATCAATTTCCACCTCGCCATAGTAGTGCTGTGTAACCGCCGCCGCCGCTTTGAACATAGGGCATTCGACCATCGCGTGCTTAACCGTCTCCTTTTGTGAGCACACCGGGCACTTGTCAGTGCCTTACCTCTTGTAGACTCTTGCATGTACAGTCAATTTGTACCACAGCGCCTTTTGCGCAAAGTCCCGAACCCTCGGCGGTAGTTGTGCCTGTGCCAACTGTTCCCATACCTCCGGTGTTTGCGGGTCGCGGACCCCTGGCTGAGAGGCGTAAAACTGAAGCAGCCATGCACTGGTCCAGTTTTGGGCGTGGACTGCGGGGGTATCAAACCCCCCTTGTGACATGACTTTGTTGAGGAGTCGTCCGCCATGATTGTAGACCCCTTTCCATGTCCGAGGCAGTGCATTGAACAATCTTGCGTCCTCCAAGAATTGGAATTGACCCCACGTCAGCACCCCCTGCCGGATCAATTTCGTGTTGTGGTAGGAGCAGCGGAACTCATTTCGGAAGTACACAGAGTGCCACAACGGCAGGCGGTCCCGGTTTGCCGGGGGGGCCACCAGCGGGGCTACTCGCTGGATATTGGAGTGTGCCTTTGCCGACCATCCCAAGAACGTTAGATCAGCCGTTCGGACCATGCCCAGTTGAATATATGGAAGGTTGATCTTGGATGGTGTGAACCCGATGGTTGTTGCCCATGCATAGAAGGTCTCCACTGCCTTGTCAGGGAATTTGTGAGGCTCTACCAAAAGGCTGACGAACGGAGCCGCTGCCTGGTGCATAAGAAACAGCTCTGGTTCTGGCAGTGCCAGTCCCCCTTGCGTTCTTGGTCGTGAAAGGATTGGCAGGGTGATTCCCCAGCTGTTGGTACCCATAGTCACGTGGTACACCAACTTCAGTTGTCTGATCACCGAGACTGGGGCGTAGTATGCCTTGGATACCCAGGCCACGACCGGCAGGATCCATGATGTCAGCATGAATGCACGTTCGTTCATGGACAGTTGCAGCGTGGATACCACCCTTGCGCGACGGAAGGCCTCTTGCAGTGCTGGTGCGAAAGCCTGCTTTATCGTCAGCCCCCATCCTGGGTCATACTGTTGGTGCCGAATATTCCCCAAGCGTACACCAAGATACTTGACAAAATTTCTGACGTCCACTCCAATGTCCCGAAAGCACCTCGCCCACTCCATTCCCCCACAGTTGCGAACTATCGCTGCCGTTTTGCTCAAGTTGACCTTCAGCCCCGAAAACTGTCCAAAGCGAGACACCACTTCCCATACCCTCTTCAGCAGTTGTGGGTTGGCTCGTCCATCCAAGAAGATGATGAGGTCGTCTGCATACATCATGACAGTCAGCCCTGGACCCAGGTCTTGTAGTGGGAAAATCACAAAGGATGCCACCAGGGAGAACAGCGCCGGGGAGAGAGGATCCCCCTGGCGCGTGCCTGCCCTCGGGTGGTGGTAGACACCTGGGACATATCCTTTTCCAACTGAGTATAGGTACGGTGCACGTAAAAGATGTAGTATCAGACGGATGTACAGGAATGGTATGCACATTAGTCCCAGTGCCGCCGACACCATCTCGTGAGACATCGTGGGGAAAGCATTTCTGAAATCTACTGATAACGCCGCTCCTTCACGTAAGCCATCCCCGAGTGCCCGTGACCCGTAGACATGCTGGAGTATGCTTCTGTGGCGAAGGAAACCTGTTTGCTGTGACGGGATGCAGTGAAGAAGTACATGCTCTAACTTGTTCAAGAGAATGTTGGTGAGCCACTTCTGCCTTGTAGTTTGCAGTGCAATTGGTCGGAGCGAGTCTGGTGTCTGCATTGCCTTAGTCTTGGGGATCATTGTCACCAATCCCGAGGTCCATGTCTCCGGCATTTTGCCCACGTCGAGGAAGCGTTTCAGTGATTCATACATTTGTGGTTCGAAGATGCCCGAGAACCTCTTGAAGAATTTTGCCGAGAAACCATCCAATCCAGGGGAGCTGTTGCTGTTCAGCCTCTTAAGGCCTTCATGGACTATGTCCAGGGATAGTTGCTTGAAAAGGAGTCGACCTGCCTTGCGCAACCGCTGCTCCACTCCTAACCACCTCAGATAGGCCACACATTCTTCTTCCGTGGATCCCGTTGGGGTGGACACTTTATCCCAATGGTCCACCCGCTTTTTTGCCACCGCCTTTGCTCCCCGTATTGCCGAGCCTGTCTTGGATACCAGCTGCTGAAGTTTCTTTCGCTCTTGCAGCTCCCGCATTAGCCGATACCATTCGTTTCTTTGCATTCTCAGATCCCCTAAAGTTTCCGCCGTCGTGATCACCCCCTTGAGCTTGGAGAGTGTTTCCATGCCCGTTCTGTCACGCTGTGCCTTTTCATACACCCCCAGCAGGAGGGTGTAGGCTGTTGCTGCATCTGTCGCTGCAATCCCCAGTGATGAAAGAAATTGGTAGACTGCTGGTGTGACAGAGTCTCTTGTGGAGCCACGCAGGAACGGTAGGGCTTGTAGCTCAACCGACTGCTTTTTGTTTTTATGTTCTCTTTGATGGCTGACCGCCTTCTTTTGGATGCAGCTCAGCGCCTCTTCCCACCATTGATCTCCTGTTGATTTGATAGACTTGAGAGAGGTCTCCAGATCTTCCATTGCCTACGGGTCTTGAAGGATGGTCTCTGGGCAGTAGAATCTGGGAACTGTGTCCTCTGTGTCGAAGGACGGGGGTGTGAATTCGGCCAGGATTGCCCTGTGGTCTAAGTTGGCAGCAAACATGGGGTACACGCTGGTCGCCAGGCTCAACAGGTCAGATGTCGTGTGGATGCGGTCAATACGGCGTAGCCTCTGCGGGTCGAGTCGCTCTCCTTCTCGAGGGTAGCCGTATGTGAAGCCCGTCGGGCATGATGATTCTTTGTCCTTGATGTCCGTCAGGGTTTGACAGTAGATTTCCACCCGTCATCGCGCTGCTTTATTGGACGACGAAGCCTCATCTTCCTTCAAGTCCCGCTTGCGTTTGAGGGAGCGGATGACCTTGTCGACTTGGTCATCCAACTCCATGGCCTTGGCCATTTCTCCCGCCGTGATTAGGCCTTGCCTGCGTGTCTTTGAATCGTCTGTGTTTCTGGGCCGATCTGTGATTCGCCTTTTCCGCGCCTCATAATCCGCCTCGGAAATCACAAACATCGGAGGCATCCGAGAATCTGACAAGTAGACCTTTCCAATCAGCTGCGTCACACTTTCCCCGGTCAATCGCCATGTGGCAGTGCGCATCTCCCCAACACTCCATCTGACGCGGTCCGCGATGTACCGGCAGTGTACTGAAGGAGCAAGGGCCTCAGTCAGGTCCGAGAGATACCACCACCGTGCCACATCCAGAATGTACACTGTGCCTACAAGGTCCTTCTTCCATGTCGAGGGGACTGTGGGCTTGGAGATGATATCCCTGTCGAGGAACTGTCCTGTCCTCAGGTCCTTGAAGACGGCCCCGATGGCAGCCACCAGTTCACGGTACCTTGTCTTCAGCAGTGAGTGCCCAGTTTCCGTGAGACCCAGCAGCAGTTTGCTGGGCCCCAGCACGTGGATTTTCACTGGCGATTCTGCCTGCAGAACGCCCGGGATTGTCCGAAACATTGCGAGAACTGAGGCATACAGCATGGGAGACCATGTTTCCTTGTGCGCCTTCTTGATCCATACCTCATAGACAGCAGACCTGTTGGTCAGGTTGGCACCACGATACCATTCCACTGGCTGGATCTGGAACCTTGGCTTGGATCCGAACTGTGATACCAAGGTATTCATCTGTTCCTCATTTAGCTCCCTGAAGAACAGTTTTGAGTTCCGTGGGTCTGTTCCCGGGAGGAGATGGACTTCATCAGAGTTCAGACCAATAGACCCCAACAGCCCGTTGACTAGGTCATTGTGGACCTGCACGGCGTACTGGTTATCCCGCACATCTGGCTCGTGGAACACCACCTTGTCAACTTCTGCCCCAGGTGTCATAAGCCGCAGGAGCTTATACGTTGGGGGCGGAGATAGGTTCCTGGAATCCCTTGTGCTGCTTGCAATCCAGACATCAAATCGATCATGTGTGCGTATGTGCATGAGGGACCTGTCCGCCATTTGCAGCTTGTCGCAACCGAAAGGCAAGTTTGATTTGAGGGGAAGTGCCCGATTGAGGAATGATGGCCTGTCATCATCATCGCTGACAGGTTCAAGCAGGATTGCAACAAAGCGGCCCAGCATGGGCAAATCAGCAAGCAGTCTCTTAATTGCATTTTGGATTTTGTCATATTCAGTCATTTCCCCAACGAGCACAACGTTGGGGCGACTGCCGTAAAGGACGACAGCAAGTTTTTCAGACGAGTCGCAGTCCTTGAACAGGTCGTACGACAGGGAGGCAGCCTCTGGAACTCCACTCTTCAGCACCACTTCGTCCTGAATGATATAATCTGCGTCATCGATGGCTGCCAAACACGCCAATTGACCGGCGTCGGCAGGAACGATGACCCTGTCGCCTGGCGTGGCCAGACGGGCCTGGGTGTCCCGGACACTCATGCGGTCAGGGGACAAGGAGGTGGCGTCGGCGGCAGTTTGTCAAGGCCCAGCGGCCCGGGCAAGCATGGACAAAAAGACACCGAAAAAAAATAGACACTCAGACCAGACCCTCATTGGCACATGCGTTTATTGGGCAAAAGAATGATTTTACAAGGGGTGAAACCAACAATTCAACCCCTTGAGGTAGGGTATGCGAATGGATCCGACAGAGCCCAAAAGGCGGGGTATGTGGCATTTTCGCCCACATACGGGTCTGCGTGGCTTTGATCTAAGAACCTGTCCAAGGTCATTCTATTGCCTTCGGCGAGTCCACCTTGCACAGAATCTACCCCGAGTAAGACACAAGCAACACAGACCCAAAATAGTGTAAAAACTACATAAACACAGGCTAAAACGTGCTTTACACAATTGAGATGGTCATTGTTGGTGATCACAATATCAAAAAAAAAGATCGGGAGATTTCGATTTTTGAGCTGTATAAGGTGGAAAATTGCATTAGCAGGTTGTGTACCAATCACTTGGCAACCCCCCCCCCCCCTCCCCGGCCCACCCGTACCCACTAGCCAAATAAGGTGAAAAACACATAAATAGTGCCCAAAACATGCTTTGCATAGGTTGGATGGTCATTTCGTGGGGTCACAATGTCAAAGAAAGGTTTCCAAAACTTCGATTTTTGAGCTGTCAAGTGTGAAAAGCTACATTAGCAGGTTGTGTGCCATCCCATTCATTCATGTCAGCCATTATTGCTGGCAACAATCATTTCGCGTCTTTGGCACGGGTTTTGACTGGCCCTCGGCGTGGCTATAGACAACAAAAAACATCCTTTCGGATCCTAGTAGGTATATACTGTTACAACAGCCCCACTTGCACCCCTTAGAGTGGGCACACGGGATCACCGCACCCAAACCACCAACATAGCAAAAATGGCTGAAAACAGCATAAACTGCATAAAAGCGCTCGTCCCACTCCACCCCATACAAACCCCATGGAGCCAGGACCCGGAAACACTTTTTCGGCTCAAAAATTGGAAAACCCCCAAACGATTCATGATTTTCGACCCAAAAAAAGGAGGGGTTCATGGTTTTCAACATTTTTGACCCCACCCCATCCCCCACCCCACCTCCCTCAAAAGCCCAAAAAAGTGGGTTTCAAGTGGCCATAAAGCAATGGATACAGAGCTCATATATGCCCCGGTGTCACAGGCATATGGTCATCGCCACAGACCTCAGTTCATTGTTTGATCTGCTGCTCTGCTGCACACACCTCAAACGAGGGCCGAATGTTGCCTTGAGCTCACCACAGTTAGCGGTTATCGAATGTTTCTTGGCCCGTTTTGGTAAAGCCTACACCCCCCATTGGACTGGTTAGACCTGCATCCCCGAATAACAAAAGCAACTGCTCCACGGCAGGTCTACCGGGACCTGGGCGCGAACCTGTATTCCATGGTGTGTGTGTGCAATTCATGTCCGGTTTGCTACTTGGCCGTCACTAATATAACCATTCACCTGACCGCCCGCTTCCGTTTCCCATTTAACCTCTTTGAGGCTCGAACTATCCACTAGTTCATATCACGTACCGAAGCCCGGAGGCAGGGCCGGCCCAATCGCCTCCACGGGAGGCTCCCTCGGACTTGGCCGACAAGCCAAAGAGCACTGTGACGCGTGTGCTCAGTGCGGTTCAGGTATGCTCCCTCCTCATGCAGTGTCTTTTTCAGTCTGTGAGGGGGGGTCAATAGTGCCGGTGAAAAACATAAAGTGGCCGGCGGGAGGGAGATATCTATGGACCGTGTCGCCAACCCAACCAACTATGAGGCCCCCAGGGTTCGAACCTACCCCTAGGAAACCCAGGGCTGGGTGCTTGTCCACTATAGTGCCACAACGATATGTCCATTACCCGTGCACTTGTTCTCCTGCCTTCAAGGGGTCAAAAGAAAAGTGTTCGAGACGTTCGGGGCCTCCGGACCATCCTTGGGGTTCGAATTCCCGACTTGAGGACTGGCGTTGAGTGTTGTGCTACTGTGCTACCTCACTATGTCTGGGGAGGGGGGCATAAGGGGACGTGAGGAGAAGTCCGACCTAGATACCTCCGTTGGGGATGGGGCATGCATCACATCACTCTTGGTACTTTTGGATCGCGCCCAAGTGAAGCGCGGGGGTGCAAATCTTGGGCTAGACCGGGCTACCCCCCTTTCCCCAGCAAGGGGGGGGGGGGTTGGTGCGCCTCCTTTTGTTGTTCTTATTGGCCATGTTCCTCTTTTTGTTTGTGTCGCTGACATCAATGCTGAAATCAATTCCCTCAGCCCATCCATACGGCTTACTATCATGGAAACTCGATGTGCCACAGTGGAGTAGGCCTGTCGTTGCAGTTTCATGTTCCTCGGGTGCCTCCTCTTCTCGTTCACTCATTTCAACCCAGCCCGGCGACAGCCATATGGCCCCTAGGTGGTTGTCTAGTGAGCTGTCCGTGCCGTCCTCCTCCCCAATTACGGTAGTGTCGTGCACGGCGTATACATTGTCCGAGGGTGGGATCGCTAACACATGGCAATTGTTCATGGGTTGTTTGTGTCATCTGTGAGACGTGAAAAAGCTGTTCGTGGCAACGTCCACGGAGTGCTTAGACACATTCCTTCCACTACCAGTCTGTGCGTTGTGTCATTTCCCTCTAACCCTGTGTGCCCTGGCACATAGATCCACTTCAAAATTCTGCTTGGTTGTTCCATTTCCAAAAGCATTTCTTCCCCAATTGAGATGTTGCTGATCATCCCCCCCCCCCCTTTATCGATCCACAATGTGTCACGCTATGAGTGCACCTGTCCATGTGCCCCCGAGATCACGTAGTCCGAGTCTGACAAGATGGCCCGTTTTCCCCTGGTACCGTTTTTAGAACGTGTACCCCTCCCCCAAAGTTCCGCTACGTTGTTTGTTTGTCGGAGGTCTGGCGGCAGCGGTTCTGAGATACTGATTCTTCCGGATTGTGTTTCCTGTGGTGAGTAGATTCCAATGCCCCCTGCCCTGTAGTTGCTTCCCTTCCACACGGGTTTGGATGAACCATCCATATATACCAACCTCCATCCATCCTCTGCCGCCGCCGCAACATGGTGGCTTGCGAGTTCCCTGCTAACTGTTTTTTCTTACCTTCTTGGAAGGTGATTCCTGACGGTGCACAGTGACTGCCCTAGTGGCCTAGATTAAATCCAATATTTTTAATGTCTGGGGGAAGAATTCAAAGGTTAACTCGCTTTCCCGCGTTTATACAAGGGGTATGGGGGATACCTAGGGCAAATTTGCACCCCTATGGGGTGCCTGGCGCGTTTGGTGGCATTTTCCACCCGGGGCTTGGGTGGGGGATTCTACTGGTGTAAATCTAAAACAATGTTAAAATGGTAGTCGCAGTTAATATTTGCTTTAATTTGATAATAATTTGAAATTAATATCTCAGATTTTAAATACTAAAAAAGCGCCGACTTGATATTAACTCACGGACATTAACCCAAATATTAACCTACCCTACGAATGCACAAAAACACACAAGAACACATACCACATACTTTGCTTTCCGTTTCTTGTCTTGCTTATGGCCATACTGGCCGGATGGGTCCGTTTGCGGGCCCTTACGGTTCGTGCGACCCCTTTGCGGGGTCACCCTCCTCTTGTTCTTTGTT
Organism: Eutreptiella sp. 'Long Island Sound 2002'; assembly: GCA_964036045.1. Classification (NCBI taxonomy): domain Eukaryota; phylum Euglenozoa; class Euglenophyceae; order Eutreptiales; family Eutreptiaceae; genus Eutreptiella; species Eutreptiella sp. 'Long Island Sound 2002'. The sequence continues at coordinate 2,325,282 of OZ038378.1, forward strand.
CGCTTTGTTCTCTTTGTCTACGGTGTTAGGAGGATCGGTGGTGGTTGGTTGGGGTTGGTTGGACTGGGGGGTAGTCTGGGGATTAGAGGGGTTAGTGGTGGTCTTTGCCTTCTTCTTTCCTCCAACCATTTCTCGCCGATAGGTTTCGGCTTCTTCGGGGGAGGGCCGGGGGAACGGATAACCCGTTGCGGCCGTGTATGCAACCCCCCGGCGGGACATGTACTCCGACACGGCCCAGAAACCAACCTTTGGGACGTTCAAGTCCATGAGGAGCCCGAATAGTTCGGGCGCGGGAAAGAGGAAGGAGGCGTATTGTTTCACCGCCTCCGCTTACTACGAGTAAGGGCGGGGTAGCTTATCTCCGTGGCCTCCGACCATCGGGCCTTGGCTAAAGGGGATGAAGGCACCCACTCGCCCAGGAGTTGCGCAACCACTGGGTCACGCAAACTCTTGGCGCCATTTAGCCCTGTAAGGGTCAAGCTAAGCTCGGTAAGTGTGTCCCTAGAGAAAGGCATCGCCAGAGCTAAACAAGGGGAAAGGGCGATATGAGTGAGGTGCATAGTGGGCATGGAAAGTGGGTTGTGTGCAGGGTACCCAACCACAAACCCTTGGGACCCCTTTACTATCCCGTTGTGCAACAACGTACTCCATAAGAACCCTTAGACATTGTGATATAGAGAGAAAAAGAAAGACACAAATGTGGCAAAATGATGGGAAAGCGAGTTAACCTCTTAATATCTAGCACGTTCATATATGAATGAGCTCATATATGAAATATTAAAAATTAACCATATTGGATTTAATCTAGGCCACTAGGGTGTCGGTTCGGTGTCATGTCTTGTCCCCTGCACCACCCCGTTTCTCTTGGGGGCCTCCATAGGGGGTGGGGCTTGCCACAGTCTCCTCCGGTGCCTCGGACTGTCATGAATGGAGAGTCTCAGTCGCTCAATCCAATCACGCCATTTGGTCTACCCCCCCCCCCCCCCGGCATAGAGGTCCACTTTACAAGCATGCCGATCCATATCGTCAAGAATTTTTGTAATGTCGCTTTCCCCGCCTCCTTGGTGTGCCATCGGAATGCCTAGTGGGCCTCCAATGCCACCCAGAGGAGTTGCCCAAGTGGTTCAATGAGTGAGCAGAACTCATGCCCAGGCTTGGCCATGTCTTTTGCAGTCAGGGGACCTGTGCTATGATCATCCGGGTCGTCCACTGATCCCAATGACTTGGTTGGAGCCCGGGATTTTTTTCAGAAGGCAAAGATCACAGCATAAAATTTGCATTCCACGAGAGCGTGTTTTATAGTTTCTTTTTTCCCACAAAAGGGGCCCATGTGTCTGGCAGGTCGAAAGTTGCTTGCGAAGTGACCGTGTTTAAGGTTTGGTGTGCTGCGTTGTAGACAGGCTTCCAGGTCCGAGGAAGCGTTCGATGATTTCATGGGCAATGGTCTCCAAAGAATGCTCCCCATGTTGTGACTCTTTAACTGATGAGGGGGACACAATAGTACGTGTGTCTGTGTTCGTTGCGTCAAAAACCACTGTGCCATATTGGCAGTTCACTTACATTTTCCAAAGGCCTGACAAGTGTTGCATGTCTACGTAATAATGAGAACGCTTTGGCCAACCACGCAATGAATGAGAGGGAATCAATTCTAACCACACCGGGTTGTATAAAGGGGAGGTGTCTGGGCTCTTAGGAGAGAAGAATTTTGCCACACCACAACCTGAACCGCTCCCGCACAGGGGCTGGGAAGTGTTCCGGAAGATTGAACACGTGAACAAAAGGGTAAGCCGCCTGGTGCCACAGAAATGGGGGGGGGGGGGGAGGCGAGTTGTCCCTCCCCCCATCATTTGGCTGGGACGGCATTGGAAAGGTTAGACCTCCGTCAGATTCCCTGAGTGCTAGCTTGTATATAAGCGCTAATTGTCGGGTTACCGAGGGGGGTGGGTAGTATGCTTTCGCGGTCCATGCCATTACTGGTAAAATCAAGATTTTTAACAGTAACGCCCTTTCAGTCAGGGTCAGCGACAATGTGGAGACGATGCGGGCTCTCCTGAAGTAATTTTTTTTGTGTCCCCAACGCTCAAGGTGTCATTGAGTGCATTTGGGAGAACCCCGGAAAGCTGAAGGTCCATTTTTGTACAGCACAAGTGCACCCAGAAACTGAGCAGACCCAAGGCCCATGCATCATGCTAGCATAACATGTGTCACTACTTCAGGCTATAGTGCAACGTACCGCCACGCCCTAAAGGCAACTATTTCAATGATTGTAACCGGTGGACTGAACAAAAAAGTATAACAGGTCATTCTCAGAGCACGCTACAATAACACCCTTTCAGCCAGGGTGAACGACATTGTGCAGGCGATGCGGGCTGTCCTGAAGGATTTTTGAAAAGCTAAAGAGAAGGCCTGGTCTATAGTGAGCCCCATGAATTCTTTCCCCCGTTGTTTTTGAGTGATAACATTTCCTAGGCGGATCCCGAGGTGTTTGATGAAATGTCTTACCTCTATACCCTCACAACGCGTAGGTGACCACCTGGCGTCTGGTTGTATCTTGGATACAATGCCTGCCGTTTTTTGCAGCTTGATGCGTAGTCCCGAGTATTCTATGAATTCCCGTACAATGCACATCACCCTTGTTAATCTGGATGCCTCTCCCGAACCCGGGAGGAAAACAATGCAGGAGTATGACTGCGCTCAAACAGGCCTATTTTAAGGGATACATTACTATCCACAATACCAAAGAAAAAGTACTGGCAATAGTGGATCCCCCTGTCGAGTCCCGGCTTCACGGTGGTGCCGTATGTCAGGGACATACCCTTGACCCACAGAGAAAAGGTTGGGGGCCGTGGCAAGTGCATTATAACTGCAATGACTGATGGTGGGATATTTAGTGCTTCCAGTGTTGCCTAGCATGTGACATGGTGGGGAATGCATTTCGAAAGTCTATGCTTAGTGCCCCCCTGCCCCCCCCTGTCTCCTCAAAGAACTCCCAAAGTGAGCGTGCAGAGTAGATGTGCCGCATGATGCTCCTGTTTTTGATGAACCCTGTCTATTTTAGCGGGATGCACTATGCCCGCACATCTTCCAACTGCATCAACAGTGTCTACGCAGATTGAAAACTGGGGGGTCACCGGGAGTTGACGGCGCCCCGGCAGAAATCTTTAACGCCTTCCCCGACGCTATGGTACAACAAATGTTCTCATGCATCAAGACCTTCCTCACTACGGGAGCACTCCATTCTAACCGGACGTAGGGAATAGTCACTATGGCGCCAAAATGATTTGTCGAGCGGTTTGTGGGAAATTTGCGGCCGATTGCGCCCAGTGCGCTCCAAACAACCATGCAAAAGTGGGCCTCCGTGACTATGTCATAGGAGAGTGGTTCGAACAAGGCAGCTCCATATTGTGCCACTTTCAGACGGATTCCCGGCTTTTGTAGAAATTGTGCACATTCCTCCTTGGATTTTCCGTACTGCTTTGAGACCTCATTCCAGTGATCAATGGGTGCTTGAACAATGTTCCTTGGCTCCGTCAGCATCACTCCATGCTTGTCTCTGAGTCTCTGCATGTGTTTTATCTACGGAAGTTCACGCATAAGCTTGAAAATATCCTCCCTATGTCCTCTCAAATCTTTTGAGCTTAACTCTAAATTGGCTAGGGTTCCTTTAGGCGACCCAGTATGTGTGTGCCTGACCGATCTGTTTCCACTAGCTCATAGAGGTGCACCAGCATGCAGCATGCTGAGGCTAGCCAGGTTGGGGTGTATCCATGAGATTCCAGTGTTGCATAGACCCCGTCTGGCAGCTTGTGGGCCGAGGACTTGAGTAAGAGCGACAAGATTTTGGCTTCTCCTTCTTTCGGCTGTTTAGGTTCCATTGCGTGAAAGCGCAAAGCTTCAGAGCGGATAATCCCTAGAGCTGTGTCCCACCACTGAGTGCCCGGGTGTGGGGGGGGGGGGGTCTAGGGGGGTTCAGACCAAAAAGTCATTAGCGGATGTGTTTCTTGGATAAAACAGTGATTGGTCAAAGTGTCAAAAAAATCAGTTTCGGAAGTTTCCATTTTCGAGCTGCCGAGGTTGCAAAACTGCATAAGCAGGTCGTGCCCTAGACCCCTTGGGACCCCCCCCCCAAACCCAAATAGTGTGAAAAACACATAAAGAGGAGCTAAAACATGCTTTGCACAGGATGTTTGATCATTCTGGATGGTCAAAGTGTCAAGAAAAATCAGTTTCGGAAATTTCCATATTTGAGCGGCCGAGGTTGCCAAACTGCAGAAGCAAGTCGTGCCCTAGACCCTTTGGGACCCCCCCCCCCAAACCCAAATAGTGTGAAAAACACATAAAGAGGAGCTAAAACATGCTTTATATAGGACATTTGATCATTCTGGACGGTCAAAGTGTCAAAAAAAAGTCAGTTTCGTAAATTTCCATATTTGAGCGGCCGAGGCTCGAAAACTGCATCAGCAAGTCGTGCCCTAGACCCCTTGGGACCCCCCCCCCAACCAGAATAGGGTGAGAAAAACATAGAGAGGGGCTAAAACATGCTTTACATAGGATATTTGATCATGTTGGATGGTCAAAGGGTCAAAAAAAAATCAGTTTCGGAAATTCCATTTTTGAGCTGCCGAGGCTGCAACTGGTCGTGCCCTAGACCCCTTGGGAGCCCCCCCCCCCCCCACGCACCCAAATGTGGTGAAAAACACACAAAGATGGTATTGCGCTTTTAGTGTCCATGAGCCTATGTACAGAGGTCGAGGGGCTGGGGGGAAAGGGCCGATCTCGGAGTTCTGCGCCCTCCCCCCGGGCATTGCCCCCCGCCTGTGGTGCACGGCGGAACAGAGGGACGAGTCGGTCAAGACTATGTCTCTTCCGAGCTCGCCCTCCCGTGCGCCAGGTCAGGCATGGATATTCCCCCTGGGGACGCTGGCGCTACGGCGTCGGGCGCCCCAGGAGGGCGATGCGTCGGAGGGGGCTGCCGCACTGGCAGCCCCACGGAAAATAGCGTGGCCTGGCGCAGGGGCCCCGGTCGTCCTGGGCCCTGCGCCCGGCGTGCCGCGCGCGCTGCACTGTGTGCTGCACTGTGTGCTGTGCTGTGTGCTGCACTGTGTGCCGCACTGTGTGGTGTGCTGTGTGCTGCACTGTGTGCTGCACTACGCGCTACACTGTGTGCTATGCTTGCACTGCGTGCCGCGCTGTGTGCTGCATTCTGTGGCACACTGTGTGCTACATCCGGTGGTGCACTGTGTGCTGCACCCTGCGGTACACTGTGTGCTGCATCCTGTGGTGCTCTGTGTGCAGCATCCTGTGGTGCACTGTGCGCTGCACCCTGTGGTGCACTGTGTGCCGTGCTCTGTGCTGGCAGTGCATGTGCACCGTCGTGGTGTTGTGCGCTGTGCGCTGCACATTGTGCTGCTGGCGCTCCCTGGTGCTGTGCACTGTCTGTTGTTCCCTGTGCCCTTGCACCCGGCCCTGCCTGACCTGCCTGCCCTGTCTGCCCTGCGGGGCCATGAGGCAACGGATACTGGGCTCCCATACGCGCCCGTGTCACAGGCGCATGGTCATCACCACTCAGTTCAATGTTTCAATAAGTGCCTTGCTGCACTGCAGCGCTGACCTGTTCAGTACCACTCCAGGTGATTTGCGTTTGTGCGTTGGCTGCCTACATATCCGGGTCAGCTCGCACCCACCACCCTCCCACAGTGCCGGTTAGTCTCTAACTCTCGCTCTCTCCCTCTCTCTCTCTCTCTCTCTCTCTCTCTCTCTCTCTCTCTCTCTCTCTCTCTCTCTCTCTCTCTCTCTCTCTCCCTCTCTCTGGCCCTCCTCCCACTGTGTCCCACTTTCTCTCTCTCGCATAAAGGGGTTTTCGGGACGTGCAAGGGCTTCTGGCTCTGGCATCATCGACCCTATCCTGGGTTCCTGCGTTTCCTGAGCCTTCGCTTCTTGCGCTGTCGCCTGGTGTCACTCACATCAGTGCTGAAGGACAGTGTGTCTGCTGCTGACAGTGCACTCAACAGCACTCCCTGGTGTGTGCGTCCTGGTCTCATTTCCTCACTTTCTGTATTGCTTGAGGAGTACGGTCCCATCCCACGTGGCGCCGGCTCCCCGGACGCTTCCCCTGTCATGTCATCACTGTCCATGGGTACCATACCCAGGGATCACCAGAGTGCCCTTGTGCCCTCTGACTCTGATCCCGACCCTCCCCTCAAACCTACCAGATTATAATTTTGGTGCAACATGCTGTGACCACAATGGGCTTGAACACATGCCTTCCATGGCCAATCCATTCGCCATCTCATTTCCCTGCACGTTGACATGTGCTGGGACATGTTCCCACCTGACTTCTCTTCCCGGCGTCGCCATTCCTTGGAGCAGCATTTCCCAGACTGGGACGTGGACTTGCAGTTTTCCAGATGTGGCTGTCCATCCCTTTGACTTCCAGTATTGGGCCCTGCCAGTCGCTCCCAGCTGCAGGTATTGTGAGTCGGTGAGGATTGCCAGTTTTGGCACCCAGAACCCCTGTAAGGCTTCCACGGCTGCCCAAAGCTCTGCTCCGTTGTTTGTTTGCATGTAATGTGTTGGTACGTAGCCACAGAAGCGCACCTCTGGTCCTTGGTCGTCTTCCGCCGCGAACACGCCAAATCCCCCGGCCCTGCGCATGTCCTTGTGGCCCAGTTGCTTCGACGATCCATCAGTGTACACTATCCTGTAGCCCTTCTCCACCAGTTCTGCAATCAGTTCTTGCACTCCTTGTAGCACTCCCGGGCCTGCCTGCCTCGGGCGCTTCGGGCGTGACTCCGTTGCCCTTTGCCAACTTTGATTGTCCGCTGATTTTTCTTGGGTGAAGCATTCCGTGTGTGTTTGCCACCATGCATTCAGTCCCCCATGTACTTGAACGTCCCCTTGTCGTGGCTGCACTCCGGTGTCTCGAAGTTGTTCCAGTGATTTTTGAAATCCTTTCCATGGTCCCCTGTGCTCCCCTGTGTAAAATCCCACCCACTCACACAGCTCCCTTAGCCATGTTGTAAGGTATGACGCGAACACCGGCGACACTCGTGCCTTGACTTCGCATCGATATCGCCAGTGGGCACTTCTTGCTGACCACATCGCCCAGCCTTGGTTCGTTTTCAGCAAACATTCTTGGTCGTCGGACTCCATCATATCTCGAACTGTGGATGTCCCGTTATCAGTTTCCACCTGGCCATAGTAGTGCTGTATAACCGCCGCTGCTGCTTTGAACATGGGGCATTCGACCATCGCGTGTTTAATCGTCTCCTTTTGTGAGCAAACCGGGCACTTTTCAGTGCCTGACCACTTGTAGACTCTTGCATGTACGGTCAATTTGTGCCAAAGCGCCTTTCGCGCAAAGTCTTGAGCCCTCGGTGGTAGCTGTGCCTGTGCCAGCTGTTCCCATACCTCCGGTGTTTGCGGGTCGCGGACCCCTGGCTGAGAGGCGTAGAACTGGAGCAGCCATGCCCTGGTCCAGTTTTGGGTATGGACTGCTGGGGTATCAAACCCCCCTTGTGACATGACTTTGTTGAGGAGTCGTCCGCCATGATTGTAGACCCCTTTCCATGTCCGAGGCAGTGCATTGAACAATCTTGCGTCCTCCAAGCTTTGGAATTGACCCCACGTCAGCACCCCCTGCCGGATCAATTTCGTGTTGTGGTAGGAGCAGCGGAACTCATTTCGGAAATACACCGAGTGCCACAACGGCAGGCGGTCCCGGTTTGCCGGGGGGGCCACCTGCGGGGCCACTCGCTGAATGTTGGAGTGTGCCTTCGCCGACCATCCCAGAAATGTGAGATCTGCCGTTCGGACCATGCCCAGTTGAATATATGGAAGGTTGTCCTTGGATGGTATGAACCCTATGGCTGTTGCCCATGCATAGAAGGTCTCCACTGCCTTGTCAGGGAATTTGTGAGGGTCTCCCAACAGGCTGACGAACGGAGCCGCCGCCTGGTGCATAAGAAACAGTTCTGGTTTTGGTAGTGCCAGTCCCCCTTGCGTTCTTGGTCGTGAGGGGATTGGTAAGGTGATTCCCCAGCTGTTAGTACCCATAGTCACGTGATACACCAACTTCAGTTGTCTGATCACCGAGACTGGGGCGTAATATGCCTTGGATACCCATGCCACGACCGGCAGAATCCATGATGTCAGCATGAATGCTCGTTCGTTCATGGACAGTTGCAACGTGGACACCACCCTTGCGCGACGGAAGGCCTCTTGCAGTGCTGGTGCGAAGGCCTGCTCCATCGTCAGCCCCCATCCTTGGTCGTCTTGTTGGTGCCGAATATTCCCCAAGCGTACACCCACATACTTGACGAAGTTTTTGACATCCACTCCAATGTCCCGAAAGCACCTCGCCCACTCCATTCCCCCACAGTTGCGAACTATCGCTGCCGTTTTGTTCAGGTTGACCTTCAACCCCGAAAACTGTCCGAAACGTGACACCACTTCCCATACCCTTTTCAACAGCTGTGGGTTGGCTCTTCCATCAAAGAAAATGATGAGGTCATCTGCATACATCATGACAGTCAGTACTGGACCCAGGTCTTGTAGTGGGAAAATCACGAAGGATGCCACCAGGGAGAACAGCGCCGGGGAGAGTGGATCCCCCTGGCGTGTGCCTGCCCTCGGGTGGTGGTAGACACCTGGGACGTATCCTTTTCCAACGGAGTATAGATACGGAGCTCGCAAAAGGTGTAGAATCACACGGATATACACGAATGGTATGCACATTAGACCCAGAGCTGCCGACACCATCTCGTGAGACATCGTGGGGAAGGCATTTCTGAAGTCCACTGATAACGCCGCTCCTTCACATAGGCCATCCCAGAGTGCCCGTGACCCATAGACATGCTGAAATATGCTTCTGTGTCGAAGGAAACCTGTTTGCTGTGACGGGATACAGTGGAGAAGTACATCCTTTAACTGGATCAGGAGGATGTTGGTGAGCCACTTCTGCCTTGTAGTTTGCAGTGCAATTGGTCGGAGCGAATCCGGTGTTTGCATCGCCTTCGTCTTGGGGATCATTGTCACCACTCCCGAGGTCCATGTCTCCGGCATTTTTCCCACTTCGAGGAAACGCTTCATTGAGTCATACATTTGCGGTTCGAAGATGTCCGAGAACCTCTTCAAGAATTTTGCCGAGAAACCATCCAATCCAGGGGAGCTGTTGCTGTTCAGCCTCTTAAGGCCTTCATGAACAATGTCCAGGGATAGTTGCTTGAAAAGAAGTCGACCTGCCTTGCGCAGCCGCTGTTCCACCCCTAACGACTTCAGATAGGCCACACAATCTTCTTCGGTGGATCCCGTCGGTGTGCATACTGTGTCCCAGTGGTCCACCAACTCTTTGGCCACCGCCTTTGCCCCCCCTATCGCCGAGCCTGTCCTGGATAACAGCTGCTGAAGTTTCTTTCGCTCCTGCAACTCCCACATTAACCGATATAATTCGTTCCTTTGCGTTCTCGGATCTCCCGAGGTTTCCCCGGTCGCGATCACCCCCTTGAGCTTGGACAGTGTTTCCATGCCCGTTCTGTCACGCTGAGCCTTTTCATACACCCCCACCAGGAGGGTGTAGGCTGTTGCTGCATCTGTTGCTGCGATCCCCAGTGATGATAGAAATTGGTAGACCGCTGGTGCGACAGAGTCTCTCGTGGATCCACGTAGGAACCGCAGGACCTGTAGATCTACCGACTGCTTTTTGTTTTTATGCTCCCTTTGATGGTTGATCGCCTTCTTTTGGATGAAGCTCAGCGCCTCTTCCCACCATTGATCCCCTGTTGATTTGATAGACTTGAGAGATGTCTCCGGATCTTCCATTGCCTCCGGGTCGTGAAGGATGGTCTCTGGGCAGTAGAATCTGGGGACCGTGTCCTCTGTGTCGAAAGACGGGGGTGTGAATTCAGCCAGGATCGCCTTGTGGTCTGAGTTGGCAGCAAACATGGGGTACACGCTGGTCGCCAGGCTCAGCAATTCAGATGTTGCGTGGATGCGGTCAATACGGCGTAGCCTCTGCGGGTCGAGTCGCTCTCCTTCCCGGGGGTAGCCGTATGTGAAGCCCGTCGGACACGACGCTTCCTTGTCCTTGATGTCCGTCAGGGTTGGACAGTGAATATCCGCCCAAACATCCTGCAGACCCGCTTTCGTCAAGGTCGTTACCTCCTGGTCTCTGGCACGTAAAGACGTGTCATGCTCAAACTCTGAGGGCGCAAAGGCGTCCCTGTGTTTTACAACTAAACTATTGTGATCAGCACATAAAATCAGGTTTGGTCCATGTAACTCCTTGGCGATGTCTTTCCATTGCGACTGTCCACGCGTGTGCTTGTGGTGGAAGTGGACCACAACTATGGTGATCTCCAGCGGACCACTCGACAGCGAGGCTTTCAACGCCCTAGGAGACAAGAACTTCATTGATTGCAGTGTCCACTTGGATGTTTTCCACGCCAGTGCCACTCCTCCCCTTCCTTCTTCATGAAGTGGTCCGTCCACGCCATACCCATACTTTGACAAGCACTGCATGCCCGCTTGACGATCCTCCACCGTGATGAGGTGGGGCTCTTGGATGGCGAAGAAGTCCACCTCCACGGACCGCAGCAGTGACCCTAGGGCCACTATGCGCTTTTGCTTACGCTTTCTCATGGTTATTTTTGTTTGAAACCCATTGATATTTTGGGACAATACTCTGAGCGTGCTGCTCAGAGGGATGCTTGATGCTGACGTCATCGTGGTGCTCCATTGGACGACGAAGCCTCATCTTCCTTCAAGTCCCGCTTGCGTTTGAGGGAGCTGATGACCTTGTCGACTTGGTCATCCAACTCCATGGCCTTGGCCTTTTCTCCCGCCGTGATTAGGCCTTGTCTGCGTGTCTTCGAGTCATCTGTGTTTCTGGGCCGGTCTGTGATTTGCCTTTTCCGCACCTCGTAATCCGCCTCGGAGATCACAAACATCGGAGGCATCCCAGAATCCGACAGGTAGACCTTTCCAATCAGCTGTGTCACACTTTCCCCGGAACCGCCAGGTGGCAGTGCGCATCTCCCCAACACTCCATCTGACGCGGTCCGCGATGTACCGGCAGTGCACTGAGGGTGCAAGGGCCTCAGTCAGGTCCGAGAGGTACCACCACGGTGCCACATCCAGAATGTACACTGTGCCCACAAGGTCCTTCTTCCATGTCGAGGGGATTGTGGGCTTGGAGATGATATCCCTATCGAGGAACTGTCCTGTCCTCAAGTCCTTGAAGACAGCCCCGATAGCAGCCACCAGTTCACGATACCTTGTCTTCAGCAGTGAGTGCCCAGTTTCCGTGAGACCCAGCAGCAGTTTGCTGGGCCCCAGCACGTGGATTTTCACTGGCGATTGTGCTTGCAGAACGCCCGGGATTGTCCAAAACATCGCGAGAACTGAAGCATACAGCATGGGAGACCATGTTTCCTTGTGCGTCTTCTTGATCCACACCTCATAGACAGCAGTCATGTTGGTCACGTTGGCACCACGATACCATTCCACTGGCTGGATCTGGAACCTTGGCTTGGATCCGAACTGTGATACCACAGTATTCACCTGTTCCTCATTCAACTCCGTGAAGAACCGTTTTGAGTTCCGTGGGTCTGTTCCCGGGAGGAGATGGACTTCATCAGAGTTCAGACCAATAGACCCCAACAGCCCGTTGACTAGGTCATTGTGGACCTGCACGGCGTATTGGTTATCCCGCACGTCTGGCTCGTGGAACACCACCTTGTCAACTTCTGCCCCAGGTGTCATAAGCCGCAGAAGCTTATACGTTGGGGGCGGAGATAGGCTTCTGGAGTCCCTTGTGCTGCTTGCAATCCAGACATCAAATCGATCATGTGTGCGCATGTGCATGAGGGACCTCTCCGCCATTTGTAACTTTTCGCAACCGAAAGGCAAGTTCAAGTTGAGGGCAAGTGCCCGATTGAGAAATGATGGCCTGTCATCATCATCGCTGACAGGTTCAAGCAGGATAGCAACAAAGCGGCCCAGCATGGGCAAATCAGCAAGTAGTCTCTTAATCGCATGTTGGATTTTATCATATTCATTCATTTCCCCAACGAGCACAACATTGGGGCGACTGCCGTAAAGGACGGCAGCAAGTTTTTCAGACGAGTTGCAGTCCTTGAAGAGGTCGTACGATAGGGAGGCAGCCTCTGGAACTCCACTCTTCAGCACCACTTCGTCCTGAATGATATAGTCGGCGTCATCGATGGCTGCCAAACACGCCAATTGACCGGCGTCGGCACGAACGATGACCTCGTCGCCTGGCGTGGCCAGACGGGTCTGGGTGTCCCGGACACTCATGCGGTCAGGGGACAGGGAGGTGACGTCGGCGGCAGTTTGTCAAGGCCCAGCGGCCCGGGCAAGCATGGACAAAAAGACACCGAAAAAAAATAGACACTCAGAAAGTGCCCTGCGGGGAGGGGGGGGGGGTTCGGGTCCGCAATGGGGGCGGGGTCGCCCGCCCCCCTGTGCTAGCAGGGCAGGCGAGATGCTGCAGAAAACATCCTGCAGCCCCAGAGCGGCCGCCCCTTGTGGGGGAGGGGGGGGGGGGGGGGCTCACCTGTTGCTGCCGGGCGCGGCGGGCTCGCTCGGCGCGCACGTCGGGACGCGGGCACCACGTCGCGGTCGGGTGAGGGTGCCTGCCGGGCCAGCCGCCGCGGTTCCAGCCTCCGGGCGCGCTGTGAGGGCCTCTCTGGCGCCGGCAGCGCCGCGGACGCCGGTCTGGCCCGCCCCAGCCACGCCGAGAGCGCGCTTGCCCCCGCTTGGCGGGCCACCGGTGCCAGCACTTGCCGGCCTGGTGCCCGTGGCTGCGGGGGGGGCGCCTGTCCCGGCGCCATGTGCCCCTCGTGCCCCGCGCGGCAGCACCGGCTGATTCCCCAGCCCATCTGCAGGCAGCGGCGGCACGAGGGCGAGCCATGTTGCGCGCACCGGGGCCCCACCAACCCTCTGCCCTCGCCATGCCGCCACGGGCGCTGCTCCTCCACCCGGGCGACCCGCGGGACGTGCTCCCGCCGCGGCCGGCGAGCGTAGGGGAGCAGTGCTGGCCCCCCTCCCGGGGGGCGGGGGAAATAGGTCATGAGGAAGCGTGTCGCCCCCCCCCGGCCGGATGTGGGCTGGCGTGCGCAGGCGGTGCAGCCACGCTTCCTGCAGATGCAGGGCCAGACCTTGCAGCTGCAGTGCCATGTCCGCCCTGGCCGCGAAGAACGGCCGCGCCCGTAGCCCCGCACACAGGCGGCCCCCGAGCGGAACGAGTGCCCTGCAGCGGTCACTGGGAGCCCCCTGCAGGAGGCGCCCTGCAGCCATGTGGCGCTGCAACAGCCGTGCGGCCTGTCGCAGGACTTGCGCGCGCTCGCCGAGCGGGAGGCGCATCCCCCGCAACTGATGGTGGGGGGACGCCGGCAGAGCCCGGCCCAGGAATGTCTCGCAGTCCAGGGCAAGCTCTGCCCAGGTGACGTCCCCTTGGCCGTCCTGCCATCCGAGGGCCGCTGCTCAGCGGACGAGGTCTTGGGCGAACGCCAGCTCCCAGGGCCACCGCGGCGGGACGCCCGGGCGGAGTCGCATTGCTGGTGCCGCCGGCAGCTGCGGCAGGGGACCGCTCAGGTCCTGCGATGGGTATCCCCCCTTGCCGCCCGGCGCCGAGCGCCGCGGGAAGAGGGCCTCGCCCTGCACTTGCTCCCCCGAGCGGGTGTGGGCGTATCTGGCCGCGAGCACCGCGAGGTACATCCCGTACAGCCTGTACAGGAACTCGTCCACCTGCCGGCGGTCCGCCCCCGCGGACAGTGCCAGGGGTAGCAGGCCCGCGCGCCGCAAGCATGCCGGCCAGCCCGTCGGAGGGCCCAGCTGCAGGCGCTCCGCCGCCTGCAAGACCCATGCGCGCCACCCTGCTCTGGCTGTCTCCCACGACGGGCAGTCCCAGAGTACATGCGCCTCATCCTCGTGCTGTGAGCCGCAGCCGGGGCAGCTCGACGTGGCCCGCATGTTGTGCCCGCGCACGCGGGCCGCCGTCCACAGTGTCCCCGCCAGCAAGCCCCGCAGGAGGGAGCCCTCTAGCTCTGTGGATGCTACCTGGAGTGCCGCGCGACAGGCCTCCCCGTCTACCCCGTTCCCCAGCCCGCCATAGGTCGCCGGACGGCGGGCCTCCAGCCCGCACATGGCATGACAGCGCAGGCGGTCCCGCACCCTGTGCTGGATCTGCCGCATGGGCTCCTGCACCAGGTGCAGCGGCTCTGTCTGGCCCGGCACCACCCATGACCACCAGCCCTCCAGTGGTTGCCAGCCCAGCAGGCGAACCACGTGCAGGTCGCGCCCGAAGGGCCCTGTCGTCGGGGGTCGGAGGCCGCTCTCCCGGATGGCCTGCACCAGGACTTGCACAGGTCCCGGTGTGCGCGCAATCCGGGTCATCCATAGCACGCGCTCGTAGCGGGTGTGCATCACCGGGGAGATGCGGTGGCCCTCCGCCAGGACCACGAAGACCACTTCCTTGGCGCGAGAGAGCCTGGTCGCCCCCCATACGGCCTGCAGAACCAGGGTCTCTAGGCCCATCAGGTCCCGGTCCGTCACCGGGGCGACCACCCCGTGTAGCGACAGCGGCGTCACCAGGGTGCTGACCGCGTGCACCCGCCGCTGAAAAGTGGGTAGATGCGGGAGGCGCCGCAGCACGCTGCGGCCGGCTTCCAAGCGTCGTGCAAGCACCGGCCCCGTGCTGCGGGCGCCGCCCACGGCGACATCCATCCCCAGCTGGCGGAGACAGTCTGCTGCCGGTATGGGCAGGCCGCGCAAAAGCACTGCCTGCGCCCCCCCCTCCCCCTGCGACCAGGAGCAGGACTTGTCCACGCGGACGTCCTGCCCCGTCAAGGTGAGCCACGCCTCCGTCGTGGGGGCGGTCCGCTGGAGGGCTGCCGTCCCCGGCGCCACTGCCTGGGTGTCGTCGGCATAGCCTGACGCCCCCAGGGCCGCCAGCCCTGGGCCTTGCTCCTGCAGCTGCAGACGCAGCTCCGGCTCCTCTGCGGAATCGCTGTGTTGGCTGGCTTGGTCCGACTCACTGTCGGCCTCTGCCACCACCAGCGCCGGCGGCAGTGCCACTGTAGCCACGCAGACCTGCTCCCGCAGGGCATCCACCTCCTACTTGCAGATTGTGGTGAGGACATTCACCATGATCACGGAGAGGGGACAGCCCTGCAGGATGGCGTTGGTGGCCCGCCACCACGCCCCGAAGCACCCGGCCACCTTGAAGGCCCGGCGGAGCTGCTTGTACATGGCCCCCAGGGCCCTTGCGACCCCTGGGTCCATGCCCAGCTCCAACGCCAGGGCCAGGACGACGGCTTGGGGGATGAGATCGAAACACTTGACGTAATCGATGCTCATCCCCGCCACCGCCCACCCCTTCAAGCGGCACAGCTCCAGGAGAACCTGGGTCACTGTGGCGCCATCCAGGGCGCTCCGCGCGGGGCGGAAGCCAAAGGCACACGGTTGCGCCCAGGCCTCTTGCCACCGGATGGCCTCTTCCAACCTGATCCCCGCCCAGAGGCGGTAGACCATGGAGAGGACCGTTAGGGGCCGCGTGTTCAGCGGCCCCGGTGGGCCCTCTTTGGGGGCGGGGCCGTGTAGCCCTCGGCGAGGCGCAGCGGCCACCGCCCTTGCCGCTCCACCTCCCGCGGGAGGTCCGCCAACCACTCCAGAAGCTGGTCCGGCAGCGCGCGCAGGTCCTCGAGGCTCCAGCCATCCAAGCCCGGGGCGGAGGGATGCATCCGCATGAGGGCCCGCCGCAGCCAACGTCAGGTCAGTGGCCCCAAAATCATGGGCACAGACCTCACGTGACGCCCATACCGGCGAAGAAACTCTGCCGGGTCCGGCTCCGCGGCCTCCGCATACTTGCGGTTGATGGGCCGCCAGGCATCCTGCAACAGGGAGTCCATCTCCCGCAGGTTCGCCGTCGGCGTGCCGTCGGGCCGCACCAGGAAGGTCACCGGCGGGGCGAAGCTTTCGCCCTTCAGCCACTTATAGACCGCGCCCTGCTTGGAAGACCAGGCCTCATCGAGCCGGTCCCGCCACGCCTGTAGGCGGTCTTTGTCCCCCCGCTGCCGCTCTATGCGGATGCGGCCCTGCAGGGCTGTGCGCAGCCCACGCAGCTCTGCCGCCAGAGGCAGCCGGTATGGCGGGCCCGGCACTTGCAGGCTCGCATACTCGTCCCCGAGCGCGTGCACGCGTTGCAGCCGCCGCTGCAGCGCGTACCAGGCCTCCATGACCAGCCGCGGCGTCGCTCCCGGCCGCGGGTCTGGGCGCTCCAGCCAGCCCAGCACTGTCCGCAGTGACCCCTGTACTGCCTGCAAGCGCCTCTGGGCAGGCCACCGGGTCGCCCGTTGTGCGGCGCTGGCGGGGGCACAGCCGCACCCGCTGAAAAACACACAAAGATGGTCTAAAACATGATTTACATAGCATATTTCATCATTGTAAGTGGTCACCATATCAAAAAAATGATTTGCAGAATTTTCCATTTTTGACGTGCAGAGGGTGGAAAACTGCTGCAGCAGTTTGTGCACACACCAAAGGCCATTGAACCACCTACAAACAGCAATTTAAAATTTTTGGGGGGCCCACAGCTTGGGCTAGATGGGCCCAATCGCAACTAAGTGGGTCCCGATGGGTGCTAAAGTACCCGTATTGTCACCAAATGATCACGCAAACCCATTATAGGGGCAACAGAAGGGTTTCCAAAAAAGTTGAATTTTATTGCCTTCAGCAAGTCCACCTCGTAGAGAATCTACCCCAAGCAACACACACCCAAGATAGGGCAAAAAATACATAAATACGGGCTAAAACATGGTTTACATATCTTGATTGGCCATTTTAAGTGATAAGGGTATCAAAAAAATAAGTTTTTAGAACTTTGATTTTTGAGCTGCCCAGGGTGAAAAGTTGCATAAGCAAGTTGTGTACCAATCACTTGGGAGACGCCCCCCCCCACACATCCAATACCCAAATACGGTGGAAAACACATCATTACGGCGAAAAACATGCTTTACGTAACTGGGATGGTCATTTTGAATGATCGCGGTATCAAAAAGAAAAGTTTTGAAAACTTCGATTTTTGAGCTGTCCGGGGTGAAAAACTGCCTAAGCAGGTTGTGTACCAACCAATTGGGACCCCCCCCCCCCCGCGCGCCAGCACGTCCAATACCCCAATAAGTTGGAAAACAAATCAGTACGGCCAAAATATGCTTTACATAGGTTGGATGGTCATTTTAAGCGACCATGGTATCAAAAAAAAATAAGTTTCGAAAACTTCGATTTTTGAGCTCCCAAAACGAGAAACTGTCCAGGGTGAAAAACTGCAGAAGCAGGTTGTTGGGAGACCCCCCCCCCACCACACACCCAATACCCAAATAGGGTGAGGTGAAAAACAAGTAAATATGGCCTAAAAATGATTTACATAGCTTGGATAGTCACTTTTGGTGATCAGAATATCAAAAAAATGGTTTCCAAAACTTCGATTTTTGAGCTGTCCAAGTTGAAAAACTGCATCAGCAGGTTGTGTGCCAGCCCATTCACTCATTTAAGCAAGCCATTATGGCTGGAAACAGGCATTTCGCGTCTTTGGCACGGGTTTTGACCGGCC
The DNA here is from genome assembly GCA_964036045.1 of Eutreptiella sp. 'Long Island Sound 2002'. NCBI lineage: Eukaryota > Euglenozoa > Euglenophyceae > Eutreptiales > Eutreptiaceae > Eutreptiella > Eutreptiella sp. 'Long Island Sound 2002'. Next base: position 2,342,911 of record OZ038378.1, read on the forward strand.
CTAAGCAAGGCTAGAGACTGCAAAAAACGTCCCTTCGTATCCTAGTAGGCTTGTACAGTCACAACGTTCCCACTCACAACCCTCAGAGTGGGTACCACGGGGTCACCAAGGTCGCTAAAACCGCCAACATAGCAAAAATGGCTGAAATGTGCATAAGCTGCGCTCGGCCCTCTCCGCCCCATACAAACCCCATGGAGTCCGGACCCGGAAACACTTTTTCGGCTCAAAATCGAAAAAAAAAAAAAAAAAGCAAAAGATTCTTGATTTTCGACCCAAAAGAGGGGGAGGTCGATTTTTGACCCCCCCCACCACCACCCTCAAAACCTCAAAAAAGTGGGTTTCAAGTGGGGGGGGGGTCTAGGGAGGTCCGGACCAAAAAATCTTTGGGGGATGCGTTTGTTGGCCAAAATATGGATTTTACAAGGGGTTAAACTAACAATTCAGCACCTTGGGGTCGGGTACGCCAACAGCCCCAAAAAGGCCCAAAATGGGGGGGTATGTGGCGTTTTCCCCTATATATGCCTGCCTGGCTTTGATCTAACAACCTCTGCGAGGTGATTTTGGAAATCTTGCGGGTGTCACTAAACAGCCTTATCCAGCATGAAAACGGCTAAGTCCTCACTAGCAAGGGCCCATAGGGGGGGGGGGGGGGCAACGACCAGGGGTACCCGGAGTTCAGACCCGGGACCCCCGCCATGGGTTAGGGGGTCCATGTGCAAGAAAAAAGTTGCCCTGGACCTGGGTCCAAATCCACACACAGCACCCACAATACGCAAAGAAGTTTTGACACCCCCCCCCACACCCCCCCCCAAAAGGGGTACCCGGGTACGGGGGGCTAAAGGGGTCAAAAACAAAAAATTCATTGGAGGATCATTTTCTCTCCTGAAATGATGATTTTACAAGGGGTTGGACATCCGGTACCATACCTTGGGGTATCGTACACAAATCACCCCAAAAAGGGGGGGTTTTTGGCGTACCACCTGCGCTTGATCTAACAACCCTCTTCGAGGTGATTTCGATTTTTGAGCTGCCCAGGGTGAAAAACAGCATGAGCAGGTTGTGTACCAATCCCTTTAAAGCCCCCCCCCCCCCCCCGCACCCAATACCCAAATAAGGTGAAAAACACATAATACCGCCTAAAACATGCTTTACATAGGTTGGATGGTCATTTTGTGTGGTCACGGTATCAAAAAAAAAAAGTTTCAAAAACTCAGTTCAGTTGTCCAAGGTGAAAAAATGCTTGAGCAGGTTGTGCACAATCCCATTCATTCATGTAAGCCATTATTGCTGGAAACAGTCATTTCGCATCTTTGGCACGGGTTTCGACTAGCCCTCGGCAAGGTTACAGACATCAAAAGGCGTCCTTTCGTATCCTAGTAGGTATATCCTGTCACAACATCCCCACTTGCAGCCCTTAGAGTGGGTACCACCGGGTCACTGCGCCAAAACCGCGAACAGAGCAAAAAATGGCTTAAAAAAAAACTGCATAAAGGCGCTCGTCCCACTCCGCCCCATACAAACCCCATGGAGTCGGGACCCGGAAACACTTTATTTCGGCTCAAAATCCAAAAAAAACCCAAAAGATTCATGATTTTTGACCCAAAAAATAGAGGGGGTCGATTTTTCACCCCCCCCCCCTCCTCAAAAGCTCAAAAAGGTGGGTTTCAAGTGGGGGAAGTCTAGGGGGTCCGGACCAGAAACTCATTGGCACATGCGTTTATTGGACAAAATAATGATTTTACAAGGGGTTAAACCAACAATTCAACCCCTGAGGTAGGGGACGCGAATAGCCCCAAAAAGGCCCAAAGGGGGGGGGGGTATGTGGTGTTTCCCCCGATATATGGGCCTGCGTGGCTTTGATCTAATAAGCTCTGCGAGGTGATTTTCCAGTGTCACAAACCAGCATATGCAACAACAATTTTGAAGCTTTTGGGGGGCCCATGGCACGGGCTACATAGGCCTAGCTGCCACGACCTGGGTCCCTATGGATCCTCAATTGCCCGTATTGTCGCGGATTGATCATCCAAACCCATCCTAGGGGCAATATAAGGGTTTCGGGAAAAATCGAATTTTGAAAAGTTTTTAGGTGCCACTAAACAGTTCACCTAGCGGTAAACGGCGGAGTCCTCACTGGCAAGGGGCCAGAAGGGGGGGGGGGGGGGCTGGGGGTTCCCGGAATTGGGACCCGGGACCCCTGCCATGGGTTAGGGGGTCCATATACAAGAAAAAAAGTTCTGCAGATGCCAAGTCCAAATACACACACAGCGGCCACAATACACAAAGAATTTTTGACCCCCCCTGACCCCCCCCAAAAGGGGGTACCCAAGTGGGGGGGGGGGGGGGGGGGACAGGGGTCAAAATCCAAAAAATCATTGGGGGATCATTTTTGGTCCTAAAATGATGATTTTATAAGGGGTTATACATCAGAAACCATACGTTGGGTTATGCGACGCGAACGACCCCCTAAAAGAGGGGTACACGACGCCCGCACCTGCGCTTAATCTAACAACCTCTCTTGGAGGTGATTTGTAATCCCTACTCTGCACCATCGCCACCCCACCGCCACTACCACTGCCGACATTGGAATCCTACGAACTGCTACCTATCACAGTCGGCTATCACTCCCAAAGTGGGGGGAGCGTGCACATCACATGACAGCGCGCTAGCGGGCACGGGCCTGCACAACGATGATGACCACCATGTTGCCTGGCGTTTACGGAACACACCCCTTCAAGGCACACATACATAGCTTCTTCAAAGAGGTGGGGTTGGGTGCACTTTGCCCAGTGGTCTTCTGGCAATCCACACCAAACAAGAGGATGCATTTTCTGCGGATCGGGACGCTCTTGGATTGGCATAGATGGGAAGCCCCCCCCCCCCCGTTGCACAATGGGCACAACGACCACCCCCTCGTGCAACAGCGCTTCTTCTGAAACGACTTGTCGAACCACGGTCTTGTCCAGCGTCCAGCCCCTGGTCAACAACGCTTTTTATGTTTCACAATGTCTAGCCACCACCATGTGGTCAAACAAACCCTGTGGTGAAACGCTGCCCGGAGGGGGGGGGGGGGGTTGCCCAATGCAATACTTTTGGGCAAGGCCCTTCTTCTTTACAACCTCATAAATATGCACGCCATTTCGGGTGCTAGAGCGCAGCAGGCCAAACCCCCTCCAATAGAACTCATGCATGTGTGGAATGCGCCGTCAAGACAGGCAAGGAAACACCACAGCGACATGACGCCTGCCGTGTGGGGGTGTATGTGCCTCTGGGGTGCCCGCCCGCCGGCCTCCTGCCCTCCTGTCCCTGGGCGACGAAGCAGGCACAACGCAGGTAATGCAGAGGCCACAACCGGTCGGTCCGTGGGGTGCTCCCGCCCTGTGGGCCCTGGCGCTTTCGGTTGGCAATACAGGTGGGCGTACTGCGGCTGGTCCCCAACGTTGTGGATAGCCCTGACAGAGTGCCGGTCGGGGGCGCAACGCCTAAACGTTTGCCCGGGGCGGTAGCAGCCCCCCAATGTCTGCGCAGGTGAGCGTCCAACCAGGATCAGCATTGGCTTTGGTTGGGGTTTGCAAAGATGGTCAGATGTGGAAGTGTGGGGTGTTTTGCGAGCTGAACTACTGGTGCAGAGCTACCACCCCCCCCCCTGCGTGTTGCAGGGCGTTGTTTGCGCACGCTGCAGTGATGACTGCATCATGAATGTACTAGTCGTCCGGTGATTCCCCAATCGCCACTTCCAAAGGACAAGAATGGGTGAAAGTGGGTGGCAGGACAGGAACCAAGATCCCCAGAATACCATCCCCAGCCTCAAGTCACAGGAAAAACCCGATCTTCATTGGGAATAACCCAAACTACACCTACTGTTGCCCTGGCAAGGGGGGCGGGGGGGGGGGGGGGAAGATTCCATGCACTGCCCATGGGGTAATTGGTGATCTCGTGGCGGATTAGGTGAAGCATGCCGTGCTGAGCATGTGAATAGGAACCCTGCCAGAAACATTGGCAACAAACAAACAGGCAGTTGTGTGTCACACCACCTGGCCAGACCTGGGACCAGCGCCTTCGCCACCAGCAACTGGGCCTTGGCTGGTACTTGAATATTGAGTGTTGCCACCCAACCATGCACACAAACACACACACACGCATACACACACACGCATGCGCGTGCATGCACACTCACAAGGAGACCAAAACATCAGTGTGCAGTGAGAACAGTACAACACACGCACACACACACACACCATGCAACAATGCAAGGAAAGAAAAGTTCCTCAACATGAATTCATGTACTTGTAGTGTAACCGATAGAAGTGTGCCATGGTTGTAGGTTCGGGAGTAGAGACAATGCCAAATCGGTTTCACTCATGTGTTTCAGTCTCAATTCCTCAGAAATGCATTGATTCAAGCATTCACATTAGTGAGTGATAGCATGTCTGACCGATGGACCAGGGTAGAACTAGAGGTAAATTGAAGGAATGACAATCTTTTTTCCCACAGGGACACACACACACACACACAAACCCTGCATCACCTGCAACAACGTCACTTAGGCAGAGGGTGTGCAATGTCCACAACAGTGTAGAGGGCTGTTTGCGTAGTGAGAGATTGAGGTAACAAATGAATCTCCGCTGGTCGCTTCCTGGAACCGCTAGCAAGTGACTTCAGGGCTGGAATTGGGTGGGGATGTGGTTTTTTCCCCCTGATTTTGTTGTTGGTGGTAGTGGAATCTTTTACCATGCTGGGGAAATTGAATTTGATGCTGCACTGCTGAATATCTCCAACTACGAGTGGGGGCTGGGGACATGGCGCAGCCTTTCCCCACACACCAAGAGAAAAGAATTTTTGCCAGAGCAGAACAAATATCCCGTTTGCCATTTTTGCAACGAAGGAAAATCATGAGAATAATGAAATGGTTGAGTGGTACAGAACAATTCATGAAGCTGGCAAAGCACAGGAAGGGAAAAACCACTGTTCTATCATGATATTGGAGTAGGTGCCAGGTAGCAAAGAATAGTGATTTGGAAATGAGTATTGTGGTGCTGAAAAAAGACGGGCAGCAGAAATAGAGTACCTGTTGAACCCCAAGGAGTGGTAGCAGGAGAGACATGGAAGGCGGGGGAAAGATGGTACGCTCCGTAGTTTTTAATAGGATTGCATTAGGAAAAATGGGTAGAATGCTGTCAAGGGTGGGAGTGGAGACGACAATGACACAACATTGAACAGCACTGTTGAAGATAATGTACAACATCTCCGAGGAATAACAATGATCCAAGGCAATGTGTCGAAGAATTCTATTGCTTCCGGCAAGGCACCTCGAAGAACACTAGAGCCAGTCACTTAGGCTGACAGTAAGCCAATCAGTCAGGCAGGCAGGCAGGCAGGCAGTCAAGTTTAACAGAGTCGTGGACAGGCGAAGGGCAAAGGGGGGGTGTCAACAAAATGTATACGGCAAAACGATCGCCACGTCGCACTGACCATTTTGGCCCAAGTTTTTTTACGTGGGGGGGGGGGGGGTCTAGAGAGGGGTGGGGTGGGGGGGCTTTGGGACCCCCCCCCCGTTCCCTTCGGTGGTGCTGAGTTGTTAAAAGGAGCCGATGCCCCCCCCCCCCCCCCCCCATACCACAGCAACAACACCCGAACGCCGGGTCCGTGGGGCCGAAGGGGCGCGCTGCCAGTGCAGGAGGTACGGGGACACGGCCGCGCACGAAGCGGCAGAAGATGCGCCATCGATGGCGCGTAGACCTCCGCAGCCTCCAGCTCGACGCAGCCGCACACGTCTGGCCTCCGCCACCCCCCCTTTTGGTGGAGTGCAGGAGCACCGGCCCATACCCGCGGCCCCTCACGCCTTCTGGGCGTAGTGGGGGAGCACGGAGGCCGCCCGCTGCTGGAGCTGATCATCGTCCGGGTAGCGGGGCACGACGGCCTTGAGCTGCGCAATCACGTGCTGCAGCTGCGCCCGGGCCTCTGCGATGGGCCGCAGTTTGTCTAAGAGATTGAGCACCAAGAGCAGCACCGGCGTTTTGTCCACCGCATCGCTGGACTTGGCAGCGCTGGACATGAGTTGCGGGAGCCCCTGCAAGAATGAGGGCAGCCATGCAAATGGAGGGGGGGTGATGACATGCAGGGGGTTTGGTGGGGGGGGGAAGGGGGACCCCCTCCTCCGAACTGTTGGGTATGCGGCCCAAGTGTGATCCGACTATTCGCAACGCCCCTATTTGCATGTACGGTAGGGTTGCATCAGCCTGGGTATTTCCAGCAATGGGTACAGAAAACCTCAAGACTGCGGGTGTCTGAGGCGGTCATGGGGTTTGAAATACAAACTGGGGTTAGAGAAACATCATAGGGTGAGAAATGCATCAAGGGTAAAGTGGAAGCCTAGCCCACAAGCGGTAGCCCTGAGAGCCCCACTCCATGGGGTCGGCGGGCGCGCCGGGGGCACGCGCGCCGCGCAGGCCTGGCCGTGGGGGGCGCGTGTGCAAGGGCGTCGGCGCGCCCGATGCGGGCCCCACTGTGGGCCGCGGGACCAGCGGCAAGCTGGAAGCGTGGCCTGGGGGCCGAGGCCAGGACCGGGCGCGTGGGTAGCGGCGGGCGGCCGAGGTGGAAGCGGCGCCTTGCGGGTGCGGGGCCCGTGGCGGCCGCGGGGCGGCGCGGGCGGACAGGCCGGTGGCCGGCGGCAGCCCTGAGAGCCCCACTCCATGGGGTCGGCGGGCGCGCCAGGGGCACGCGCGCCGCGCAGGCCAGGCTGCGGGGGGCGCGTGTGCAAGGGCGCCGGCGCACCCAATGGGGGCCCCTCTGTGGGCTGCGGGACCAGCGGCAAGGGCGCAGCGTGGGGCTGCGCCGGGGCGCGGCATGGGGTCGCGCAGGGGCGCAGCAGCGTGGGGCCGCACAGGGGCGCAGCGTGGGGCTGCGTAGGGGCTGCGCAGGGGCGCAGCGTGGTGCGGTGCAGGGGCGCAGCCATGTGGGGCGGCGCAGGGGTGCAGCAGTGTGGGGCCGCGCAGGGGCGCGGTGCGGGGCTGCGCAGGGGCGCAGCGTGGGGCTGCGTAGGGGCTGCGCAGGGGCGCAGCGTGGTGCGGTGCAGGGGCGCAGCCGTGTGGGGCGGCGCAGGGGCGCAGCAGTGTGGGGCCGCGCAGGGGCGCAGCGTGGTGCGGTGCAGGGGCGCGGCATGGGGCCGTGAAGGGGCGCAGCAGCGTGGGGCTGGGCAGGGGCGCAGCGTGGGGCTGCGCAGGGGCGCAGCGCGGGGCTGAGTAGGGGCGCAGCGTGGGGCTGCGCAGGGGCGCAGCGTGGTGCGGCGCAGGGGCGCAGCAGTGTGGGGCTGCGCAGGGGCGCAGCAGTGTGGGGTTGCGCAGGGCGCAGCGTGGGGCTGCGTAGGGGCGCAGCGTGGGGCTGCGCAGGGGCGCAGCGTGGTGCGGCGCAGGGGCGCAGCAGTGTGGGGCGGCTCCGGGGCGCAGCAGCGTGGGGCTGCGCAGGGGCGCAGCGTGGGGTTGCGCAGGGGCGCAGCGTGGGGCTGCGTAGGGGCGCAGCGTGGGGCTGCGCAGGGGCGCAGCGTGGTGCGGCGCAGGGGCGCAGCAGTGTGGGGCGGCGCCGGGGCGCAGCAGTGTGGGGTTGCGCAGGGGCGCAGCGCGGGGCTGCGCAGGGGCGCAGCAGCGTGGCGCCGCGCAGGGGAGCAGCAGCGCGGGGCTGCGCAGGGGCGTAGCGCGGGGCTGGGCCGGGGCGCAGCGTGGGGCCGCGCAGGAGTGCAGCGTGGGGCCGCGTATGGGCGTGGCGTGGGGCCGTGAAGGGGCGCAGCGTGGGGCTACGCGGGGGCGCAGCGTGGGGCTGCGCAGATGCGTAGCAGCGCGGGGCTGCGCCGGGGCGCAGCGTGGGGCCGCGAATGGGGCGCAGGGGGGGGCTGCGTAGGGGCGCAGCAGCGTTGGGCTGCGCAGGGGCGCAGCGCGGGGCTGCGCGGGGGCGCGGCAAGGGGCCGTGCTGGGGCGCAGCAGCGTGGGGCTGCGCCGGGGCTTGGTATGGGGCCGTGAAGGGGCGCAGCAGCGTGGGGCCGCGCAGGGGAGCAGCGTGGGGCTGCGTAGGGGCGCAGCGTGGTGCGGCGCAGGGGCGCAGCAGTGCGGGGCTGCGCAGGGGCGCAGTGCGGGGCTGCGCGGGGGCACAGCGTGGGGCTGCGCAGATGCGAAGCGCGGGGCCGCGCAGGGGCGCAGCAGCGTGGGGCCGCGCAGGGGAGCAGCAGCGTGGGGCTGTGCAGGGGCGCAGCGCGGGGCTGGGCAGGGGCGCAGCGTGGGGCCGCGCAGGAGTGCAGCGTGGGGCCGCGTATGGGCGCGGCATGGGGCCGTGCAGGGGCGCGGCGCGGGGCCGCGCAGGGGCGCAGCAGCGTGGAGCTGCGCAGGGGCGTAGCAGCGTGGGGCTGCGCCGGGGCGCGGCATGGGGCCGTGCAGGGGCGCAGCAGCGTGGGGCTGCGCAGGGGCGCAGCGTGGGGCTGCGTAGGGGCCCAATGGTTTGGGGCGGCGCAGGGGCGTAGCAGTGCGGGGCTGCGCAGGGGTGCAGTGCGGGGTTGCGCAGGGGCGCAGCGTGGGGCCGCGCAGGGGCGAAGCGCGGGGCTGCGCAGGGGAGCAGCGCGGGGTTGCGCGGGGGCGCAACAGCGTGGGGCCGCGCAGGGGCGCGGCAGCCAGGGCTGTGCAGGGGCGCAGCAGCGTGGGGCTGTGCAGGGGCGTAGCAGCGTGGGCGCAGCAACCTGGGGCCGCGCAGGGGCGCAGCAGCGCGGGGCTGCGCTGGAGTGCAGCATGGGGCTGCGCAGGGGCGCAGCAGCGTGGTGCTGCGTAGGGGCGCAGCAGCGCGGGGCTGCGCAGGGGTGCAGCAGCGTGGGGCTGCGCAGGGGCGCAGCAGCGCGGGGCTGCGCAGGGGCGCAGCGCGGGGCTGGGCCGGGGCGCAGCGTGGGGCCGCGCAGGAGTGCAGCGTGGGGCCGCGTATGGGCGTGGCGTGGGGCCGTGAAGGGGCGCGGCGCGGGGCCGCGCAGGGGCGCAGCAGCGTGGGGCTGCGCGGGGGCGTAGCAGCGCGGGGCTGCGCCGGGGCGCAGTGTGGGGCCGCGAATAGGGCGCAGCGGGGGGCTGCGTAGGGGCGCAGCAGCGTTGGGCTGCGCAGGGGCGCAGCGCGGGGCTGCGCGGGGGCGCGGCAAGGGGCCGTGCAGGGGCGTAGCAGCGTGGGGCTGCGCAGGGGCGCTGCGTGGGGCTGCGCAGGGGCGCAGCAGCGTGGGGCTGCGCCGGGGCGTGGTAAGGGGCCGTGCAGGGGCGCAGCGTGGGGCTGCGTAGGGGCGCAGCGTGGTGCGGCGCAGGGGCGCAGCAGTGCGGGGCTGCGAGGGGGCGCAGCGTGGGGCTGCGCAGATGCGAAGCGCGGGGCTGCGCAGGGGCGCAGCAGCGTGGGGCCGCGCAGGGGAGCAGCAGCGTGGGGCTGTGCAGGGGCGCAGCGCGGGGCTGGCCAGGGGCGCAGCGTGGGGCCGCGCAGGAGTGCAGCGTGGGGCCGCGTATGGGCGCGGCATGGGGCCGTGCAGGGGCGCGGCGCGGGGCCGCGCAGGGGCGCAGCAGCGTGGGGCTGCGCAGGGGCGCAGCAGCGTGGGGCTGCGCCGGGGCTTGGTATGGGGCCGTGAAGGGGCGCAGCAGCGTGGGGCCGCGCAGGGGCGCAGCGTGGGGCTGCGTAGGGGCGCAGCATGGTGCGGCGCAGGGGCGCAGCAGTGCGGGGCTGCGCAGGGGCGCAGTGCGGGGCTGCGCACGGGCACAGCGTGGGGCTGCGCAGATGCGAAGCGCGGGGCTGCGCAGGGGCGCATCAGCGTGGGGCCGCGCAGGGGAGCAGCAGCGTGGGGCTGTGCAGGGGCGCAGCGCGGGGCTGGGCAGGGGCGCAGCGTGGGGCCGCGCAGGAGTGCAGCGTGGGGCCGCGCAGGGGCGCAGCGTGGGGCTGCGTAGGGGCGCAGCATGGTGCGGCGCAGGGGCGCAGCAGCGTGGGGCTGCGCAGGGGCGTAGCAGCGTGGGGCTGCGCCGGGGCACGGCATGGGGCCGTGCAGGGGCGCCGCAGCGTGGGGCTGCGCAGGGGCGCAGCGTGGGGCTGCGTAGGGGCGCAACGGTTTGGGGCGGCGCAGGGGCGTAGCAGTGCGGGGCTGCGCAGGGGCGCAGCGCGGGGTTGCGCAGGGGCGCAGCGTGGGGCCGCGCAGGGGCGAAGCGCGGGGCTGCGCAGGGGAGCAGCGCGGGGTTGCGCAGGGGCGCAACAGCGTGGGGCCGCGCAGGGGCGCAGCAGCGTGGGGCTGCGCAGGGGCGCAGTAGCGTGGGGCTGCGCAGGGGCGCGGCAGTCAGGGCTGTGCAGGGGCGCAGCAGCGTGGGGCTGTGCAGGGGCGCAGCAGCGTGGGGCTGTGCAGGGGCGTAGCAGCGTGGGGCTGCGCTGGAGTGCAGCGTGGGGCTGCGCAGGGGCGCAGCAGCGTGGTGCTGCGTAGGGGCGCAGCAGCGCGGGGCTGTGCAAGGGCGCAGCGTGGGGCTGCGCAGGGGCGCAGCAGCGTGGGGCTGCGCAGGGGTGCAGCAGCGTGGGGCTGCGCAGAGCAGCTGTGTGGGGCGGCGCAGTGGTGGGGGGGCTGTGTAGGGGCGCAGCGGCATGGGGGTGCGCTGGGGCGCAGCGTGTGGCTGTACAGGGGCGCAGTGCGGGGCTGCGCAGGGGCGCAACGTGGGGCTGCGCAGGGGCGCAGCAGCGTGGGGCTGCGCAGGGGTGCAGCGAGCGGCGGCGCAATGGTGGGAGGCTGCGCAGGGGCGCATCATGGGGCCGCGTATGGGCGCGGCGCGGAGCTGCGCAGGGGCGCAGCAGCGTGGGGCTGCGCAAAGGTGATGTATGTGGCTGCGTAGGGGCGCAGCGTGGGGCTGCGCAGGGGCGCGGCAGCGTGGGGCCGCGCAGGGGCGCGGCAGTGGGGGGCAGTGCAGGTGTGCAGCAGCGTGGGGCTGCGCAGGGGCGCAGCAGTGTGGGCTGCGCGGGGGCGCAGTGGCGTGGGGTCGCGCATGGGCGCAGCAGCGAGGGCTGTGCATGGGCGCAGCAGCGCGGGGCCGCGCGGGGGTGCTGCAGCGTGGGGCTGCGCAGGGGTGCAGCAGCGTGGGGATGCGAAGGGGCGCAGCGTGGGGCTGCGCATGGGCGCGGCAGCATGGGGCTGTGCAGGGGCGCAGCAGCGCGGGGCCACGCAGGGGCGCAGCAGTGTGGGGCTGCGCAGGGGCGCAGCGGCGTGGGGCTGTCGTGTAGGGTAGGGGAAGGGGTGGCGTGAGGGCGGCGGGGGGTGTGGGGCCCTGCTCGACTGACAACGGTCAAGAGTTGGGCCCCTGGTGGGAGGCCGGGGGCGGCGTGGGGCGCGTGGGGGGCGTGCCGTGGGGTGGTGTGGGGGTGTGGCCTGCTACCTAGCCGTTCACTACGAGGATGTGGCGAGGAAGACGCAGGGGAACTGAGGCCGGAAAGCCTGGGGATGGGGGCTGGGGCGCTGGCGGCGGGTTATCCCCGGCTGGGATGGCCGGGGTGCCCTGGGGTCCCGTGGGGGCGGAGGCTCCCCACATCGGCCGGGTGCGAAACCACGACCTGTGTTTCCGTCACCGAAGTTCTTAAGGTTCTACCCCAGGAACTTACCCGCCGCGGGGACTGTGGGCCGGGACGGCCAAGGGGGATGACAATGAAGAGGAAATGGGGGGCCAGGATGAGCCTGGCGGTCGGCACCTTCCCTCGGCCTGGGGGAGGCCGTTGCCCGGGGCTATTCCCTTCCTCCCGTGGCCGTGGTGCTGTGTTGGGTGGTGGTGTGGCTACCCCCCAACGGGTGTCTGTGCCCGGTGCCGTGGGTACAGACCCCCGTTGGGGGCGGGTACGAAGCGCCCGGTCGCCTCGCCCCCCCTGCACAACAGCCCGCCAGGCGCCGGTTGGCCTTTAGCGCCAGCTGTCGTGGGGGGGGGCGCTCGGGGCAGTGCAGGGCCCCTCCGCTCTCCTGGCGGCCCGCACTGCCCGTATAATGCAACAAGGGGCGGCGCGGGCTCGAACCGCACGCGCGGGCCGCGCCGCCCCAGCCGGGGTGGGGGGCAGGGGGGGGGGGTCAGGGGGTCGCGGCAGGTGGATGGAGGGTGGCGGGGGCTCGTACCGCGCACCGGCGGGCCCCACCACCCTCCGGTCGGGAGGCGTAGCTGCAGGGGTTCTGGGGGCCCCACCCAGGGGCCTTCGCCCCCCCCCGTGCGGTTTCGGTGTGGGGGAGGGGAGGCAAAGGCCACTCGCGGCCATGACACATGGTGCATAGGGAGGGAGGTATGTCACATGCAACGCCATGATGCGTGTGGCAGGGGGAAGGGGTGCAAGGCCTGGACCCCCACCGCGTGCGGGGGGTCCTCTTGTTCGCAAGGCGGCCGTCCGTCGGCGGCTGCGGCAGCCCACCTCGGGGGTTTCGCTACCTGAGAGAGGAGGGGCGGGAGAGTGGGGGGGCGGTGGGGGCACGGCGTGCACGTTGGGGGGGGGGGGCTGTGGGCTGGTGGGTTGGTGCGCGCGCGAGGGGGACGGGGGTGCGGTGAGCTCAGCCGCAGAGCGTCACCGTGCGGCCGACCGGGCGGAGGAGCGGCCGGGGCTGGCCAAAGTCGGCCGGGGATCCCGGGGCGCTCGAGATGTCGGGGGGGCCGCGGTCAGCGGTGGGGCCCGCACCCCGCTCGGCGGGGACGAATCCCTCACCAGCCGCAGCCCAGGGGCCCGCCCGGTCTCCCCGCGCCGGCCCACAACCACCAGGGACCCGGGCCCCGGAGCCCCGGTGCCCAGCCCCGCCCGCCCCCCCGGTATCCATCCGGCGGGGCCCGTCCCGGTCCGGTTCGGCCGCGAGGGGACGGCGTGGCGCTCCCCCCCGCCTCCACCAGGATTCGCCCCCGTGGATGATGCTCGGCGGGGGGCGTGGAAGGGCCGGGCGGGCTCGGGGGCGAACCCCGAGAGGCCCCCGGGGGCTGGGCGAGGGCTCCCGAGGGCGGCTGTTCCTCGAGGGGGGGGGGGGGGGCTGCTCCCTGCCCGGGGGACGACGGGGGCCCCTCTTGAGCGAGGGGGGGGCGATGGCGTGTATCGCCCGGTGTAGGGCCATGTCGATTCATGGCCGCGCGGCATGGGACTATATCCCCGACCCTCCGCGCCGGAGTCCCTTTTTTGGGGGGGCTGAGGGGGGGGGGGGGGGGCTGGCGGTTGTTGTGTGCTCCCTCCCTCGTGGGGGGGGGGGTCGCCGGTGGGAGCTCCGTCCGGCTTGGCCGAAAAAACCCGGTGGCGTCCCCTGGGCTCGTGGGCCCCTTCGAGGAAGAACCTCGGATTCGCCGGGGGGGAATCCGCTACGTTCCCTTCGGTGGTGCTGAGTTGTTAAAAGGAGCCGATGCCCGCCCCCCCCCCCCCCCATACCACAGCAACAACACCCGAACGCCGGGTCCGTGGGGCCGAAGGGGCGCGCTGCCAGTGCAGGAGGTACGGGGACACGGCCGCGCACGAAGCGGCAGAAGATGCGCCATCGATGGCGCGTAGACCTCCGCAGCCTCCAGCTCGACGCAGCCGCACACGTCTGGCCTCCGCCACCCCCCCTTTTGGTGGAGTGCAGGAGCACCGGCCCATACCCGCGGCCCCTCACGCCTTCTGGGCGTAGTGGGGGAGCACGGAGGCCGCCCGCTGCTGGAGCTGATCATCGTCCGGGTAGCGGGGCACGACGGCCTTGAGCTGCGCAATCACGTGCTGCAGCTGCGCCCGGGCCTCTGCGATGGGCCGCAGTTTGTCTAAGAGATTGAGCACCAAGAGCAGCACCGGCGTTTTGTCCACCGCATCGCTGGACTTGGCAGCGCTGGACATGAGTTGCGGGAGCCCCTGCAAGAATGAGGGCAGCCATGCAAATGGAGGGGGGGTGATGACATGCAGGGGGTTTGGTGGGGGGGGGAAGGGGGACCCCCTCCTCCGAACTGTTGGGTATGCGGCCCAAGTGTGATCCGACTATTCGCAACGCCCCTATTTGCATGTACGGTAGGGTTGCATCAGCCTGGGTATTTCCAGCAATGGGTACAGAAAACCTCAAGACTGCGGGTGTCTGAGGCGGTCATGGGGTTTGAAATACAAACTGGGGTTAGAGAAACATCATAGGGTGAGAAATGCATCAAGGGTAAAGTGGAAGCCTAGCCCACAAGCCTAGGACCTCAGGTCTCAAATGTCTTGCAGCCCCGGTGCCTGACCCCTGTCTCACCCCAGTCTCTTCTCCCCTCCCCCGGCGTGGCTGAGGTGCAGCTGTGGGGCTGTGGAGGTGTGGGGTGGTGAGGCTGCAGAGGGCTGTGTGGCGGTGGGGCTGGACGGGCGCCGGGCCATACCTGTTCCACCAGCGCACTCAACTCCTTGCCGCCCTCCACAACGCGGTCCACTATGTAGAGCCCCATCAGCAGCACCTTGAAGTTGGGGTCCAAGTCCTTCATGATTTGCAGCACCGTTTCCAGGGCCCCGTTCCGGACCTTGTCACAGGCCTCCCCCTGAGAACAAGGGCATGGCAAACGGCAGAGCACTCGGGGAAGGACGTTACTTGAGAATGGGGCAGCGTGTCCCTCACAGGGCCTTACTGATGGCCGGCTCTGCCGCAGGAATGCGGCGAATGTGAATTATCGCCGATTCACGTTGG